>PVIA01002600.1:0-201215 GCA_004024845.1 Tonatia bakeri
AGTATGGGCATTTTAACAATACTCTTCCATGAGCACAGTGTATCTTGCTATTTGTATCTTCTTTAATTTCTTTCATTAACATCTTACAGTTTTCAGTCCTGGCTGGTGTGGCGCGGTGGATTGAGTGCCAGCCTGCAAACCAAAGGGTCGCTGGTTCTATTCCCAGTCTAGCGCACATGCCTGGGTTGCGGGCCGGGTCCCCAGTTGGGATGTGCGAGAGGCAACCACACATTGATGTTTCTCTCCTCCTCTTTCTCCCTCCCCTCCCCTCTCTAAAAATACATAAAATCTTTTTAAAAATCTTACAGTTTTCAGAGTAGGTTTTCCCCCTACTTTAATTTCATCCCTATCTTTTCAATGTAATTTTAAATAGAATCATTTTAACTTATTTCTGATAGTTTGTTATTCGTGTATAGAAATGCAACAGATTTTTGTATCCTGCAACTTTACTGAATTTGTGTATTATTTCTAACAGTTTTTTTTTGGTGGGGTCTTTTTCTCTATATAATATTATGTTAGCAGCAAAATGTGACAGTTTTACTTCTTCCTTTCTGATTTGGATGCCTTTTATTTCTTTTTCTTGTTTAATTGCCCTGACTAGGACTTCCAATCCTATGCTGAATAACAGAGGTGAGAGTGAGCATCCTTGTCTTTTTCCTAATCTTGGAGAAAAAGCTTTTAGCTTTTCACTGTTAAGTATGATACTAGTTATAGGCAGTCATATATGGTCTTTATTATGTTAAGGTATGTTCCCTCTGTGTTCACTTTGTTGAGTTTTTATCATAATGGATGTTGATTGGCAACTTACTCTGAAATGCACCAAAATGATAAAATATGTGGATAAACAGATGGACAGACAGATGAACGGACAGGTAGCGCAGTGACAGTGATAGAGCCAATGGCACAAGATTAAATGTTGAATGTAACTGGGGGCCGTGTAAGTGGTCACTGAACAATTATTTCAGTTCTGTGTGCTTGAAAATTTTTATAAAATGCTTAGAAAAATTATTTAGCCTATTAGAAGGTGATAACTGCTCTGGCAAACAGTTAAGCAAGGTGGGATGGGAGTAAAGGACAGAAAACTGTACTTGAACAATTAAAATTAAACAAATAAAAATAAATAAATAAATAAAAAGTTAAGCAAGGTACTGGGAGAAGAACAGGGGGTTACTGGGGCAGGGGCTGCAATATTAAATAAGGTCTTTCAGGAAGGCCTCCTTGAGGAGACATTGGAAATTAGAGTGTGAGCCATGCGGAGATCTTGGGGAAGAATATTCCAGGCAATGGAACAGTAAGTACAGGAAGGTCCTGGGGCTCAAGTGGGTTCCTGAAATAGTGAGGAGGCCAGCATAGCTGAAGTCAAAGGCAGAGAGTGAGTGTTGAGGCCAGAGGACCAGCAGGGAGGCAGATCCCATAGGCTTCATGGGCCACTGTTTAGCCTTGACCTTTGCTCCGACAGGTGGAATGCAGGAACCGCATGATTCAACAGGATTGCTCTTGTCAGTGTAGTGAGACCAGACTGAAGCAGGCAAGGCCAAACAAGGAGAGCAGGAAGGAGGTGATGGTCGTAGTCCGGCAAGAGATGACAGTGGCTCTGGCTTGAGTGGCAGTGGTGGAAGTGGTGAGATCTTGGAGATATTTTCAATGTAGAACCAATAGGATCTGGGCGTGGATTGGATGTGTCTGTTGAGGGGGGTGCAGGGGAGTAAGGGAAAGAAAAGAGTCAAAGATGACAGATGGGGACAGGGAAGATTACAGCTGGAGCACATGCTAGGGAAGATGATGGGTTCATTTGGGGGAGGTCGTGTTTCTGATGTTTGCTAGACTTTCAACTAGAGACAAGTAGGCCAGGCCTTTGGATTCAGAGGAGATGGGGGAGAGGAGGAAGCAGTGATGTGAGAAACCAGAGGACCGGAGGACCGGAGGAGGGAGTGTCAGCCCTGCCCACTGGTCAGGTAAGAGGAAGAGTGACCTTGAGGTTTGAGGGATGGGCCCCTCCCCCGCCGTAGTCTCAGCCCAGGGCTTAGTCTGAAATAGAGGTGTAACCACTTCCTCTAGGCCATGGCTGACCTAGTTCTTTGGCTTGTTCTTATTGGCGGTGATTACACTCAGTCTCCTACAACTTCCGGTTTGTGAGATGTGTCCACCTTGACACATACAGCTCTAGATCAAGAGTCAGCAAACTAAGGTCCTCAGGCCAAATCTGTTTTAGCAAACAGAGTTTTCTTGGGCTACAGCCATGCCCATTCCCGTTGTCTAAGGGTGTTTCCACGCTGCAACAGAACCGAGTGGCTGCCAGAGACCATATGGCCTGCAAAGCCAAAAATATGTACTGCCTGGCCTTTAGAAGGAAAAGTGTACTGACTGCCCCCCGTCACTGTAACAGTGTATTCTGCTATAGGAACACACTAGATATTTAATTGAACATATAGGTGCCCCAATTTTTTGCTGTTATGAAAATGCTCCAGTAAAGACGCCTAACGGTGTTTTCTTGGGCTCCTGTGCACACCGAAGTGGAATTCCTGGCTGGTAAGATACCGGCAACTTCAGCGTTAGATTTTGCCAAATTGCTCTCCAGTGTGGCTAGCATGATTTGTACTCCCATCAGCAGTGTAAAAAGTTTCCATACTCCTCTAAAACTTGGTGTCGTGTTGTCAGACTTTATTAGTTAGCAACTTTTTGTTTGCAGGTTCCTTTTGTTCTTCTGACGTGAATGATAGTTTTTGCTTCTATCCTTTCTGTGTCTTGGTGGCTCTGGCTGGGACCTCTGTATAAGACTACATTTTTGTTCAGTGAGAAAATTTTAAATTTTGTTTCTGGCTTAACATTTTACCATATACTGTGGAGTTTTACCCTCAAGGATAATGTTTGCTGCAGGGTTTTGTTTTGTTTTTTTGGGGGGGGGGTCAAGGGGTGGTGGCCAGAGGAAGAACTCACTTAGAAAACCATTTGGACTAGTTGGTTTTTTGAAGTATATGGCTATTCATTTTGTCTATTTCTTTCTCTCTTTTTTGCCTATTTCTTTTTATATTAGTCTTGGCAAATTATCTTTTGCTGAAGAACTTAGATGTATGGGATTACATGGGCCCATGGACATGAACTAAGAAGGGACAAAGTAGGTGGGAGAGGGTGTGCAGGGCAGAGGGGAATAAAGGGGGAAAAATGGGACAACTGTAACAGCATAAACAATAGAATATATTTAAAAATAATCTTTTGCTAGAAAATTGTCCATTTCACCTAATATTTAAATTTACTGGCATGGAGTTTATAATCTTGTTTTTGTCATTTCTGATATATCTGTAGTTATAAACCTTTTGCAATTAATGCTTATTTTATTGGTCTTTTCAAAGATCTAGCTTTGTTTTTGTGGTCCATACTAGTGTTTTTATTTTTCTTATTTTTTAAAAGATTTTATTTATTTATTTTTAGAGAGAGGGGAAGGGAGGGAGAAAGGGAGAGAAACATCAATGTGTTGTTGCCTCTCAAGTGGCCCCCACTGGGGACCTGGCCTGCAGCCCAGGTATGTGTCCTGACTGGGAATTGAACGGGTGACCCTTTGGTTCACAGCCCACACTCAATCCACTGAGCCACACCAGCCAAGGCCATACTAGTGTTTTTGTTTTTACATTTCATCAATTTCTGTTTTTCATTATTACCTTTCTTCACTTTCTTTGGATTTACACTGTTATTCCTTTTTTAAATTCTTTGACACTGCTCATACATTTTCCATATTTCTTCTTACCTAATAACGCTATACATTTTCTAAATGCAACACGAGTTGTTTGTTCCCTTCCCCCACCTGGAGTTTTTATATGTATTCTCATTCTTGGTTTGATCCACAGTTTTCATTTCTATGTGATTTCATCTTTGAGTAATATGTTTTTTAGAAGGATATTTAAATGCCCAAACATTTGGAGATTACTTGGCTTGTGTCCATAGTCAGGGAACATGGGCTGTATGAAATTGACTAATTGATATCTGCTGAGATATGTTTTGGGGTCTAGTTGTTAGGTTGGTTTGGTCAATGTTTCTTCTGTGCTTGAAAGTAACATACTGGGTTCAGTGTTCTAGCAGGGTCCATTGATTAGGACAAGATTAAAAAAATGTTTTTTAGATTTTTAAATTTATTTTTAGAGAGAGGGGAAGGGAAGGAGAGAGAGGAGAAGAAAAACATTGATCAGTTTCCTCTTGCACGCCTCCAACCCGGGACCCGGCCTGCAACCTAGGCATGTGCTGTGACCAGGAATGGAACCTGCGACCTTTCAGTTCACGGGCGGGCTGGCGCTCAATACACTGAGCCACACCAACCAGGGCTGATTAGGATTATTAATAGTATTAAAATATTCTATGTATTTTTTGGCTGTTTGGTCTATCATTTACTACTGAAAGAGGTCTTAAATCTCTTACTATGCTGGAGAAGTTGACAGTTTTTCCTTATGTCCTGTCACTTTTGCTTTATATATTTCCAACCTTTTTTAAAAACCTCTTACAAGTTGAAATTGTTACATCTTTCTTGAAACCTGTTCTCTTAATTATTTTGTGGCAGTCCTCTGTATCCCTAATAATGACTTTACCTTCAAGCCAATTTGTCTGATTTTCCAATAAATTTATATCTTTTGGTTAGTTTTTATCAAGTATACCTTTTTTCCCTTGGTGCCCTAAGTTCTTAAGTGTCCTCTTGTAACTAGCATGCAGCTATATTACATTTTTCTTGGTCAATCTGATCATCTGTTTTCTAGTCCTACCTTTCAGCTGCCCCATGCTCCCTGTTTTGTTCTCCACAAGTTAATCATCACGTTCCAATTAAGGGCTTGTTTAGATGACTTACATGCTTGTCAGTTTAGTTTCTCACCATTTTCCCATCTAATTTCTTGTCCTCAGAGCTCTGCAAGTTCACTACAAAGTGCCTAGATGCTGACTTTGTTTTTATTTATCCTACTCTGGATTTTAATCAGAGTCTTTAATAAATTTTGGAAACTCTTCTTAAGGAACTGCCTCTACCATGTTCTTCCTTTTCTCTCCTTCTGGAATTCTGATTGGACACAGGAGTCTTTCTGACTATGCCACTCCAGTGACTTCCTCTTTTATGTTTCTTCACCTTGTTTCTCCAGTTAACTGCTTCTGGTTATTCTCCAATTCAGAGGTTCTCATCTGCTGTGTCCAATCTGCTTTCTTGCCTCATCCTTTGAGACTTGAATATTAATAGCTCTATTTTTTCAACTCTTGGAATTTCTTTTAAAACCTGTGTTCCTTTTCAGTGACTTGTTCTTTCACGTTTCAGTCTCGCCCACCCTACCTTTTTCCTTCTTCGATCACAAGCCGCGAGGGGGACTTTTTGGTTCACTGTTGTCTTCCTCAGCGCCTCGTTCTGTCCCTGGAATTAACAGACTGTGCAGTGTCAATGACAGCAGGAACAGAGGATGCTGAGCCTCTGCCAGAGCTGCCAGTCCGCTCCCCCAACAGCCTCTGAGCTTCCCAGTCTCTGCACAGCCTGTGCTTGGGGGAGAGGGACCCCGCGTAGGCCATGACGTCACGACACTGTGACGCGCCCTGGGAGCCACCGCCCCTTCCCGGAGCCGGTTGGGAATCCAGGCTCTGTGTGCCCTGACGTCATGGTCCGGGCGGGCGGGTTTTACGTCGGCCCAATGGGAACCGCGCGCCGGCCTCCCCTTTAAGGACTGTTGTGACCTGACGTCACCCGGGCGAGTTACCTCCCGGAGCCTCCGCCGCTGGGCTCAGCGTGAGCCCCAGAGCCCTTGAGCGCGAGGAGCAGACAGCTTGGCGCCCCTGTACCGCGGCCACATCCCCGCCCCCGAGCTCCGGCCTGTGTGCCCTGCCGGGCCCGAGAGATGCCCTCCGACCGGCCTTTCAAGCAGCGGCGGAGCTTCGGTGAGGCCCAGCGGGCGGTTTGCGAGTGTGTGTGTGTGGGCTAGGGTTGGGGGCGCGACCGACCTACTGCCGCAGGTGACGTCAGTCCTGTGACGTCAGGTTTCAGCTTGACCCTGGGCTGGGAGGCAGGTTCGGGCCTGAGGTCGGACCTCTCAACCCTGTCTGCGTCCAGGCCTGCCTGACAGCCCCGTGGGCGGAGGCTTTGGGGAGGTGGGGCTTGCCGCCCCTGGGAGACAGGAGACAGGCGGGGCAAACCGTGAGAACGACCCCGGCCTAGCCTCACTGCCCACCTCCTCCGGCAGCCGATCGCTGTAAGGAGGTGCAGCAGATCCGTGAACAGCACCCAAGCAAGATCCCGGTGAGTCCCACTGACCCCCTGCTATCCCCGCCCGGCCCAGGCTCCGCCCAGGCTCACAAGTCCCCGCCCTGCCCTGTTCCCAGGTGATCATCGAGCGCTACAAGGGGGAAAAGCAGCTGCCAGTCCTGGACAAGACCAAATTCCTGGTCCCGGACCATGTCAACATGAGCGAGCTGGTCAAGATAATCCGGTGTGTGGGCAGCATCTTTTGGAGGGGGACTTCGGTCCTGCCGGGGCTGGGCAGCAAGCCAGGTCCTTTTGGGGGCGGGGCGGCACCGGGTCCCTATTCTGTGGATGTTGGGGAAGTTCAAGGTCAGGGCTGTGGTCAGAGGTGAGCCTTAAAGGGCTGGGATGGATGTGAAGCTGAGGTGGGACATCGCTTCGGGGAGGGAGTTGGAGCTGCACCAGCCCGCCAGCAGCGAGGCCCCTCACTGTGGGCATGCCCTCCTGTCCGCCGCAGGCGCCGCCTGCAGCTGAACCCTACGCAGGCCTTCTTCCTGCTGGTGAACCAGCACAGCATGGTGAGCGTGTCCACGCCCATCGCGGACATCTATGAGCAGGAGAAAGATGATGACGGCTTCCTCTACATGGTCTACGCCTCCCAGGAAACCTTCGGCTTCTGAGCCAGCAGTAGGGGGCGGGTGGTTGGCCTGGGAGTGGGGGACCCTGACAAGCTCTGCCCAGGGAGTCCTTGGCTCCTGAACTGAGCTGTCCCAGCTCCTGGGGGACTGGGCAGGGATGCACCTCTTAGTTCTGGGGCACCAACCACTCCAACTCTGTTCTGGGTGGAGTCTGGGCCTGTCATGTTAGGGTTGCCCCTCTGGGTGCTGGTTGGCTGGGGGATGGTGGGAGCAGCCCCAGCACCCTTGCTCTGTCTGGTTTATCTTTTTTATTTTAGGCCCCTGCCCACCTGCCCCTCCCCCACCAGAGGCGCTGCTTCCTGCCTGGACCCACCTACCCCTGAAGGACTGGCCCCTGGCTCACCCGGTCTTGACGTGGTGTATGGATCTGTGGTCATTGTCCCTCTGCAGAATAAAGATTGCTTAGGCCTGCCTGGCCCTTTGCCTCCAGCTGCTTGGGGAGTAGGGTGGGCTGCTGGCGGGGCTGTTCCACACCAATATCTGCTCACCAGCACGTATCTTGTGTTCTGTGGACTTAGGGTTCATTCTGGAAACCCATACCCTTGCACAGTGTATATGTATTAGGGGCCCACAACTTCTAGGAAATTTAATGGGCACCCAGGATAGACTTGATACCAAAAAAATTTATTAAGTCACCACAACCTAACAAACCCTGCTCACCTGCTTCTTCCCCTTTTCCTGCCAGGGAAAGGGCTCCTCGTGCAGAGCCAAAAACTGGGGGTCCAGGTGGAGGTGCTCCTGGCAGCGCCCCACAGGCCTTGCTGCCAGTCTTGGCTCTCCTCTGCTGCCAGGAGTGTGGCCCTGGACTTGAACCTCATCTGTCGGAGGGCTTGCCTGCTGGCGATTCTAGCTAGAGGGCTTGGCCTAGCTTCTGGCCTGTCCACGCCCTGAAGTCCGTGCAGCCCTGTGCCCAGGCAGGCCTACTTGAGCAAGAGCATGGCCTCCGTGCCATCTTTGGCCGTCAAGTAAAGACCATGCGTGAGGTAGTACTCCCGCCGCAGGAAGGCGTAGAAGTAATCGGAGATCAACAGGATCTGGGGAGGAGGCGGGGAGAGAAGAGAGCGTGTGAGAAGCTTTGAGGTACCTCCCCCTGAACCTTGGGTCCCTGAAGAGCTAGGGAGGTGTTGGAGAGACCCTACCCAGGGACCTACACTTGATTCTGTAAGGGCTTAGTGGCACCTAAGAAGTACCAGTATGACCTTTCCTCCCCCCACCATTGTCTACACCTCTTTCTCAAGCTCTGGCCTCTGAACTCTAGATTGGTACTTCTGCAACCAGAGGCCCCTCCACCTCACCTCTTGGGTGCCCACAGGCCTCTCAGGTGAGCCGGCCACACCCTGTCAAACTGGCTTCTCCCACGGGGAAGCCAGGCCCCACAGCCTCCAGGTTCTCAGACCACACCGAATCACCCACTACGTCTCCCATATACACAGCCACTAAGTCCTATCAGTTCTCCGTCCTAAACGCAAATCCACCAATTCCTACCCATCTTAACAGCTGCTGCCCTGGACAAAGCCACTGTCATTTCAACAGCAGTCTCCTCTCCAGGCTCCCTAAACTCAAACTCCCCCCAGTCTATTTTCTGTAGCTGCCAGAGGCTGCTTTTCAAAATAAATCTGGTCATGCTAAAATCCTCTAAAGTCTTCCTATGGCTTGTAGGATGAAGATCAAGCTCCCTGGGGTACCGAGGCCTTACACCTGGTCCCTGCCTGTGAACCTGCGTCACCCTCCCCGCTTTCCCACCTCACTCTGCTCCGGCCACACTGGCATCTTCCCTCCCCTTCCACCTAGTTAACCAGCATCTGCGTGCCCTGCAGATCTCAGGAAGGACCATCCTCAGAAAAGCCCTTCCACACCCTGCAGGCTGGGTCTTGGCCCCGTTCACCTCTCCTCAGTGGCACAGACTCATCCAAACTGTAGTTGTACGTTAATTTCTGTGACTGCCTGAGGACTGTGCTCCTTCCTCCCTGCACTGGGCAGGGTCTCTGAGTGGTCCTGCCACCGTGGTTATGTGTGCCAGCTCAGTCTGTCCCGTTTGGACCACAGAATCAAAGAGCCCTGGAAGTGCAGCCCACCATCCCCCAGAAGCCCACAGCAGAACACGGATTTGCCAAGGTCGCCCACATGTGTGACCTACAGTCTTACAATCCATTAGTTCCAAGCTCCCAAGACCTCCAGTGCCTGGAAAAGGAGGGACAGGGCCCTGCCCCACGGAAGGATGAGGGGAGAGGGTCTCATGGCTGCTGACACCACCAGCTCTCAGGCACTGAGAGGCCTCTCAGACCATCAGCACCAACCACCCCTGGGCACGCAGACAGGGAAACGAGCCCAGAGCAGGGGGAGTACCTGGCTAAGGTCTTGGAGCAGGTCAGAGGTTCAGCTGGCCAGGGACCCCAGCCTCTGACCCTGAGACCCCAGTCCTGGGCAGCCTCTCTCACACTGTGAGTAGAAAGGAGGGCCCAGAGGGGAAGCTCAGGACTAACACCAGTGATGGCTTCAGGACAAGGATGCCACTGGAGCCCGTCTAGAAGGATGATGGCAATTAAGGCACAAAGGGTTCCATGGCTGGTCTAAGGCTATACACAGGGAGAGCGGGACTCACGGCATGACCCTGTGAGGCCATGTACTAGGGCCCAGTCTGCAAACAGAGTGAGAGGTTACTCAGAAGTACTAGAATAAGCAATTTAAGACCTTAGTTATTCTTTTAGAATTATTCTTTTTCCTTATAAGCCTCAACTTTTTATATACAGGGAGAGCATGCATACATATGTACATTTATTATGTTGATAAAAACAAAAATCCAATCAGTAACAATCAGCCAATACGAGAACGAGTAACACACAGATGGGGGAGATTCCTTTTGATATCTTTGAAGAACTCCAGATAATGTATGTAGATACTCCCCCACCAGAGGTAGAGCTTCATTTTTGCCCACTCCCCACCCCCTGCCCCTGAGGGTGGGTTCCATTTGGTGACTCACCCCAGAGAACAGAGCAGGGACAGAGAAAGTGGCAACCTCACCCTGGAGGAGCCCGGAAACAGTCCCAAGCAGGCGATGAAGGGAACGGTGTGAAACCGTGCGGCTGGCGTGGACTTACTGCCTGAGCGCGTCAGAACCCCCAAACCTGGTCTCCTGACAAGCAGAGCATCAGACAAACCCGAAGCGGGGACACTCGACAGGTTACCTGGCCAGTGTTCCTCAAGACTGTCCAGGTCATGAGAAAGTAGGAAAGTGAGCAGAGGACACGGGGGAGATGTGACAAGTAGACGGAAAGCAGTGCCTCTGACTGCGTCCTACGAGGACTTGACAGGGAAAACGGGAAATCCACATCGAGTCTGGAGATGACTTAGTAGGAATGGAGGAGCGTCAGTTTCTTGGTTTCGACAAGCGTGTTGTGGTGACACAAGGTGTTGACAATGTGGGAAATTTTGCTGGTGTGGGGCATGTGAGAACCGTGCACAATCTAAGATTATCCCAAAATTTAAAGTTAAAAAAAAATGTCCTATTGTTATTTGTAACAAGATAGATGAGCCACAAAATATTTTGCAGGGTGAAAGGTGGCTTTGGAAAATGCACATTTAAGATCTGTGTTTTTCACTGTATGTAAATTTCACATAAGAAAAATGTGAACAGGTGTTGAGCTCTGCCAATGATATATATGTTGAAATATTTAGCAGGAAATGTACTGAAGCCTGCATTTCACTTTGAAATGCATTTTAAAAAAAGAGAGAAACTGAAGGATAGATAATTTCCACAGAGAAGAAAACGTTAATGATCAGTCTAGTGGTCGATATAGGGGTGTTCAAAATTCAATCTTTCCACTTTGCTACACGTCAGCATCTTCATAATGCAGTGTCTGGGAAGGGTGGCGTGGAGGCGAAGAGCCCTGTGTGCTGGCCTAGTCTATCTGGAACAGAAGGTCCCTCGTCCTGAGTGGGTGCCCTGCTCCTGCCCCCAGGGAGAGGGCATCTCATGGACACCAGGCTGGCATGGAGGCTTGGCTCTTTCAGAGGGAAGCCCCTGGCTGGTCGCAGGCTGGCTGAGACAACCTGGTCTGACCTTAAAGTTTGCATCTGGGCTGAGGAGAAGGGATTTCCCAGAGGGCCTGGGATTCAGCCCACACAGCAGCTGCGGACCCAGGGCCCCTTTGCCCGGCCTGGACAGAGGAAGGTGGGAAGTCAGCGGTTGTGGGACCCTGCGCAAGTCAATCCCTCTTCCCTGAGCTGCCTTCTCCTCATCTGTTATGTAAATGATAAACTCTAGTTTATTACCCACAATGGCAGCTCCCCTCGTCCTCGCTCTGCCCCTCTGTGCTTTCAGAGACCTGCAGAGCAGTGTTCTCTAAAGCCACCCTCACTGACTGGCTGAGCTCCCTCCTGCCATCAGCCACCAAGTCCTGCCAGTCCCCTTCCTCAGACTTCCGACTCCGCCCCTCTTCTCCCTTTCACTGCCTCCCTCATCCTCCTGGCCCCCGGGGGGTCTTTAACACACACACACACACACACACACACACACACACAGACATGTGCAGGTGCACACACACGTGGGCACACACGCCCTTCACTTGCCTGTGCAGAAGCCAAAGGCTCCTGCTTACCCCTTCAGAGGCATCATCGCCATCTCCTGCCCTCTGAGTCTTCCCTAAGCCACACTTGGTTGTGTGACCCCTGAAATGCAGCCACCTCCTGTTGCCCTCCCCACCAGGGGGGATGCCACCTGCTCCAGCTCTGGGCCCAGACCCGGCTCAGGGCTGGTGCCCCGGGAGTGGTTTGCTGGTCCCCATCCCCTCGGCACTGCCCTGGCGAGGGCCCAGTCAGACCACAGTCCTCTCGGCAGCCATGAGGCTCCAGGCTCCCCCTTGGGGCTACGACAAGGACTTAATGGGGCAGCTGATAAGTGGGTGGTCAGGGACAGGGGGCTGAGTCAGAAGTCAGAACACGCTCTGTCACGGGGTGGGAGAGGAGAGACACAAACCGACTCCCCCCGGGCATCTGCCATGGGCCAGGCCCTTTGTAAGCAGCGCATCACTGACTCTTCGCGGTGCTCTGGGCAGGGCTTATGGGCCCCACTTAGAGATGAGCACGCTCAGAGCCTACGTACGGGTCTTGCCTGGGGTCAGAGAGGAATAAGTGAAGCATTTAGGCTGCAGTGCCCATCCTGCCCATCCGAGGCCCAAACTCTGGTTCTTCCCATCACCCCACAACCCCCTCAATCTGCTGGAGGAGCTGAGTCCTGCGATGGACCCGTGCTGACACTTCACATACATTCTCACCCTGGTGGAGGCTGTGCTCCCATTCCCGGCTGTCACTTAGCCAAGGAGACAGAGTTTTTTGGGAAAAGGCACAAGTGTCTGAGACATCCGAGCCAGGAGAGGCCTTTACCAGAAGCTGCAGGGCTCAGGAGAGCAGCCTCAGCCAACACTAGCCCCTGGGAGGCAGCCTCCTGAAGAGGCAGCTGCTGTCATCCCAACATGTCCCAGTTCCCCAGGTCTCTTGCTCCTGTGGGAGATGCTGACACTCAACAGCCAGCCCACGCTTGGGGGAACTCACGTGGTCGTCACCATCAGTGATCGAAAGGCAGAGCCCTCGGCCTGCACTGCCTGGGGCTGTAGGACACTGGGAGTGAGAGGGGCTGAGCCGACCACGCACGGGACTGAGTGGGCACAGGCGGGAGGACCTAGTGGAGGAACAGCTCCTCCACCCTCCGGCTCTAAAGATGCAAAATATTGAGGAAATCACTGGACCCCCATCTTGGGGTCTGGGAGGTCACAGACTAAGATCAAAGTCAGCTGTGATGGCAATCGTTTTCTTTTTTCATAAAAATTTATTTGAGCCAGAGAGAGGATACTCCTGGAAGCAAGATCTCAACAGACTGAGAACACTGCTTCCTACGGCAATCACTGCTGTGGCACTTTTCAGTGGACAAGAGCTTTCCCTGTCCTGCTGTATACTGACTGAGTCCTCACAGCGACCCTTCTAGGCCGAGGAAACTGAGGCCACAACCCCCTCTTGCCAGGTTTAAACAGCCTCCTCCCTGTGCTCAGACTCCAGCTCACATCCCTCACCTCTCTTCCCTCCTGGCAGAGTGAGGTTCTCAGAGAGTCGATCTTACCACAGTTGCCCTTGGCTGAAAACCAAAAGCTCAGCCTGATCCTCAGCATAACAGGGCCCATGCGGGCCCCGTGGCTCTGACCACTGCTGTCCTGAAATGGCCTTGTTCCTATCAGGCAGCACTCGCCAGCCTGCCCCAACCCCACTCCGATCCCTACGCCACACACCCAAGGGTCTCAGCACCTAGAACCCAGTGAGATCCTCAGGAATCCACAAAGAGATGGCCTCCCTCCAGAAGCTTCCGTAACTGCCCCTGCCAAGCTCCCCAGGCTGTGCTTGTCCTGTTCATAGCACCGCCCGCTGTCCTGGCCCTGCCCCTGCCCATTTCCTTTCCTCTCTCTCCCACTGACCGTGGGCTCCTTAGACGCAGGGCTGTGTTTCATTCACCCCAGTAGAGTGTCTGGCACACAGCGGGCACCTAAATTATATTTGCTAATAAATAAACTGGGCCCAAGGAGTTCTGTGACCCGTGTGAGTCCAGTGAGCCAGGGTGGCTGGGGCTGGGAGTCACTGTGGAGTTCGGGCCTCCTAAGCCCAGGCCTTCTGGCGGGCCATGCCCCTGTATTTAAACCAGGCTTTTCCTGCCACTGTGGTTATGGGCGGAGGATAGGAAGCACTCAGAAAGGCTCGGCACGGAAAGGCTCAGGATGCCAGATGCTGAGCACTGAGCTAAAGGTGTGACGATGGGAGGGACGAAGGAATGAACCAGGCCGTCACAAATGCCAGGACAGAGGAAACTAAAGGAAACACGCACACCCGACTGACAAGGGCTCCAGCCTGCACCACAAGCGCCCCACGTCAGGAGAACAATCTTCCCGCACACCGACCAGGATCAGCCAGGGCCACGCACAACCCATGGGAATAGACCTAGGATGAGCCCCATCTGTCCACAAGTGGGGGCTATCCAGCACCCAACCACTGCTGATCTTCCCATATGTCCCTCAACATTGCCTCATGGCGCCTATCCCCAGAATGACACACTGGGCCGACTGAGAGGCAGCTCCAGGAGGCAGGACTGTGGTTTCACTGTCCTGGAATAAGTAAGAGAGTCCTGAGCAGGGCCAACGTGTCAGAGGGTCGGTGCCCAGGCCCCAGGGCTCTAGGTCTCCTGGAGACAGAAAGCCACCCAGAGAAATTTAATCACTTGCTGAAGGTCACACAGTAAGGAAGTGGAGGGGGACCTCAATCAACCAGTCTATCTCGGTCCTCACACATCCATACGTACATACATACATACATAAACACACACACCCTGTGGATAGTTTGCTGTTGTCATTTCCTGGCTACTGACTCTGAGGCACAATTATAATTAGCAAATGATCCATGCCACAGGCTGAAAAATACTTAATGGCCCCAGGGGAAAGGATGGGGCCCAAGTCACTAGTGGCTTACCTACTGGTGTAAACAATAACCCACCAATAACTGTTGCATTACAGGGTATAGCACGGACCAACTCAAACACAGCAGGACTTTGCATCTCCAGGCCAAGGTGTTCTCCACACTCAGCTCCTGATCCAGCAGCGACGGGCCGACCCAGCTGCTGCTGAAAACCCACGTTCATCTGGTTCCTAGGACTTCTCTGGTCTGTCTTGCCCAGGGAGTGGGGAATGAGGACCAGGTGACTTGGGGAGCGGGGGGACCAGGCATCCTAGCTAGAACGGAGAAGAGCTCACTGTGGGACTGAGGACATGTCCCCGAATGCCATCCATCACCAAGGAAGCACTGACTCCAGGTCAGATGGAAGCAGAGGCTGGTGTCGGCTATGGAGGGAGGACATGCCGGGGTTTCATGGGCCGGAGATCAGAAACCCTCAGGTTCTGGCAGAAGCTGAGAAGCTGAGAAGGGTTGGGGCCAGAGAGGCCACTCACTGACCTTCGCCATCGGGGTGACTGGGCTCCCATCCTGCCCACCTCCCAGACCACCTCCCCTGCCCCTTCACTGTCCTCGTCTGAAGGGTCCAGTTCCTGCTCCTCAGTCCCTGCGGCTCCCCTGCACTGCTCACCAAAGGAAAGGCACTCTGTTCCCTCCAGATTCCTCCAGTGCCTGCTCTCTGCACATCTGGCCAGCAATCACATGTGCCCCCCCGGCTGTCTCTGGTTCATTCATTCGTTCAACACATATTTGCTAAACAACTGCTCTGAGCCGAGCACCGGGGGCGGGGGTCCCGCAGTGGGCAGGGCGGGGGTCCCGCAGTGGGCAGGGCGGGGGTCCCGCAGTGGGCAGGGCGGGGGTCCCGCAGTGGGCAGGGCGGGGGTCCCGCAGTGGGCAGGGCGGCAGATCTCTGCTTTTGTGAAGCTCACAGGCTAGTGGGGGAGACAGAGAGAGAAGAATAAATAATGTAAGATGATAGACTGGGTCAGTGCTCTGAAGGAAACAAACAGGGGGCTAAGAAAGACAGCGGGGCAGGGGCACCGCGTGAAAGGCCTCTTTTAGGAGGTGACATTTGACACAGACTAAAATTCCAAATGTCTCCTATTTGCACCCTCTGGCTCCCAATAGGGGCGAGGGCAGGGGGAGGTGTAACCCTCGTGACGAGGGCTGCTCTTCTGCCTCAGCCGATGCTCTAAGACAGTGCGATGACTTGAGGGCCTGCCTTGGTGAATCAGGGCCCCCATCTGACAGGCCCCTTTAGTAACCTAGAGGTGGCAGCCACAAAGCCAAAGACTGGTAGTCCCAGAATGCACTGACCCTACAGAGTTGTCTCTGGCTCAGAGCCACAGGACCCAGACCCGAGGAGGCCGATGACACAGCTGAGCTGGACGCCTGGACAACCTCAACCTACAGGCACGTGGACCACTGCTGGGAAACCGGGGGGTTGGCCTGACCTGTCTGACAGGCAAAGTGGCAGCCCCTGCACCGACTGCAGTGCACATGCCCTCCACTCCACAAACACTGCCCCGCCCCCCGCCAGGAACCTACCCTAAAAATACTGGCATGTGTGTACAAGAGTGTGTGGAGGGACATGCAGGGTTCCATTTACAGCAATTCAAGCAGATGCAACCTCGGTGCCCATCGGCAGAGGGCCTATATAGTCACACCCCAGGGTACGCCCCAACCACGGGAAGTTGGAGCCATTACAGAAATGACCTCAAGACGAGATCACTGAGTGAGGAACAGCAGTGTGGGATGTCATGTCTTTACAGAAACAGAAACGCTCTTTGTGTGCACACATGCAGCGTGCACATGCAGAGGAGGGCTGCAGACACACACCAGACTGACCCTGGTGCCCGCCTCTGCTCCGGGTGGGAAGGGAGGGGCCCAGGCGGGTCTCCACTTTTCATCCCATGTGCTTCTGTTTGGTTTGGTTTCTTTTCCCCAGCAGTAATAAATTCACATAGTGACTAAAACTACAGTTTAAAGGCAAAATAAAAAACGGTAAAGGCGACGCCAAGAGTTCAGCTCAGTTTCTTCTATAGCTCAGTCATTAACACACTCCATCCACCTGGCCTTCGGTTCCCACCCCCAGCCCCATCCTTCTCTCCCGACACTTGACACTTCCGTTTCTCTCGCCTTCAATGGCACCCGACCACTTGCCAAGATCTCCCACGCCATTCAGAGACCCTTGGTCCATAAAGGCACCAAAGGAGCCACGTGAAAAAACTGTAATCCGGCAAGTTCCAGAGGTGCCTCATAATCACTGCTCGACACTCGTGACCTGGCAACAAGCTGTGGGCCTTTCCAGTGGCTCCCCCACGTCCCAGGGCAGGCCCAGTGCCCTCGAGTGCCAGTCATCACTTTGAAAGGACCAGTAGGGAGATTTCAGCAAGACAGAAGAGCCAGACAGCCTTTGGATTCCTTCAAGGCATGAAGGTGAATCCTGGAGGAGAAAGTGCAAGGTCCTGAGCACCCCCACCAATAACCACCATGTGACAGGCAGGACAGAGCATCTGGCCTGGCCCCACCCAGGTCCTCCATCTCTCTTCCTGCTCTTCACAAATCAAGATAAATAGCTGGGCTGGACATTAATTGTTCAGAAACGTCCATGCAGGAAACACCAGGCCCATCGCTCACAACCACTCACGGCAGAAGCCCTAACTCCCCCCTTTCCCAGCAGCTGACCTTGGAGACAAGACCCTCCCTGGGGATCATTCGGTGTCACCACCGGTCCCTCCAGCCAGCCCTGCTTCCCTCCCAGCCCACACACACAGGAAACGCCTGGCTGTGCCGAGCACAGCTGAAGTGGTAAGCGGTTCACTGACCCTCACAGGAACCTGCACAGTGCAGGCAGAGCTACCTGAGAACACAGCCCAGTGGGCAAGGTTCCTTTGGAGAAGTGTGCTAGACCACCCGCAATAGAATCTCTGGGACAGCTGGTTAAAATACAAATTTCTGACCCCGTTTTCCACATCTCTTGAGTCGATGTCTGTGGAAATGGGATTAGAAAATCTGCTTTTTTATTTTATTTTTTGATCATCGAAGCCAGGTAATGGTAACAGTCATAGCGTAACTATAGGATTTAAAACATGTTAACAAGGAACCTGCATTTTTAGCAAGCTCCGTGATTCTGATGCTGAAAACCGCGCTCCACAGCACCAACGGGGGGCTTGCCCTGGGCCAGAGCGGGCGGGGCTCCTCGCCAGCGCTCCTCACTCTGCGATTCCCCCACAGCCCAGCCCTGCTTCTTGCACTGCAGACTAGACCCAACCACTTCTCACCTCCCTGTCTTTACTCCCGCTGTCCCCAGAGTCCGCAAAGCACCTCTTCCCCTGCCTCTGCTTCCCCCCTCACACACTGCACTCGCTCTGGGTGCTGCACAGCCCAGGCACTGTCACTGGAAGGGGGGGCCTCACAAGCCAAGCCTTCCCTAATTTTGTTCCAGGTTCCTCCAACGACCTTGGGCAAAAGGCAACCTCGTGAGCGGGCAAAAGGCAATCTCGTGGGTCTCGGTCTGGTCCGAGTTGTAAAACAGCTGGTAACACCACCTGACAGGCTTGCTGTGAGAATTCAGTGAGGCAGTGGCTCAGGGCAGAGCCCAATAAACGTTAGCCAGAGTCATTCCCCCGCCCCTCCCCCACTGCTCCTACTCCTTATCTTTTCTACCAGACGGAGAGCTACTTGAGGGGAGGAAATGTCCTCTCATTCACGCCCAAACTCCCGGTTTGCAGAACCCAGGGCCTAGGCCAAAATGAACCCCTGCCCCCACACTGCCCTTAGCTCTTACCTGACCAACGTTGAAGGTCAGAGTGATGGCATAAAAGAAGTTGGAGTTGGCACTTCCTGCATAAATCCAGAGGTGCCACAGGACAGGGAAGAGCAGGGAGCAGACAATGATGATGCAGCCGAGGACAAAGATATTTCGCAAGACTGCAAAGACAGATGGGCACAGTCATTAGCCCAGTGCTGACTCTGTGATGGTCCCGAGGGACAGAGAGGCCCAGGGAGCGCCTCCTATAAGCTCAAAGGCAGAACACCCCCTCACCCCCTTACTCAGAGGCTCCCGGGTGCCAACCTAAGGCCCTCGAGTCAGTGGCTCCCAGTGCCCAAGCCTGGTGGGAGGTCCTTGATTTGAACTCTGTACCTCCCACTGCGGGTGGACTGGCTAGTTAGCAATGCCATGAATGCCTCTGGGCACTGGGCAGCAAGACACTGCCCTCTACCCCCTCCCCTCCCTAAGCAGGGTGCTGCCTACAGGAGATCACGGATGGAAAGGGCAGCATGAACCCTTGAAAATCAGAGCCCCAGGGAGTCTGTGGTGCCAGAGCCCCGAGTCTTAGAAACACGTTTTCCACTCTCCCTAATTCACGTCTTAAAGTCTCTTGTCTTGCTCTTCAAATGTCCCTTACTCTCCCTTAGAAGATTTAAAAATCTTTTTTTTTAAGATTTTATTTATTTATTTTTAGAGAGGGAAGGGAGAGGGGGAGAGAGAGAGAAACATCAATGTGCGGTTGCTGGGGGACATGGCCTGCAACCCAGGCATGTGCCCTGGCTGGGAATCGAACCTGTGATGCCTGGTTCCCAGCCTGCGCTCAATCCACTGAGCCACACCAGCCAGGGCTAAAAATCTGTTTTTGACACGCTCCCTCTCCACCATCACCCCAACCAGCCCCAGAGGGAGTGGAGAACGCCACCAGGCAGGCAGGCAGGCAGGCAGGTTCAGCCTCGGGAGAAAACGGCACGACAGTGGGGCCAGGCTCGGCCTCGGAGAGGCCTTGGTTAGAGTTCCCGTTCTACCAGCAAGTTCCTCTGAGGCTCAGCTCCCCCATTCCTAAAACAGGATTAAAATGCCAATTTCGTAGAAGTGTTACATGAATTAAACAAGAAAATCTGTGAAAAACCTGGCACAGACAGATTAGTGTGTTTTCTACTTCTGTTATACCACAAACTTAGTGGCTTAAACAATGTAACTTATTATCTTACAGTTTTGGAGGCCAGAAGTCCAAAATGGGTCTCACAGGCCAAAAGCTAAGGCTGCATCCTTCAGGCTGCATTCCCTCCGGAGGATCAGGGGAAAGTCGTCTGCTTGCCTTTGCAACAGGCAGAGGCCGTCTGTGTTCTCTGTTCACGCCCCCTTTCCATCTTCAGTCAGCAGCGGCGGATTAATTCCTTTTCACTTTTCAACACTCTGAACTCCTCTTTAGCCTCCCTCACTTTTTTGAAAAATAAACTTGAGTTTTTAGAGCAGGAGTAGGTTTGCAGCAAAACCGAGAGGAAGGTACAGAGGTTTCCCAGATGCCTCTGCTCCCACCTCCTTCAAGGGCCTTTGTGATTACACTGGGCCCACCTGGGTATCCGGACCCTCTTCCCACCTGAAGGGCCTCTGCCAGGTAAGGTGATGTGATCACAGGTTTGCGGGATTACGTCATGAACACCATGTGGGAGGCAGAGGGGGAGTTATTCTGCCAACTACTGTGCTTTTTTTTCTCTTTTAATTCAATAGGGGATATCTGAGAGTAGGGTTATATGCTATTTTCATTTCTTTCTTTACACTTTTTGTATTTTTAAGTAAACCAATAAATACTTATTTTTAAAAGTTTTCTTTTTTTAATTTTAGAGAGAGGGGGAGAGAGGGGGAGAGAGGGGGAGAAACACTGATGTGACAGAGAAACATCAATCGGTTGTCTCTTTCACGCACCCCGACCGGGGATCAAACCCACAACCCAGAATCAAACCTAAGACCTTTTGGTTTATGGGATGACACTCCAATCAACTCAGCCACACTGGCTAGGGACTAATACATATTATTTAAAATAAATTAATTAAAAGAATAACTTTAAAAAAATTTTAGCATGGGGTCTGGTTAACAGCAGATATTTAATGAGTAGTTCCCTTCCCCAAGCTTCGAAGCTTCAGGAAACTCCTTCTCCTAACTCAAAATTCTGGGAGATTGAAGGAAGAGGGAAACCCCTGATCCTGAAGGCTGTGCATATCAGCTGTACAAAGACTTGACTGAAATGCTATTCTGGGGGTTTCATGTATTGGAAGGGAGACTGGATTACACACACGATTCTCAGTTTTGGTTGCAAAATGAAATCACCTGGGCAAGCCCACCCAGACTAAGTAAATCAGAATCTCTGGCAGGGAGGCGGGGGCCAGAAATCCATACTAGTTTCTAAAAGCTTCTCCAGTGATTCCAATGTGCAGCCAAGGCTGTGAACCACTGGATTACAGCTGTAGACCCTTTCCAGATAGGAGGCCCACAGCAGTCTGCAACAGAGATCTCACTGTGTCGCGGGGACAAATATTGGGACAGGCAGTTAAAGCCCCATGTCTTCAATTTAAGGTTCATTCTTTATGGAGAAATGGCAGGTGTTATTCTGTTGCTGGTTGTTGCTATTGCTGAAAAGTCCTTCTTTCATGAAATGGGGATGAATGGCTGGTAATTGACTGTTTTAACGTCTTCAGCAAAATAACAACTTGGCAACACTGTCATCAGAGTTTTCTGAAAATACAGCGGTCTATGAAACCTCACAATTTAGAAATGCTGGCCTGCAGTGCTTCCAAGGCCCTCTTTATCTCATCTGACATTTCCACAATTCAGTTCTGGGTTTTTAAAGCTACGAGAGGTTAAAGCCTTGACTCAAGCCTTCCTGAGACCTCTCTCTTCTCGTTCTTTCTCCCAGAAACAGGAAGTCTGGGAAAAGGGGTGTGTGCACAGAATTATTGTTGTTAAGCAATGTTACAACCTGAAGACGTAACAAATCTGTTAATCATTGCTTCATTCCAACATCACTATTTACATTTCTCAGTGGAAATTATTTTGCTGAAAAGAATATACACTATTCCTAAAATAAAACTTCTGTGGCCTGACAGACCCATTGGGTCTTTATCCCATGCCTCTAGCCACTCGGATGTCAGACCAGGCGACAGGAGGCGAGTGCGCACAGAGACCGAGAGAGGCTCACACGCAGCTCCTGGGTGCAATCGCGGAGAGCTGCAAAGGCACATTCCCATGCGCCTAGAGGAAATGTCACCAGCATCCAGCTGGCTTCTGGCCTGTGGTGACCTTTGTAGGACTGAGGAGCTGCTACTCACTCTTGCTGGCTGACAGGCCAGGGGATTAAAGCTATATGCCAGAGCAGATGGAGCGAGGGACCCGGGGCACAGGACAACTTGTTCCAGGCACCGGGAGGTGTCAGAGATGTCAGAGAGGACCGGGGCCTGATGAGACGAAAGGGTCACCCTTCACAGACTTGCTAGGCCACATGGAATCAGACTCCCCACTCGGTGCACTGGGTGGTTTATCCAATCTCTGGCTCTACTGTTGACAAACTGAAACTTCAGGCAAGTCACTTTCCTCCTCTAAGCCTCAGGCATTCAGAAATAAAATTCCACTTGAAGAACCCTGTCCCAGTGGGAGGGACACAGAGGGGATTTAGGGACTTCAAAGGTCATGGTGTCACTTCTTTTCTTAAAGTAGATGCTAGGTGCATGGGAATTTATTATATTGTTAATCTTTATAATTTACACACATATTTTATCAATTCTTTTATCTTTATATAAGTTAATAAAAAATAAAACACAAAATCCAGCCCTTTGGTAACTGGCTCTTTCAGCTGGACCACTGCAGGCGGGCACCGGATCAGCCAGCAGGCTGTTCCCTAACCCCGCAGTCGTGTGTCTGTGTGACTCATCCAGGCGGGCACCACAGAGTCCTGCTGTCTGGGGCCTGCGCTCCGGGAGGGGCCCCTGGGCCTCTTCTCCCCGGTGAGCAGGACAGGAAAACAAAAAGGTGAATGTGTGAGCAGGCATGTTATAAATGGCAACTAATGTTTAAACTGAATTCTTAACCACTTTAAAAGTCTGAATATATCCAACCTAGCCTCAAAGACTTCCCAAAGCCTCCACTCACAGGTTCTCAGGACCAGGCTGAAGACACGCCTCACTGGACGTCCTGACTGGCAGTTGTCCCGCCCCAACAGACACGCCAACAGGAGCCTTCTCTGCTGCAGGAGCCCGGCGCTGAGGGACGGCGGCCAAGGCACTCTGCGGGAGCTTCAGACAAGCTGAAATCGCCCCGCCCGCCAGCCAGCCACAGCATCTATTAGATCATCCAGGTTTCCGGAAACTCCATCCTTATGTTTTTGTGCCTCATCACCCCAGAGGGCAGAAAATAGCTTATTTCAAGTTTTGAAAACTATGTTTGTTCCTGTGACTCTGAACAACTCTGAGCCTGAAGCTTTGATCACGGAACTGTGCAGGAGACCCCACCCAGGCCCCGCACCTTTGTTCCTTCTGGAAATCACTACAATGCTATTCATATTTAAATATCACTCCTGAAAGATATTCCCCCCCCCCCTTGCCACATGAAAAAAATGGGAGACTCAGGAAAGTTAAATGATCTGCCTGAAAACACGCAGCTAGTAGCAGGAAAGCCAGGGTTCAGACTCAAGCCAGTCTGGGTCCAGACTGTGCAGTGACATGGGACGAAAGATGTCACCTGAGGGAGAGAGAGACTCTGTGTGGGACAGACAGCCAAGAGAAAACTACTCCACCTTCAGGGAAAGAGGATCAGCGTCCCCAGGAGTCACAAACTGGAGTATGTTCGCATGTTTGGTGGCCTCGTTGATTTGTCATTAGCCACTCTCTGCCAAGGGGCCCCAAGCTGACCCTGAGCTCACTGGATTGGGTGACTCTTATCTGTGCAATGAGGATGTCACAGGCAGAAGATGCCACTTCCTCCTCCCAGTCAGGCAGGACCGGTCATCACCCCACCAGGCCATCACCTGCCAAAGCAGGCCTGCTTGGCCTGCCCACTCAGTTGTTTACCTTGCTTAGAGGCCCACTCTTACAGGCAGGTTTCTTCCTGGCAGCTGGTCAGTTTCACTTCCTGGTTGACACCCAGACAGCCCCAAAACAACAATAAAGACTCACTTCCTCTGAAGCCTGCCCTCCTGAATTCATTGTTGACACCTTGCTACACACTCACTGTAGGCAAGGAAAGTCCAACAGCTGCCTTTCCTTCTGGTTTAGAGAATCAAGTGGTGGTGGGCCACTGACACTGCCTGTTTATTAAAGGTTTCAAAAAAACCCATCTGCAGACGCTTGCCACGTTGTCTTGTGTGGCGGGTTTGATCCTGGGTGCTGGGGACACGGAGGTGTGTGAGTCAGGAGCTACCCTAAGGGAGCCCACAAACACTGAAAAGAACCCACACAGAGGGCCGAGAGCCCAACCGAGGGGAACACAGGGAGCCTAGGAAGCACACCTAGGTCACCGCTAAGTCATCTTCTGAGAAGGGGATGATCAGAGCTCAAAGGGGTCGTCAAGATACGTGGGCCACCTAGTACTGCCCATGTGCTTTTTATGGCCCTCTGGGTGCAGCTCTGGGAAATGGTTCAAAGCCCTCAGTCTAGCATTGCACTGTCCAATACAACAGCCTTCCTCATGTGTGGTTCTTAAATTTAAGTTAATCTGAGTTAAAAATTCAGTTTCTTAGTCACACCAGTGGCTACACTATTGGACTGTGCAGGTACAGGACATTTCCAACATCACACAAAGTCCTACTGGACAGCACTGGCTAGAGGCTCACAGATCTGGATTCCAATGTCTAGCCCTCCCACTAACCAGACCTGTGACCTTGAATAAGTGGCTCTACCTTTCTGTACCTCAGTTTTCTCACCTGTGAAACGGGCTACTTTCCTCAAAGGCTGGTGTGAGGATAAAATGAGCTCACGTATGTAAATGCTCTTAGAACTGCAGGAGGCAGGGACACAGTAAGTACTCAGTAAGTGGTGGTTATTTTTATTTTCACCACTAGTCCACAGCACCTGGGAGGCAGTTATTGTGCCTCCTGTCCCTGCCTCTCTCCTGCTGCTGCTGGCACAGCAGATGTCCAACAAGTGTCTATCAACCCCTTTCTCCCTGGCTGTTTTACCCAGTGCTCGGGCTGACACAAATCTGCCACCGGGGGTCAGAGGCAGGAATACTCACATCTGTAGAGATGGTTCCACACGGGGAAGAAGGCCATGTAGAGGGCCACATCCCCCACGGTCGGGTAGGACTTGAAGATGGAGATGATGGCTATCTGGATGAACATGAAGAAGATAGGGTGCTCCCTGGGGTAGGGCAGGACAAACAGACAGACAGACAGACAGAGATCAGTCAGGAACCAGGCCTACCCTGGAGACTCCTGACTCTATCCCTCAAACCCAAAAATATTCTCCAGGGAACTTCAGGCAAGGGCTGGCTCTCCTATTCGCAAGACCATGGGGCCAGGCCAAGTAGCAGAGCCAAAAACGGTGGGGACCCAGAGATGCCCGGAGGTGGTGAGGAGGGCCCAACAAGCATGCGAGTAACAGCCCACAGAGACATTTCCCATCAACCTCCCCACAACCAGCTCTGGGCCTTCCCCCAGGAGCCACCCAAGGAAAAAACAAATGAAGTCAGAGGCTCTTTATCACTGGGCTTCAATGAGTGCTCGGCAGAGTGTAATTAGGCACCCACCCTGGCCAGAGGCCCCTCTGACAACTGGACTCAGGACAGGAAGCACTTCCTTGCTGATGCTTTTTCTCTGACAATCGGGTCAGTGGGGTCTACAGACCCTTCGCTACGTGAGCTCCTTTCCAGAAAGAGAACTGAGAGTTGTGCAGCTTTTCAGCTCTTAAGGGCTGGAAGTGGAATTCTCACTACCTTCAACTAATAACAAAATGGTTACCATTTCCTGACACCTTGCTCTGCTAAGTGCTACACCAGGCCCTTTTCTTGCAACTTTGTGTGCTACACCAGGCCCTTTTCTTGCAACACCATGTATGGTCCTCGCTGCACCTCAGCGGCGCCTCCAGGTAGGCAACGCTGCCATCTGCACTATGCAGGTGTGGACACGAGATTCGGAGAAGGTGAGTGAGCTAGTAAGTGATGGAGCGGTTTGTCTGCAGAACTCCTGAGCACCACCAGCACGGCCCTTCCCACTGCCTGCACAGTGACTGCTCTGATGGCAGGGGGCGGGGATTGGGGGGCAGCGAGGACAGGCTCAGTCTCCAGTGCTTCTGACCACTCACAGAGGGAAGCCAGGCCACGCCTGCGCCCTCGTCGTCTACATTTACACAATACGCATGTGGCCTACATGCGCACAGCTCCTGGACACTCAGCTCACAAAGGTTTGCTTCAGAGGTCGCTGGCATTCTGGTCTTGTCTTGTCAGAATGACTCAATGGGTGTAAATCCGAGACAGGACAGACATGTAAGCACCCAAACAGTCCGGCCCTTCTACAGAGCACATACCTCAGAAACTCTGCTTGGCAAAGTCACACAGTCCTGCAGTTTCTACGAAGGGTTCAGCTAGCTCAGCAAGCATCTCTCTAAAGACACTCCAAACCACTTGCTGCGGGCTTTGTAGGTAGCTGGTAACATCTGAACATTTCTATGAAAAGGCCGGTGAAAATGTGATGCCAGAATGCTTGGAGACCAGAACCTCCTGCAACACTGCTTGGGGACAGGTGGCCTGAAGGGCCCTGTTCCCACAAAGCTGGCACGGGAAGCGAACACTGCAGAGAGCTCCATATCCGGGCACAGGAGGGCAGCAGAGGGGAAGGTCAGGAACCTTCATATCCTCTGTCCCGGCAACTCTGAGGCCTGATGGTGGCTGGGCGGAGGTGTGAGTCACATGATGGTGGTGCTGTTGTCTACCCAGGAACTATCTGTGGTCTTTCCCCTGCAGACAACAAAATCTGCGAGAGAGCTAGCTACGCAGTGAGGAGAGGTGCTCCGGGCTCCCTGCTTCTCGCAGCCCCGTGGCCAGGCCTCACAAGAACCAGGGCAGGGAATGTGGACCACAGACAGCTGGAGAGCTGGCCTGGGCAAGGCTGCCAGAATTCTGCAGACTGCCAGGCCAAGAAAGGATGGTTTTCTGTCAGATGCCAGGCCAGGGCTGTCATGAGAAGGAAGCATCAGCTCTGAGCTTTTCCAGAATGGGAACATGTGCACTGATTCACTGGCCATGAAAAATGGTGGAAAGATTAGAGAACGCAGGCTCTTGAAATCTAAATCAAACTCTCTCCCAGCTCCCCTGGACCATCCAGGCACACCTGTGCCAGTTTTCCTTCCTGTGAAGCTAGGATAACAGAACTATTTCTAGGGTGAATGCAAACGAACCCTCTCAGGAGGTCGGGGGCTGAGGTACAGGGGCTGAGCATAGGTTCTGGAGCCAGACAAACCTGAATCCCAGCTCCACTTCTTACTAGCTGTGTGACTCTGGGAGACTCGCTCCACTTCTCTGAACATCAATTTTCTCAACTATAAAATGGGAGTGATAATAAAGTAATGCCTATGTCCATGAGTTGCTGGAAGGGTTAGGTATGAATACATTTCAGAAAACCTAGGAAGGTGCCTGGGAGGGAGCTGGGCTCAACATATGTCAGCTCCCTCACACTGCGGAAGAGAGCTCCACAGACAAACCTCTTGAGAGAAGCTGGTCAGAAGATTAAACAGAGCTGCACGTGGCCAACACATCCCACTAACGCATCCTGAGTCCCTTGGGCAAACTGTTACTGGGCTGCTGGTACAGGACACCCAACAAGATTCACTTTTTCCAGACGTCCCCTAACCCCAACCTCTGCTCTATGCAAAACAGTGAGTGGGCTCAGCAGCAGTGAGGGCTCAAGTGCCGCAGAGTGAGCCCAGAAAAAACATGAGAGGGCTCCCTGCAACCCGCACTCATGTCAGACTCTTGCTGGTTATGGCCACTGGCCCCCAAGGTGACTGAGGGCAGGGTTCCCTGGGCTAAGATGGCATAAACCTGGTAGCAGATGCTCCCACTTTGAAGGGCACCTGCAAGGCTATAAATGGTTCTGTGAACAAAGAAGCAGCAGGTCCAACCACTTACTTTAGCTTTATGGCTAAGGGGATGGTGTAGAAGAAGACGTTGATCTGAAACACACACACGAAGAAGAGGCTGAAGTGCTCAAACATCTCCGCAAAGAAGTACCAAAAAAGACCAATGTTTGGAGTGAGATCTGGAACAGAAAGTCTGGAGTAAAAAACACAAGGGGAGAGAAAAAACAGAGCCAAGTTATAAATGGTTTGCTTTGACCTGGTTTTCTCCTCAAGATTTTGGTCACTACTGGGCAGTCAAGGGTGACTATCCCCAGAGAGATCAGGATGTGAGGGGCTCTCTGGGCACCCTGGACATAGGTAATTAACAAAAACTAGGGTCAGCAAATGACAGCCTACAATAAATATTAGCTAAGCCAAACTCTGGTATGCAATTAAAGATCTGAAATAAGGCAGGGATTCATGCTAGAACTCAAAAGATCAGCTCCTACTTAACTGCCATGATATACACGTTTAAAATTAGGAGATACTCAGCAGTATAACAAAAGAGGATGGGTTTTACGCAAATGACATCTATTTTGGGCATTCCAAAGACGTGCCCAGAGAAACAAGCCGAACGAACTGCTGCTGCTCATTCCTGCTCAGCGTCCCCGCAGTGGGGGCCACAGAGCGGGCACCTGCCGCTGCAGCGAGACTTCCAGGGGCTGGAGGAACCACCCGCAGCTCCTGACTAGGGCCCCAGACCTCACTGGACAAGGAAGGGTTTAACTGGAAAACTTTCTGTCAAGTTATATCAGATAAAAATTAGCTGCAATTTGGGCTCTTCTAAAAGTTTATTTGAAAAACTACAGAGTTGAAACCAATGTCAATTCTCAATTTCAAAATGGGAGTAAATGGAGCATGAAGAAGGACAAACAGGCAGGGGCTCACAGTCAGATTTCACTAACACGGGGTTCCACCCAGGGCAAGTCTTTGCCTCCTGCTGCGACTACACTTCCTTGTCTGTGAAATGAGGTGAAGCGCACAACCGTGACCCAGCAGAACACGAAGAAATGCTTTTCACTCCTACTCGAGGCATTACAGATTTGCTGTTCAAGGCAGATCATGAAGAGCTGAAAGTTACTAAGTCACTATTGTACTCAGCCAGGATTTAACACAAATTAGCATTCCAGACTCCCAAAGGGGAGTCTGCCACTCCAGATCCCTTCCCAACCCGGGCAGGTTTAAGTATCTGTCACCTCGTTGGGCTGTGAGTTCCTTGAAGCTTGGGCAGTGGCTACCCACTCCAGCATACCATACAGACAGCATTTAGAAATGTCTGCAGAATTCATACTGCAACCCCCTTTTGATTTCCTCTAAAAAGTATCACATGGACGGTGGCTTTAGTTTAAAGAGACCTTCTTGCAGTAGAGGAATATATCCATTCCTGTTAGGGACTGAACCAAAACCTTCTAGGCAGAAGCTGGTAGTTGCTTTCAGTGTTCCTAGAGGGTGCTCTTTAATCTCACTAGATCACACATATGCTCTAGACCAGTGGCTCTCAAAGGGTGTTCCCTGGACCAGCAGATCAGCATCACCTGAAAACTTGCTAGAAATGCAAATTATTGCTCCCTACCTCAGACTTACTTAATCAAAACCTCTAGAGGTGGGGACCAGCAAGGTGGGTGTTACCAAACCCTGAGGGCAATTCTGATGCAAACTGGGGTTTGAAGACCACTGTGTCTGGGTGCTCCCTGGGGACACTCACACTCTGATTCCAGCTGGACCCGTGAAAACCAAATTAGCTTCCGGAGTTTTCTAACGAGGCCATTACTTACATGAAGCCGTAGACTGCAGGGATGAAATCCCAGGAGCTGAGAAGGAAGAAGGAGAGGCAAATGATTACCACGAGGCTTCCTGCGTACATCAGGGCATACTCCCAAGAGAAGATCCAGAAGGCTTTGCTCCTCACTTTCACGGGTATATACTGCCGCTAGGAGAGAAGGCAAAACAGTGCATTCAGGGAGGTCGAGATTAGAGGGCAGTTATCAGCTTAAACTACAAGATCTCTTGAGAAACACTGGAAATTAAAAAGCTGAAAATTAAAGGACTGAAAAGATATACTATGTAAACACTAACTAAAGGAAAACAGGTTTGGTCATACTGTTAATAGATAAGATAAACTGTAATGTAAAAAGTAATACAGAGGCAAAGATGCTCCATAATGATAAACGACTCGAGTCTTTTATCAGAAAGATAAAACAATTCTAAACTTACAGGTACCTAATAACACAGTCTCAAAATATATAAAACAGACATGGACAGATCTACAAAGGAAAAACAGACAAATCCATCATCAGTAGATAACTGATTAGATCCAACAGACAAAAATCAGTAACCAAGAAGCACATACGAATAGCACACTTAATAAATATGATCTCATAAGATCTTATAAAATATACTTATATAGGGACAGTATATGTAATAACTGAAGAATTCACATTCATTTTAAGCACTTGGGGGCATATATAAAAATTTACCACTTCCCTGGCTGGTGTGGTTCAGTGGATTGAGCATGAACTGGGAACCAAAGGGTTGCCAGTTCGATTCCCACTCAGGGCACGTGTCTGGGTTGTGGCCCAGGTCCCCAGTAGGGGGTGTGTAAGAGGCAACCACACGTTGATGTTTCTCTCCCTCTCTTTCTCCTTCCCTTCCCCTCTCTCTAAAAAAAAAAAATTAATAAAATCTTTTTAAAAAACTACCACATACTTAAATCAGGCCATAAAGCAATTATCAAGAAATTTCAAGGAATCTGTATCATACAGACACAATTCTGTGATAATGCAATTAATCAAAAGTGTTAATAAAAAGATAATTTAAAAATACCTTTGAAAAATTCAAACCCCTTTTCCGAATAACTCAGTGGTCAAATAAATGATAAAAAATTGTGATGTTAGAAATAGTTATAAAAAATCACCCAGTCAGGGCACATGCCTGGGTTGCAGGCCATATTCCCTGTATGGGGTGTGCTAGAGGCAACCACACATTGATGTTTCACTTCCTCTCTTTCTCCCTCCCTTCCCCATCTCTAAAATAAATACATAAAATTAAAAAAAAAGAAATAGTTATAAAAAATCACATATCCTATTAGTATAATATAGATAAAAGAGTACTCTGAGAAAAAAAACACAGCTTTATAAAACTACATTTGAATAAAAGGCTGAAAATTAATAAGCTAAACATCCATTTTAAGAAATTAGAAACGGAATGACAAACCCCCAAAGAAGGAAGGAAATAACAAAGGTAAAAGCAGAATTTGTTGAAATTGAAAAGAAAGCCATAATATAAGGAAGTAAGGAAGGCAAAGCCAGCTCTTAGAAATGACTGATGAGACTGGTGGGGCTCTGATAAGACTGACCAAGAAAAAAAGAGAGATCAAGTAACTTAGGTCAATGTGTTTAAAAAACTGAGGCAAAACAGACACAGTCTATGAAACACATAAATAATGTAAATGTTTCAATTAAAACGCCAGTATTGCCCTGGCTGGTGTGGCTCAGTGAACTGAGTGCTTGCCTAAGAACCGAAAGGTTGATGGCTTGATTCCCAACTGGGTCACATGTGTTGCAGGCCAGGTCCCCAAGAAGATAGTTTATTCAATAAATGGTGTTGGGAAAATTGGACAGATATGTGCAGAAAAATGAAACTAGACCATCTTCTTACATCACACATAAAAATAAATTCCAAATGGATCAAAGACTGAAATGTTAGACCCAAAACCATAAAAATCCTAGAAAACATATGCAGCAAAATCTTGGATATTGCTCATAGCAATTTTTTATTAGATACATCTCCCCAGGGCAAGGGAAACAAGAGAAAAAATAAACAAATGGGTACAATCACAAAGATATGGAAGCAGCCCAAGTGTCCATCAACAGATGAGTGGATAAAACAACTGTGGGATATTTACACAATGGAATTCTGCTTGGCTGTAAAAAGAAGAAAATAACAGTATGGATGGACCTGGAGAACATTATGCTAAGTGAAATAAGCCAGTCAGAGTACGACAAATACCATATGATTTCACTCATATGTGGAATCTAATGAACAAACAAAACTAACAAGCAAAACAGAGACAGACTTAGATGTGGAATAGGATGACCGCTATGGGGGGCGGGGTAGAGGGTAGAGGGATTGAGCAAAAAGGAAAAAGGACTCATGGACATGAACAACACTGTGGTGATCGCTGGGGAGTGAACAGTATAAGGGGACTAAATGGTAATGGGAAAAAAATACAATAAAGATTAAATTAAAAAAATAAGCCCTGGCTGGCATAGCTCACTGGATTGAGCGCAGGCTGTGAACCAAAGCATCGCAGGTTCGATTCCCAGTCAGGGCACATGACTGGGTTGCAGGCCATGGCCCCCAGCAACCGCACACTGATATTTCTCTCTCTCTCATTCTCCCTCCCTTCCTTCTCTAAAAATAAATAAATAAAATCTTTAAAAAAATATTGGCCCTATCTCTCATATTAAAATAAAATAAAATAAAATAAAAGCTGGTAGAAGAAAAACAGTATAAACAAAGTCGAAAGACTGAAAAACTGGAAGAAAATATCTGCAAAGAGTTAGTACTCTTAACATATGAGGGATTCTTAAAAATTGAGAGAAAAAGGACCTAAATGCAATAGAAAAATGAGAGGGGGAAATGAATAGACAATCCACAAACATGAAAAAAATGTCCAAACGCACTCATAGTTAAGAGAAATGCCAGTTAAGATGACACTGAGATATCATTTCTCAAGGTCAGACTGGCACGATTTTTACATGTGACAACACATTCTGTTAGTGAGCCTGTGGGAAAGAAAACAGGCGCTCTCCTACGTTACCGGTGGGAGTAGAAAGTTTGTACAATCCTGCTGGAAGGAAATGTGAAAAGCGCTAATAAAACTACCTATGCACTTATCTTTAGATCCAGTAATTCTGCTGCTGGAAAGCTATCTTTAAGATGCACCTCCAACAACATGAAGGCACCCATACGCAAGTTCACTCATTACAGCACTAACTGAAGTCACAAAATATTAGAGACAATCTAAATTCCCAGACACTGGAGAGAAGTTAACACAATGGAATACTATGCAGCTGTAAAGAAAAAAAAGGAATGAGAAATATTTCTATGCTTCAATAATTTCGCAGAAATAATGTGAAGTGAAAAAAGCAAAGCACTAAAGCGTATCTGGAATGCTATCATTCATATAAGAAAGAAGTGGATATAAGAAAATATATATGTATCTGTCCATTTGTGCAAAAGCAACAGAGAAAAGACAAACTAGAAACTAAAGAGAATCATTACTTGGGGTGACAAGGAAAGTAGAAAGCAAAGAACAAGACAGCAGGGATGAAGAAAAATAATACTTCTCTAAATATGTCTTTTTGTATAGCTGACTCTTAGAATCATAGTAATATTTTGGTCTCTTCACATACCCCAAAATAAACAATAAAAAGCCAACCAGGATGTAGAGAAATCCAAAATGAATATAAACAGTAATAAATTTCACTATATCACAAATCAATAACATAACCACACTGAAGGGTCACATGGGGATAGAAAAGAACTAAACTAAGTGATTACGAGAAACAGTTACTTCACAGAATACTGTAAGGCTAAAGACAAAAAGAACTATATAAGCCCTGGCTGGCGTAGCTCAGTGGATTGAGCGTGGGCTGCGAACCAAAGCATTGCAGGTTCGATTCCCAGTCAGGGCACATGCCTGGGTTGCAGGCCACAGCCCCCAGCAACCACACATTGATGTCTCTCTCTCTCTCTCTTTCTCCCTTCCTTCCCTCTCTAAAAATAAATAATTAATTAATTAAAAAAGAACTATATATAAGATACATATTTATATATATATACACACACACATGACACACACACATATATGTGTGTTATAACAAGTCAGCAAGTGTGTTTCTTGTTTCCTGCAGGGCTATGTCTCACAGCATTCCAGAACTACTTTGTGTGCTTACTAGAATTGAACAAACAAGAAAATATACTGCAGGCAAGGAAAGTTAGGTTTCTCACTGTTAAGAGAAAGAAGTTATAAATAAGGAACAGGAAGAGACTACAGTAAACCTACAGTGTTGTACTGGCATGATAGGTATCAGTACAAAGAGAGAGAAAGGTACAGAACTACAAATGTGTGTATGTGTCGGTCAGTATCCACACATTGCTTCACAGTGCTGTGTCTAGCTAGGAGTGATGACTCCCTAATAATAATAAGCACACCTCAACCTGTGGTTGCTGAACAGCATTCTCCAATAATAGGAATCAAAAGTCCTTAAAGTTGTACTGATTTCAGGGCTGAGGCGAGGAAAATACAAGATGAGCCTGGAACATCTTTTGGTACTAGGAAAAAGAGAAGAAAATGCTCAAAAATAGATGGAACTTGTTAAAAGAACACGAGCCAGTCTGAAGGAGCACTTAACGGTCAAAGACAGAAAAATTGAGCAATAAGTTAATGATAGGATCCAATTTTTTTTGAAGTGAAATTCATATATATTTAGCCAGTTTAGTATGTGCAATTCGGTGACCACGTTGGTTATGTATAACTCGTAGGTTCTTTAACAACTGCTTTAAAAGAAGTTTGAGGTAGGTGAGGTTAGCTCCTCTACAATCCCACCAAACGCAGCAAGTTCCAGAGTAGATTCAGGTATACTTTGCAACATTAATTAAACAAAAATTCATTAGCAAGCAGGTACAAAACAATTCATACAATCTATCCTAGGTCAAGTAAATCCTAGCCCTCTCCCCTTCTGACTGTTTAAACTGCCACTTGCAAGAAAGATTCACTCAAAGCAGAAGTGACAAAATCCCAGAGGCAGAGGTTCAGTTGCCCTTGGAATCACCTTAGAAATTCTCCTAACTGAAGGTTAGACAAAGAATAGGTTAGGAATTAAGCCTCAGGCACCATCTCCAAGGGAAGAAGTTCGGCTGTCCTAGATTCTTCTGTCTTCATGCAAGTATAGAAACTATCCGCTTCTTTTGAATACTTCAATTTCATGAAAGAGAGCCTGCTTCTAAAATTTATTTTGCTAATTAGCAAGAAACTCACCAATAAAAATCCAAAAGGTTTCTAGCAGTCACATGCTAATTAGCAAAGGTATAGCTTAACCTATAGAGAGCAAAGCACTGAGGATAGCCACCTGTGGAGTGTGGTCTTTCTGATACAAGTTAGATGACCACAGTAGAGTGAGATGATGCTTCATTAAAGCAACTCATTGCCATTTAAGTTGAAGCAGCTAATTGGCACATATATATTACCAGATGGTCTGTGCAGAACTATGTAAAAATTATAGACATCATAACTCCTTGGTAAAGACTTTAAGGAGGATTGGAGGCTAGCTCTGTTTTATTAGTTTAATCTCTACTTGGAGAGATTTAAACTAGAGATAACATTACTGTTAACAGATACAAGAGGTGGGGGATCTGATCAACTGTCTTTAAGCTTGCACACTTCTAATATTTCTACTCTTACCCCTCCTTAAAACTGTATGCTCCCCTAGCCATACGTGGCTATTTAAATTTAAATGTATGGCCCCAACTGGTCTAGGTCAGTCAATTGAGTGCCAGCCTGCGAACCAAAGGGTTTCTGGTTCAAGTCCCAGTCAAGGCAGGTCTCTGGGTTGCAGGCCAGGTCCCCAGTACGGGTCCCATGAGAGGCAACCACACATTAATGTTTCTCTCCCTCTTTCTCCCTCCCTTCCCCTCTCTCTAAAAATAAATAAATAAATAATGTTTAAATAAATAAATAAATTTAAATTAATGGCTCTGACCCAACAGCTCAGTTGATTAGAGCATCATCCCAATATGGAAAATAATTCTACAAAGAGGAGGCATTCATAGATAAATTCAAAGAAGGCACTTAGGTTCTGAGTTTCTTCCCAGAGTTCTACCTGCCTTTGGTCATCTATTTTGATCCATACACCCAGGAAATGAGCTTTCACTCTTCACAAATCCCATTAGCAACCCCCAAGTCTTGGTTTGCTACCATGTTCTCAGGGTTTATTGTACCTACAGCGTTATTGTCGATGTTTGGGTGGAAATGATTTTTTTTCCTGGCAAATCTGTGATCATAAAATGGGCACTAAATTTTAGGTATTATTTTTGTTGTTGTTTGTTTGTTTGTTTTTAAAGATTTTATCCAGTGGCTGTTCTCCTTTGGAGAAGTTGGGCCTGTAGGCAGCAGCCACAGCGCCCAGACAAAATGGTGTGATTCTAAAGCCCCACTTCCACGAGGACTGGCCACGTGGCTTAACCAGCTGGGAGTTGAAGATCCACAGACAAAAAGCCCTGCAAGCCAAAGCCCGGTGGCATGGCCCACAAGCCATCTGGCCCACAGTGAGATGCCCCAGGTGAGGTACCACACCAAAGTGCAAGCCGGGAGGGGCTTCAGCTTGGAGGAGTTAAAGGCAGCGGGCATCCACAAAAAGGTGGCCTGGATCATTGGGATGTTGGAGGATCCCAGGAGGCACAACAAGTCTACTGAGTCCCTGCAGGCCAATGTGCAACAGCAGAAAGAATACCACTTCCAGTTCATCCTCTTCTCCAGGAAGCCCCCAGCCCCCCAGAAGGGAGACAGCTCTGAAAAAGACCTCAGATTGGCCACCCAACTGACAGGACCAGTCATGTCCCTACAGAATGTCTACAAGAAGGAGAAAGCCAGGGTCATCACAGAGGAGGAGAAGAACTTCAAGGCCGTTGCCAGTCTTTGCATGGCCTACACCAATGCTGGGCTCTTTGGCATCCCGGCAAAAAGAGCCAAGGAAGCTGCAGAACAGGATGTTGAAAAGCAAATGAAAGTGCTGTTGGCAACTTGTAATTTAATAAATAAATATTTTGTTATTTCGTTTTACAGAGATGGGAAAGGAGGAAGAAAGAGAGGGAGAGAAATATCAATGTGAGAGAGAAACATCGATTGGTTGCCTCTTGTGCAGACCCCAACTGGGGACCAAACCTGCAGCCCAGGCAAGTGCCCTGATGGGGATCCAACAGGCAGCCCTTCGCCTTGCCCGAAGATGCCCAACCAACTGAGCCACGCTGGTCAGGGCTAGTTTTTGTGTTTAAGACTTGGTCTTCAGAATCAGGGTTTGCTTTGGGAAACAAAACCCTAAAAATATAAAGTAATATAGAATATTTACTGAGCCTACTTACAGAAACTGAACTTGTACTTAATCTTTGAGGACCACTCCTGTTACACAGAGTGAGGCACGTCTGAAATTCTTAAAAGAGAAACTCATGCCCTGGCTGGGTGGCTTAGTTGGCTGGAGCATCATTCTGTACACCAAGAGGTTGTGGATTCGATTCCCAGTCAGGGCACATATCTAAGTTGTAGGTTTGATCCCTGGTTGGGGCGCACACAGGAAACAACCAATCGGTATCTCTCTCACATCAATGTTTCCCTCTCTCTATTCCTTCCTCTCTGTCTCTAAAAATCAATAAACATATGCTTGGATGAAGATTTTAAAAAAATTTAAAAAAAAAGAAAGAAAGAAACTCAAGGAATCCTTTGATGGTTTGTTATTTATAAACCCCAGAGCCAAACTTAGTCTACAGGTCCAGACTGCAAATTTCCCAATGAACAGATGAAGATTCATTTTACCCACCTCTTTTGCTCAATAGCAAATGCTGACTTAAAATGAAAAGTATATAAGTAGAAGGGTTGAAAGAATGGTGCTTAAACATTCTGATCAATTTTTAAACCCTTTTATTGTAAAATAAAACACAGAAAACCACATAAAACAAATATATAGCTTAGTGAATGATTATAAGGCAAACATCCTTATAACCCACTACCCAGATCAACAGAGGACATTTTCAGCGATTCCCTGAGCCTCTCTCTGTGTCCTGTCCCAACCACAATCCCCTCTTCCCTCCAAAATAAACACATATATCCTGGCTTTTATATTAACAAATATCGTCACTTCCTTGCATTTTTAAATGGTTTTCCACCTAAATGTGCATCCCTTTACACTATAATTTAGTGTTGGCCATTTTGAAAAAAATTTGATCCAACTTTTATTTATTTATTTTTAGAGAGAGGAAAAGGGAAGGAGACAGAGAGGGAGAAAAACATCATATGTGGGAGAAACATTGCTCAGTTGCCTCTTGCATGCCCCCAACTGGGGACCTGGCCTGCAACCCAGGCATATGTCCTGACTAGGAATCGAACTGGTGACCTTTTGATTAGCAGTCCCACACTCAATCCACTGAGCCACACCAGCCAACATGATTCAGCCTTTAAATCTCTTCTAATTTACAGGTCCTCTCCCTCACCTCACTTCCACTCATGTCTTTTTTTTTTTTCCCCTTCCTTACAATTCATCTGTTGAAGAACCTAGGGCATTTAACCTACTGAACATCCTACAATCTGTTGTTTGCTAATTACACACTTTGTCTTCAGTATTTCTTACAAATGGCAGCTGAATCCAGAGGCTTGATCAATTTTGGATTTGATCCCCTTGGCAAAACTTTGGCAGCAATGTGTTATTTCCCCAGGAGACATCATTTTTGTTTGTTTTATTTTATTTTATTTTTTGTCCTCATCCGAGGACATTTTCTTTTCACCGCTTTTAGAGAGAGAGGGGGTTTAGACAAAAGGGAAGGGAAGGAGAAAGAGAGGGAGAGAAACACCTATGTGAGAGTGAAACATTGATTGGCTGCCCTTTGTACACGCCCCAACCGGGGACTGAACCTGCAACCTAGGCACATGCTCTGACTCTTGAATCCAATCTGCAGCCTTTTGGTCTGCAAGATGATGCCCAACCAACTGGCCCACAGTGGCTAGGGAGATTTTTATTATTTTTGTGATGTTAATACCTATTAATGCTTAACGCCACGATCAACTGGAGTCGCAAAATTATACTATCCTATCATTTTGTTTCCATTTATAAGCTGGAATAATTTCATAAAGAGAAATTTGCTCTCACTTACTATATGGTTACCTAGTGGTACAGAAAAGGCAAGATAAATGCTTAATTTTTTCCCTTTTATTTATCCAGTCTTCAAGATAATAAATTTGTTCCCTGTCAATTCTCTTAATTTGACTAATTAGGTTTTCTTTTAAATATCATCATGAATGCCTGCCTGGACTTAAACATATTCACAGGTATTGGTCCATTCGATTATTTTCCTAAAGCTCAAATTGCCCACCTTTGGTCAGCGGCAGCCTCTCCAAGTGGATCCTGAGTCCTTTTGAGATGGCCTCAGTAGCCAGCCTTTGTTCACTTCCATATGACCTGGGATGACAATGAATGTTCCAGGATCATCCTGTGCACGACCTGCCCTCAACCTACAACCAGCCATTTCCCTCAGAAGCCTTGGTTTCTTTCAGTGGGTAAATGGTATTTTAGGATCACAGTTGGGCCCCAAGGATGCTCACTGATACTGGGTTGGTCACTGTTTCCAGACCATTTAATAGACATGAAGGTAGACACACATACATATTCAAATACCTGCAGGGACCAGGCAGGTGACTAGTGAAGAGAGAGATGAAGCATAGGGATTGTGGTAAAAGACAGTGTGCTTTTTCTAAAGGAGACAGATCTTCAAATTTTTCAAAAGAAGCTGAAAATATAAATTTTTAACATAAAGTTTTAAAACACTGACAATTAATTTAAAAAATAAAACACTATGGTCAATTCCATGGGCCAGATGTGGTCCATAGATTATGTGTACTCCCGGCCTGAAAAATTTAACCAGTAGTTACAGACTCAGAGTCACACTGCCGCTAATGTGTGAAAATATCTGGGGAAGTGAGAGGATTCTTAGACTGTTTCAGGAAAAAACAAACTATAATAAGGAAAGACAAATATGTAATTATCTCCCTCTCCCCAACTCTCTAAATCACTAGGAAGAAAAGCTTTTTCTTTTTCTATACAGAAATCATTTTCTTTCTAGAACAATGTTGTAAAAAGAAAAAAGTTAATTATTACAATAAACTCAAAGAATTTCTCTAAATAAGGTCTTAACAAAGGGAACTCTTCCAAAGCACTAATTCGAAAAGATACAGGCACCACTCTGTTCACTGCAGCATCATGTACAACAGCCAAGATGTGGAGGCAACCCAAGTGCCTGTCAACAGACAAGTGGATAAAAAAGTTGTGATGCATGTATGTAGAAGAATGTTACTTGGCCATAACAAAGAATGAAATATTACCATTTGTGACAGCATGGATGGATCTAAAGGGTATTATGAAACAAGCCAAGCAAAGAAAGACAAATACCATAGGATTTCACTTATTTGGGGAACGTAAAGAACAAAATAAATAAACAAAACAGAAACAGACTCATAGATACAGGAGACAAACTGATAGTTGCCAGAGGGGAGGGTATTGGGGATCTGGGTGAAAAAGATGAAGGGATTAAGAAGTACAAATTGACAGTTACAAAATAGTTATGGGTATGTAAAGTACAACATAGAGAATTTAGTCAATAATATTGTAATAACTACATGTGGTGCCAGGTAGGTATTTGAAATATCTGGGCCAGGAGGGGGGAAGAAATCATGTTGTAAATCATATGATTGTTTAACCACTATGCTGTACACCTGAAACTAATATAAAATAACACTGAATGTCAACTATAATTGAAAAACAAAATTTAAAAAAAAAGGAAAAAAAAGAAAGAAACACATCCTGGCTGGTATGGCTCAGTTGGTTGGGGGTCATCCCATAAACTGAAGGATCGCAGGTTCGATTCCGGATCTGGGCACATCCCCAGGTTTCAGGTTTGGTTCCTGGTCAGTGTGTGTATGAAAGACAACCAGTCGATGTTTCTCTCCCTCTCTTTCTCCCTCCCTTTCCCTCTCTCTCAAGTTAATAAGCATGTCCTCGGGTGAGGATAAAAAAATAAACTATTAAAAAAAAAAGGAAACTCAACGAAGTTTTTTATACCTAAGCTCTTAGAGTCTAAGGATGAGACCTGGGATAAGTCTCACTGCAAATGCATGATCATGCCCTTACCCTCATTTCTACTTGTTTTAAAAAGAAAAGAAGCTAACAGCATTGCCAGATTACTTAGATCCCTTTTTGGAAGTAGCAGAGACAACAGAAAGCTGCTGGGGAAAGAGAAAATAAGATGCGAAAGTTTTAAATAGCCCCAAAGAATGTCTAGGGCTAGGCCTCATTATCAAGAAAGATTTGGCTGGGTTTGGCTCCTTTGGTAGTACCATGTAACCTACCCCAAACTCCAGAAAATATAGAAATCACAGGACTGCCCTGGTTGGTGTGGCTCAGTGGATTGCGTGTGGGCCTGCAAACCAAATGGTTACAGGTTTGGTTCCCAGTCAGGGCATATGCCTGGGTTGCTGGCCAGGTCCCCCTTGGGGGCTGTGCAAGAGGCAACCACACACTGATGTTTCTCTCCCTCTCCTTCTCCTTCCCTTCTCCTCTGTCTAGAAATAAATAAATAAAATCTTTAAAAAAAAAAAGAAGTCACAGGATTAACCTCTCCAGTTCAAAGACAAGAGAATGTCAGACTGGATTAAAGCAAAAACCGTAACAGCACTTGCAGGTATTTTCCCCTGGTTTCTGTCACTTTCTTTCAAAGGAAATAAGAACCTCAAGCCATTTAAGGGCACCCAAGGCTTTAAGTATTCCCAGCACAAGGAAGGAAGGGACTAGAAACTCCCCTGAATGCACCATGAGCCTCCCACTGCCAGCCTCACAGCTTGGTCTCAAGGTCCTGTGCACGCTAGGACTCTATTTTATTCTGTATGCTTCCAGATCATAACATTTTAGGTGGATCTCTCATTTGGAAACTAGGCCCTAAGCCAAGGTCAGAAGAAGAGTAAACTTTGGGGAGGAGGCCAGTGGGCTCAAACTACGATTCTCACAGGTGACTCACTAGAGAGCCAGATACAGCAGCCGCTGCCTTTGATTCTGAAGCCTTCCTGGGTGTGTCTCACTAGGGAAGAGAAAAACAGCTTTGCCTCTGGCACTGGCTGGACATTAGTTTGTCCATCACCTACCCTCTAAAAATTCCACCAGTAGAGTGGAGGCAGGTTTGTAGTGACAAAGAAGTAAGTACAAACTAACTTCTATAGTTCCTTTGACTATAGAAAATGACAATTTTTCTTTTCCCTCTCATCACCCCTTGTACCTTTCAAATTGGTGACCCTGTAATTTCTATGAACATTTGAAGACTAATAACCATAACTAATATCTACTGAACTTTTATCATACTCTGTTCTAAATATTTGACAGGTATTAACCCTTTGAAGCAGCTACTATTATATTATCCCCATTTCATACATGAGGAGACCAAGGCATAGAATAGTTACTTGCCCAGAATCACAAAGCCAGAAAGTATCTAAGCCAAAACAACTTCAGAGCCTGTACTTCTATTTCCTTTTTACTACAAAATTTTCAAACTCACAGAAAAGTTAAAAGAATATGCTCATCAACAATCTATCTGTCATCTAGATTAAACATTAACACCTTGCCACATTTTTATCTGTGTGTATAAATTTTTCTGTGAATACATTTTTCTATAACATGCCTCTCCCCAAAACACTTCCACATGTAGCTCCTAAAAAATAAGGATGTTCTCCTATATACCACAATACTACTATCACATCCAAGGAATTACAATTCCCTACCATCATCTAATATCTAATGTATCGTCAACATATTCTAAACGTCCCCTAAACATCTGTTATAGCTGTTTTTTCCAAACCAGAATGCAATCAAGATTCACCTATTCCACTTAGTTATAATGTCTCCTTAGTCTAGAACAGTCCTCTCACCATGTCTTTTTCATGACAATGGCTTTCCTCACTGGAGGATTTTTAAAAATTAATTTTAGAAAGAGGAAAGGGGAGCCAGAGAAACACTGATTGGTTGCCTCCCACACATGCCTGTCCAGGGATCAAACTCGTAGTCTTTTGGTGTGCAGCGCTCCGACCACCTGAACCGCCCGGCCAGGAACTGTCGTTCCTTTCTAAAAGGCAGGGGACTGCTCAGTTCTTTCCTTCCAATTACTAATTTTCAGAGCAAGAAATTGGTAAAACAGCCACATCTAATGATGATGTGTACTTTTTTCTCTCCTCACCCCTTTTCTGAGCATAACTAAGGACACATGGACTTTTACTTATTCAGTGTTTTACAATTACTTGATGCTCATCACGTAGAATATCCTAATAGACAGCAGGAGCCCCTCTGAGCTGGTTCCACTGTTCTTTTGACAGTACCATTAGTATCTGAGGACACTACATTGCTTTCCATCTTAACAAGATGTCCCAGCCAGGCCTGCACACTTACGTGCGACATTAACAACCTTTCCTAGAGGGAAGCATGTGCCTATGGAGGGCTCAAAAAAACTGTGAGAAAAATACAGTGTGAAGAGCAGATGTGTCACTTCCTTGTGGGTATCAAAGTCATTTTAATCTGGAATTAAAAGATTATCAGGTCCAGTTACCCATGCTCAGCTAAGATTCCCTGACAAGTGGCCATTGAGCCAGTGGCCTACACTTGGGATTCACAAGGAACTCACCTCCCTTGAGACATCCTATCCTGTCGCAGAACTGCTGCTTTATGCTGAGATGCTTGTAGCTCCCACCCATTACTTCTGGAGTAGGAATCTCTAAGAAACTCAGGTTTAAAGGGTCCACCTAATGGTCTCTGAGGAACTCAGCCCTAAAGAGTAATTTCCTCTCCTGTTCCCTCCCTCGTATTTAAACAGGTGGGTTTATTTCCTGGATGTGACAGAATGATTTTCCAAATGCCATGCTATGACTCACAAAGCCCTACTGCTTTTTAGGTCACTTTATATACTTACATAAAAACATGCAGCCCTGGCCAGGTGGGTTGGCTGATTGGAACACTGCCATGTATACCGAAAAGGTTACGGGATCCATCCCCAGGCAGGATGCGCACGAGAGGCTACCAGTCGGTATTTGTCTCCTTCTCTCTTTTTATCCCTTCCTTTCTCTCTACATCAATAAAAACATATCCCAGGTAAGGATTAAAAAAAAAAAGTTGAAATAAAAACATGTAGCCCTGGCTGGTGTGGATCAGTACATTGAGCACCAGCCTGTGAACCAAAGGGTCACAGGTTCAATTCCCAATCAAGGCACATGCCTGGGTTGTGGCCCAGGTCCCCAGTATGTGGTGCACAAGAGGCAACCACACACTGATGTTTCTCTCCCTCTCTTTCTCCCTTCCTTCCTCCTGTCTAAAAATAAATAAATAAATAAATAAAATCTTTAAAAAAATTAAAACATGTAAATATAGTATGAGCTGGGATTTTAATTTCTACACTAATAAGATCCTTAAGTTCATCCCAAACTCTGTTGCTCTCACATAGATGGCTGCCAAGCACAGCTCATTCCATCTTTTGAAATTTTGTACCCAGTCCCTCATCTCTTCATTTCCCTTAACACGGGTTTGGGACCCCAACTGACCCCTCTGACTCGATCCGATATGATCTCAACTTTCCCAGCCTCAGCCCCTCCCCATATGACCTCAACCCACCACAAAGGCTGCTGCCAGCACAGTTGTCCTGCAGCACTCCCCAGCTCAGCAAGCTTCAGCTGCTTTACATCTGCAGAGGCTAGCTTAGTGTCTAGTGTACTGCAGGTGCTCAGTAAATATTGGTAGAGGGAGGGACTGAAGACAATGACTGGCTGGGACGCCAGATTTCAGTGATCATTGTTGTCAGGAGGAAATTTCCTTGAGTTTTATGCAAAAGGTATTTTACACAAAGCTTTAAAAAGCCAACTTCTAAATATTTACACAAATATTTAGAAATAGGCTTAATAAACATTTAAAATATTTTAGTCAGTACATGTGTATGAATAAATATATTTTAACAATATTTATTTGACAAATAATTGCACAAAATTCTGGCTGCATTCATTCCCCTTAGTGCTCTGATTTTCTGAAGAATAAACTGTAGGAAGGAATGGAGGAAGGAAGGAGGAAAGGTGAGAGAGAGAGAAAGGAAAGAGAGAGAGAGAGAGAGAGAGAGAGAAATATAAACAGCACCTTGTTATGTGAAAAAATGCTTGAATTTAAAAAGAATCTAGAAAGAAAATCAAAGCAAAATAACTTCACGTCTGTTAAACTAACAATCATAAGTCACATTTAAAAAGCCAATGGCATCCTGGGAGGAAGTGGTTTGCTTCACATTAGACACTCATGCTGGCCCTGCAAATTGGCTCAGGCTTTCTGGTAAACAATCTGGTCCTACATAATAAGAACTATAAAACTTCTTATACCTTTGTGTCCAGTGATTCAACTGGAAGAACATACCTTAAAGAAATAACTTAAAGAAAAACAAAATCTCTATGCTATTTATATTAGTGACAACTAGGGCATATTGCAAAATGCCCAAACAGTAGAAAGACCAAGCTAACCACGTATCATCATGTACCTCAATAATTAAAATGACAACCATATGGCCTATTTATACTTAAGAACAATGGCTCTGAAACTAGACATTTCTTGGTTTGAACCTTGACACTGCCCCTTCTATGTTTTCAAGAAATATTTCTCTCTTAATAATGGACTTAGACCACCCAGGATGCGCAAGCAGCTCCTTACTCTTGAGGAGATGTGGGTATTCTTGTTTGAGTAGAAAAGAGAGATGATTAGAGAGTAGTCTCTTGTGTCAGACAGCCTGAGTTCACATCTTAGCATGGTCACTTGCTGGCCATATGACCTTAGGCAAGTGACTAAACTGCTCAACATTCCAGTTGCAACTCATGTGCCTAATATGGCTAATATTAGACCAACACATATCTAATAATATGGCCTACCCCAAAATGTTCTTAGGAGGTTGAAATGAGACGATGTCTGTGGAGTGTTTAGTGTACTGCCTGACATGTAGTAAGCTCTCAGTAAATGTTAGCAATTTGTACTCTTCCATTAATATGTACTGATCACCCACCATGGTCCAAACATTGCATCACATGTATTCACTACATTTAATCCCTACAAGAACCTTACAGGGTGAGTGTTGGTATGCAGAAAGGTTAAATAAATGAGCTCAGAGAGGGATCTATGTGTACAGGGAATGAAAAGGGGAATGGTTGGTAGATCCCAACTACAGTATATAAAGTAAAATGCACGTATACATCTGTAATGATATCCATAATTAGAGCTTAGTAATCACCAGGTCCACCTTGTTTAAAGTTAGTCAAGTTTCTTTGTATTTTTAAGTAGAAGCAAGTAACTGAATTGGGGACCCTGTCCCATCGCTTTCATTGAGCCATGCCCTTCTTTCTCCCAAGGAGAGACCAGGCCGTGTATTAAATGTCACTTGAGTGCTGGCTTCTGACCAGCAAGTGCTTACCTGAAGGAGATAAAGGAGTCCTGGGACAAACAAGGTGAGTGGGTACAGAGACTGGTATGTTGCTAAGGCAAGAAAAATAGCACTGAGGAAGGTACTACCTGTAAAGAGAAAGAAAAGTGTGGCACAATCCAGTCTCATCAACCAGGAGTAGAACCAAAGGGTCCCCCAAACAAGATGAACTTTCCAAAACTTTTCAAATAATCACCTGCCAAATATCTCCTGATACACACGGTGCTATGGAAACTCACACAGAGAGCCTCTTGGTTTGAATTCCGATGGAAGGAAAACAAGGAAGTCAAAATGGTTTACCTTTAGTAACCTGAGATACCACAGGAATATTTTTTGTAACATTTTCAGACCCGGGAAGACTTTACAAAACACAGGTGAATAAAGGGATCAAGTCTATTAACATTCATGTCCTATTTAAGTTACCAATTGATTAAGCCACAGTCCATTACTATTTTTAGTCCTATTTTTTATTTCAAGAGTACATTTATTAAAGCCGGGGACAGTGAAACAAAGGAAGGGCTTAGGGTAGAGAAGCAACAGGGGAGAACCTGGGTGGTGCTGCTCTGGCTGCCTAGAAACGTCACAGGAAAGGAGTGAGTCACGTGGGCTTGCACGGACTCACCGAGGAGCAGAAGCCTTGGTGACAGGCAGTGGGCCACGGTGGGGTTAGAGTTTAGGAGAAAGGAGCAAAAGTACACGCCCAAGAAAAGGAGGGGTGCGGGTGTGTTCCAAGGAAAGCACATCCCCATCACTATTTTATTTTATTTTTTTACTTTAGATAGAGAGGATGGGGGGAGAAAGAGAGGGAAAGAAACATCAATGTGCTACAAAAATATCAATTGGTTGCCTCTCGCATGCCCCCAACTGGGAACCTGGCCCACAACCCAGGCATGTGCCCTGACTGGGAATCCAACCGGCAACCTTTTAGTCTACAGGTCAGTGCTCAATCCACTGAGCCATACCAGCCAGGGCCACAACACTATTTCTATAACACCCTTCCTGGTATGCTATCTTCAGGACATGTGTTTATTATTTTTTCAAATTTCGTTAATTTTATTAATAATGTTCTCATTCCTTACATAAAATGGGCCACTATGGAATCATTAAACATGATGTTATAAAAAATTTGCAATGACATGGAAAATGTTTACAATCCTTTTAAGTGAAGGTTATAAAGGAGATATATACTATTTCTTTAAAAAATATGCATAAACAATTTTATTAGCCAATGTCACCCCAATAAATTCAATAAAAATAAAAAGTTTAAAAATACATGTATAAACACATTTTTAAAAACTCCTAGGCCAAAAACAACAAAAAACAAAAAAAAACTCCTAGGCCACAAAGTTGTGTTATAGAATTATGGATGATTTTTCATACTTTTGCTTCTCTGTATTTTCTAGACTTTCTATAATGAACATGCTTTGTTTTTGTCATAAGAAAAAACTGATTTCTTTTTTTCCAAAACAAAACAAAACAAATCAAATAGCTATTCCCTTTCAAATGGTTTAAGACAGCAGAGTACACTAAAGTCAAGGCTACAGAAGCGTAGTTTATAACAGAAGTTTCAAAGTAGCCTAGAAATCAGTAGAGTGTAACTGACGGTCCACGGCTAGTGTCCTATAATGACAATGTTTCATAAAATGACAGTATCCACAGTCACTCTTATTAGTGTGGGGTCAACTGTTCACTGAAAACAACAGACATCCTCTCAGTGGTGCTTCCTAAAAGGAGAAACTAGTTACCCCCCCTCAGTCTGAGCAGTTCCACTCTCTCCCAATCCAGCTCCAGAGACAGACAGAAGGATTTGTTTGCCCACCAGAAGTGCTATATCTTCTTGAAACATCTAAGAGCCATCTTGAAAGAGTGAGAGTTACAAATGTGACTACTTCATGGCAAAAGGGGTGGAAAGAAAAGGACTTTGAGTGTAACATCCCTTAAACCAAGGAAACTCACCAGCTAGGAACAATTCCTGGTCGAAATGAAATGGAAGGAAGGCAGAGAAAGGAGGAAGTTGGAAGCAGAAGACAAAGCACAGAGTTCTATGGGGTGGGCTGTCTTGCCATGGTAATTAGTGTCGGGCATGATATCCTGTATCCAGGGTACTTGTAAATATAACTGAGCCAGGACAGAACCATGCCTGGCAAAGGTGTGCCACCAGCAGAAGCCCCCAGAGACCTGTTCAGCCACAGACACCTAGAACTAGATCCAGGTCAAGTCTGAGATAGGAAGATGGTAGTGGTGGCACTCTAGAACCCAACAACTAGGACAGGTTCAGGACCCCTTGAATTGGCCAACAATCTGAATGAGATTTTTTTAGGAAACTGGCTAAGAGCAGGGAAAAAAACTGGAAAAAAACTTTTTAATTAAACATGTTTTCTACAGAGATAGAGAAGAGGCCCATGTGTCTGTTACCATCGGAGGGAGGCTAATGTTCCAAATGTGTCCACCTGACATGTGAAATGTCATGTTTCACAAACATGGTGAAAACAAACACATGACTTTCACCTCTCTCTCCCCAAGATGACACCAGAGTGAAATAAACACAGCCACCTCCTGTCTTAATTGCCTGCAATCAGTAATTACTGGTCTGGAGCAGCTATTTGTAAGGCCCAGGAGAAAAGAAAGGGCTCATAGCCTAAAAGAGAATGGACTGGTGAGTTTTAGAATACATGCTCCCAAGATCAGGAAGAAGCACCCTGCCTTCCTTGGAAGAAATCATTAGGAAAGAAAAATCTGTTCCTTCTTCTATTCTCTGCCAGTAAGTGACATCAACATCTGCCAGACACCCCAGCTATTCCCCACCCCTCCAGGCCCGCACTCCTTCCACCAGCCACCATGCCCTGTGCATCCACCGCTGGAACATCCACCGCTGCAGCAGCTCTTGCTCTCATCATCTCTTACTAGTTGTCAGCAGCCTCTTCTCCTCCTCAAAGGTCTTCTAACCTCCTCGCACCTAGTCCATCCTCCATAGAAGTACAGGATTCTTTTAAAACACAGTTTAAATTGTGACAAGCCCTTATAAAGACTTCTGATAGTTCCATTTCATCTATTGGATTGAGTCCAAACACTAACAACAAACAAGACCAAAACCCTTCACTCTCTGAGTTTATTTCTCCAGTTCTACCTCTCACCACTCTCCTACACATACCCCATTCTCCAGCTACACTGGGCCACACCTCAATTTCTAAAAAATCATGCCCTTTCTTCTGTGTCTGTTCTCAGGCTATTCCTTCTACTTAAGGTGTCCTTCCCTGCCCTTGTTCTGGTAGAGACCTGTCCTTCAGAGGCCAGTTGAAATGTCATGTCCTCCATGAGACCTAAACAGAGATGATAATTATGGTGATTATAGCTAACATTTATTGATCACTTACTAGGTGCCAGGCACCTATCCTCTATATCCAGAACAGTGTCTGACTCTAATCCCAAAAAAATAATAATAGTAGCCCTGAGTAAACAAGACAACCTTGGAAAGCTCTATTTTTCTACCCATTTTTATTCTACCCATTTTACAGGTAAAGAAACCAAGGTATAGAAACAGAAAGGTTAAGTCACCTATCACTTTAAGTAATGGAATCACTCAGCTAATTCCAGTGCTTGTTCTCTTAGTTTATTCAATATTCTCATTCAATACTGATACTATCTTATAATAATTTGCTAATGTTTACCTCTTCTCCCATTTGTCTGTGAGTTTCACAAGGGCAAAAAACCTCTTTTAACTTTGAATCTCCAGCACCTAGCATAGTGCCTGGCCCGTATGTTGAATGAATGAATGAATACAATCTAATGATACAAATGATATCCTTTTTAAAAATATGAGCATATTAAAGAAAATCAACATTCTCTTTTAAAAATGAGATAAAACTGACATACAACATTATATTAGTTTCAGATATACAACATGTTTAATATTTGTATTTGCTAAGTGATCACTACAATAAGTCTAGCTGAAACCAATGTTCTTGAGGAAGGAAAACTCATGGGGAATGAAACATGGGCAAAACACAAAATAAATCTGACTCTTGATAAAACAGACTACAGAATGGCAGTTGAGAACTTGCTTTGGCCGGGGACCGGGCACAAAGAATGCTCTTGGTGGTATAGATTACTGGACGTCTGAGACCTGCGAGCCGGGGACAGAAATGTGGCACTGCAACAGTCAGGAGCCTGGTGTGTAGGATGCTGGGCAGAGGTGGATGGGGCACATGAACAGTCTGAGCAAAAGTGAGCCCTGGCTGGAGTAGCTCAGTGGCTCAGTGCTGGCCTGAGAACCAAAAGGTTGCCAGTTCGATTTCTAGTCAGGGCGCATGCCTGGGTTGTGGGCCAGGTCCCCAGCTGGGGGCCTGCAAGAGGCAACCGATTGATGTTATCTCTCGCACATCAATGTTTCTCTCTCTCCATTACCATCTCTCTAAAAGTAAATAAAATATTTTTTAAAAAGTGAGGGGAAGTACGGAGGCACACGAGAGACTCACAGGGTTGCTATGTTTTGAAAGATGCTAGAAGGAGTGAGAAAAATGGGTTAGGAAGGCAGAAGGAGGGTAATATGTGCTTGAAATAAAAGATGACTTCACCCATTTTAGACAAACTGCGCAGCAAGCAAACATATCCGAGGTGCTAGCTCTACGCCAAGCCTGTGCCGGGTGCCAGAGACTGGTGACTCAGACAGGCTCTGTCTTCAGGGAGCTCCCAGTAAACGACAAATACAGGAGGAAAGTATGAAGGAAGTATACACCTAGCCCATCAGGAAAAGCTGACACCTGAGTTTAGAACAGTGGGTAGGTGAAGCCAGCAGTCCGAGAGAACAGCATTTGCACAGGCAGGAGGGCAAGAGAGAGAATGGTGTGCTCAGGATGGAAGGGTGGGGAGTGTAATTAGCTCAACATGGCAAAAACAGGGTGAGAACTGGGAGGAGTAACTGGAATGGGGGCAAAAGGGGCCCTTGTGGATGTTGATAGCTTTCTGTTTCGTATTATGAGTGCTGGTTATATGTCATTTTGTGAACATTCATTTAAGTGTACACTAATGATTTGCATTTTTCTGTATACTTTTCTGTATATGAGGGGGAACCCAAAAAACCTAAAATTTATTTATAAAAGATTGTATTTTCATTTCAAATTTTGTTTTCTCTCTTGATACAACTTGTTTCCATTTTGAACTCTTACTATTTCTCCCCCATCCAGACACACAAAACAAATTGTCTTGTCAAAGGTCATCTCACATCCTTTTTCTCTGCTCTTGAAAGCACCCACATTCTCTCTCCACCTTTAACAATCTTTGCTAGTTGGTTGTGGGTAGCAGAGTTGTTGTTGCATTGTTTTTTCAATTAAAAAAAATTGTGTATTTTTTCTTACATGTTTAAACTTCAGTCACCTTTAAAGTACTCTGCATTTGATACAATACACCTAGAAAGACTTTTTTCCACTGCTCAAAACAGTTTTTGAACTCATCGATTTTGATGCCTTTTAGTGCTTTTACCATTTTTTTTTTGTTGTTTCACCTGTCCACATTAGCAAAATGTTTCCCTTTGAGGATATTTTTTCATCAGGGAAAGAAAAAAAGTCTCTCAGGGAAAGATCAGGTGAATAGAGAGGGTGGGGCATGGGGGTCAGGCTAATTTTGGTCAAAAACTGAACACTCAGAAAAAATAACAACAAAAAATAAAAATTAAAAAAAAACTGAACACTCAGCAGGTGTGAGCAGGTAGGTGCACTTATGTATCACCCACCATGAAATTGGCAAATGCATTGAAAAGAGTCTTAAAAAAAAAAATTCACTGAAGCCAAAGACAGACTCTCACAACCCCACCAGCTGGTACATTGACACAGATGGGTTGCTAGAACACTCACTGAGCAGGGAAAACCTGTACTACAAGGGGCCCACCCTCCAGAAATAATTCTGGTTTTTTGGGGGCCCCTCCTTGTATATGCTATATTTCAATAAAAAGTTAGTATCTAAAAAATCTCATTTCCTCACATCTGTCAGAATGGCTATCACCAATAAACCAACAACAAGTGCTGACGAGGGCGTGGAGAAAAGGGAGTCCCCATGCACTGTTGGTGGGAATGCAGGTGGTGCAGTCACTATGGAAAGCAGTATGGAGTTACCTCAAAAAATTAAAAATGGAACTGCCTTACGATTCACTTTGGGGAATATATCTGAAGAAACCCGAACACGAATTTAAAAGAATATATGTTGCCCTGGCTGGCGTAGCTCAGTGGGTTGAGCACGGGCTGCGAACCAAAGCATCGCAGGTTCGATTCCCAGTCAGGGCACATGCCTGGGTTGCAGGCCATGACCCCCAGCAACCGCACATTGATGTTTCTCTCTCTCTCTTTCTCCCTCCCTTCCCTCTCTAAAAATAAATAAATAAAATCTTAAAAAAAAAAAAAAGAATATATGTACCCTTATGTTCATCACAGCATTATCTACAATAGTCAAGATTTGGAAGCAGCCCATATGTCCATCAGTAAATGAGTGGATAAAAAGTTGTGGAACATTTACACGATGGAATACTACTCAGCCATAAAAAGAAGGAAATTTTGCACTAGCTGGTATGGCTTAGTGGATTGAGTATCAGCCTGCAAACCAAAGGGTTGCCAGTTCCATTCCCAATCAGGGCACATGCCTGGGTTGTGGGCCAGGTCCCCAGTTAGGGGTGCAGGAGAGGCAACCACACATTGATGTTTCTCTCCCTCTCTTTCTCCCTCCCTCCCCCCCTCTCTAAAAATAAAATAAATAACAATCTTTAAAAAAAAAGAAGAAGGAAATTTTACCCTTTGTGACAGTATTGATGGACCTGGAGAACATTATGCTAAGGGAAATAAGCCAGTCACAGAAAGACAAATACCATATGACTTCACTCATATGTGGAATCTAATGAACAAAATAAACTAACAAGCAAAACAGAGACAAGCTCATAGATAGAGAGCAGGCTGACAGTTGTGGGGTTGGGATGGCTTGGTGGGGGGTAGGTAGAGGGACTGAGTAAAAAAGAAAGAAGAGAAAGAAATCATGGACACGAATAACAGTGTGGTGACTTGGGTGGTGGTGGAGGGTATGGGGGTATTAAATAGTGACAGACGGAGATTTGATTTGGGGTGGTGAGCACACAATATAGTGTACAGATGATGTGTTATAGAATTGTGCCCCTGAAACCTGTATAATTTTGTTAAACAGTGTCAGAAAAAAAAATAAAAATAAAAAATTCCAGTCAGCAGGTAGGTAGGTGTCAGATCATGGAGAGCTTAGCTTGCACAATCATCTAAAAACATCTACCTACAGGCTAAGACAGCACATCTGAAATAATGCCTGAAATGGCAGTCCCATCTGGGCAAGAGCTAGGGCATCCTACCTATCTATCAGGAATGACCATGCCAAGGGGACTGTGAGATTTACCAAAAAAAACAAAAACAAAAAAAAGCAACTGTTTTTACTCGTCAGTACAACCTAGATACCTAGACACTAAATTTTCTGTACAAGCCCTAGTCTTTAGCCTTATCACAGGAATATTAAACTAAATCAGTCAAATGTATATGTACACTGGCTAGAGTATCAGGGAATTTCATTACCCATCTAATCTAGCTTTGAATATGTTTCCCAACTCCCTGTTTGTGCCAGGGTAGGGGCCAAAACAAGCCTCAGCAAGACCTGGGGTGATGCTCTGCTTCCAGAGACTGCACCTTGGAGTGATCTGGGCCAAGGTGGGTGGCATAGCTGCAGGAGAGAGAAGGAATGTAGGCGAGGTGGAACTCTGGGGGCTGGCTCGGTATACAGATTTCAAGTGGAGTGAGCAGAGACTGGGTCATAGACAGTGACCTGTACCAGGATGGGCAGTGGGACAGACTGGAATGTGGTCAAAAGGGCTAAGGTCCCACAGGACATTCAGAAGAGGAAGTTGCACCAGGGCCTGAGCACAAGCAAGACTGCTGGAAAGGAGGAGGTGATGATGGGGCTTGGCCCAACATACGCCATTCCTTGCCAAGTGTGCTCTTTTAACAGGGCAGGCTCTCTCAGGGTAGTCCATTCGTATCAGTGATGATAATAATTTACCCTACACACTCTGCTCCAGCCGGGACTGTAAGCACTTTACATTTAGTCCTTCCAATAACTCCATGAAGTGGGTACTATTACCACCCCCACTTTACAGAAAAGGAAACTGAAGAACAGAGAGGTTATATGCTCAGGGTCACAACACTAGTGAATAATATGAATAGGGTTTGAACACAGACAGTCTCGTTTCAGACTCCATATTCTTAAACTGTATCATTATGCTACCTTCTTCTTTTTTTAAGATTTTATTTTTAGAGAGAGGGGAAAGGGGAGAAAGAGGACAGAAACATGGATTGGTTGCCTCCTGCGCATGTTCCAACCAGAGACAAAACGAGCAACCCAGGTATGTGCCCTGACCAAGAATAGAACCAGTGACCTTTCGCTCTGCGGAATGATGTCCAACCAACTGACCCACACTGGCCAGCGTAGCAGTCTTCTTGATCTCAATCTTGCTGTACCATAAAAATCCCAATAAGCAGAGCAACTATTTGTTGAGCAGGTTCTGCAAAGGAAGCAAGTTCAGCATTTTATAGTTCTCACTTACTCCTCCACTAATCCAGGAGGCAGATAATATCTCTGTGATCAACCTGAAGTTCTTAAGGCTGTGTGATTTGCCGGAGGCAAAAGAGCTGGTAACTAGAAAGGGCAGGTTTTGAAGCTGGGTTAAAGTGACAGAACTCTACCCCAGCCTGCTTCATCCTTGGGTCCTCGGCTCCTCTATGACTCTCTTCATGGGAAGGGCCTTATCCTAGAGCAGTGATTTTCAACCAGAGTGCTACAAGAATTTCTAAAACATGCAATACCTACTTAGTAAAGGGCACTGACCTCTTTTTCCTTAGACTATCAAATACAAATATGACAACAGCCAATACAACTATAGCTATCAGGTGTGAATGTCCTATCTTGAACCGTATACCTATAGGTCATATAACAGAGTTGCACCTTATTAGTCACGTTGCATAATTAGGTTGCATCTGATTGGTTAATTCCTGGTACCAGAAATCCTCATATACAAATATAGGCACCTGATTTTTTAAAAAGTCACTCTGGAAGCCCTGTCACTCTGGAAGCCCTGACCAGTGTGGCTCGGTTTGGTGTCTTCCCACAAAGCGAAAGGTCACCAGTTTGATTCCTGATCAAGGCACATGCCTGGGTTGCGGGTTCTGTCCCAGGTCAGGGTGTGCGAGAGAGGCAACAGATCAAAGTTTCTCTCTCACTTTGATGTTTCTCTCCCTCTCTTTCTCCCTCCCTTCTTCTCTCTCTCTCTCTAAAAATAAATAAATAAAATATTTTTTTAAAAAGTCACTTTGGGAAAAAGAGTATGTAATTACTATTAATATTTTTAAATTAATTTAAATTACACCTATTTTTAACAAAAAATATATATTTTTAGGTGTGCCATAGAATTTTAGTAATTAGCTTATGTGTGCCAAGAGATGAAAAGGTTGAAAATCTCTGTCCTACAGGAACTGGAGAAGGAGATGATGGATGGGATCATCAGGCCTCAGGATCAGCACTCTGCCGTTGTTCTTCCAGGGCTGGGCTCCAAGGAGAAAACCTCTCATTTTAACCTCTTCCCTGTGCTCCCCAAGAGGCTCAGGGATACTATCAATTCTGAGGGATCTTTTTAAAAGGAGGGTACTGGCCCTGGCCCATTAGCTCAGTTGATTGGATCATCTTCAATACGCCAGGGTTTTGGGTTGATCCCTGGTAGGCACACATGCAAGAGACACCCAGTGAATGCAGCAATAACTGGAACAAGTTGATGTCTCTCTTTCCTTCTCTCTCACTCTCCCCCTCTTCCTCTCTCTCCTCTGTCTGAGATCAGTAAATAAGAAAAACAAATAAATAAAAAGGAGGATATCATTTCATTTTTAAAGATTTTATTTATTGATTTTATTTATTGATTTATTTATAGTGTAAGAGAAAGAGAGGGAAACACTGATGTGAGGAAGAAACATCAATTGGTTGCCTCTCATACTTGCCCTGACCAGGGACTGAACCCGCAGCCCAGGCATGTGCCCCAACCAGGAATCGAACCAGTGACCTTTCACTTTGCAGAACGATGTCCAAACAACTGATCCGTACTCATCAGGGCAAGGAGGATATTATGAAAAGTAACAACCAGCACCACCATTTACTGAGCATTGAGCACTGAGCACATGCGCCCACACCAAGCTAAGTATTTTATGTGCATTTACATTTTCATTCCTTCTTTACGTTCAATCCCCATGTTACAGATAAGGAAATGGAGGCCAAAAGAGTTAAGTGACTGGTTCAAAGTGATGCAGCCAGGAAATGGTGGAGATGGGATTGGCTACCTGATCTGACATCAGAGCAGCCTGAGCTCTTAATCACGCTGGACTGCCTCTGATACTATTTCTTGAAAACTTGAAAGGGGGGAAAAGCCACTTCTTTGTTACTTCAATTTGCTTTTCTTTATTAATTATCTATGGAGTTGAATATTTTATCATATTTTTCAGTCATTTATATTCCTTCTTTTGTGAATTCTCCCAACTGTTTTCTCCTTTAAATAGTGGGTTGTTCCTTTATTAATGTTAAATATGTGGTACAAATGTGAAATATAAAAATACAACTTGCAGAGTTTATAAGTTAATTAACCTCCTGTATATACTGTTAGTAGGGATTACTACCAATATACGCAAAGAGTCAGAGTAGTTCAGAGGCCTGACTAAAATAGAATTCTCCAAATATTTTAACAGATTAAAAATGTTATTTGTGGTGGTCTCTACAGCTGCCAACAATGGAAAATAACAAATGTCCAGCAAAAGGGCAGGCCTGGGACCCCATGACAAAAATACTTGAACAGAGTGGAGGTAGGGAAGGGTGATAAAAGACTTGTACTTCTATATGTTTGAATATTTTATCCTTTTTAACAATTGTTTATGAAATTACAGTTGTTCCCACTTTTTCTCCCTTTCCCTGCCTCTACCCAGTATCCCCCTTTCCTTTAAGTCAATCCCCTGTCATTGCCCACGTCCCCGGGTGATGCATAAATGTCCTTTGGTTAACCCCTCCACCATCTTTCACCCAGTCCTCCCACTCTGCTCTGGCCACTGTCAGTCTGTTCTATGTATTTATGCTTCTGTTTCTAATTTTGTTTGTTAATTTATTATGTTCATTAGATTCCACATATAAGTGAGATCATGTGGTATTTGTCTTTCACTGACTTGAATATCTTTTATTCTTACCAAGTACTTGAACTACTCCTAACATTTTTAAAAATTAAATTTATATTGAAAATAACTGACAAATATGTGACCAATGTCACACATGATTCATATGAAATAAGTGTTTAAAAGTAAAACAAAATTGTGTGTATCAAATTACAAAAATGTCTATAAATTCATTAGTGATATAGAGTGACACAATAAAAATTTTTTTGTGTGTTTTGTGGGACCAAAAACAATATGGCTGCAAAAAGATACATATAACATTTATAGATGGTTCCCCGCCCCCAACAAAACCTTTTCCATTGACTTAAAAGGTCATATACAAGGTGGTTTTTAAATGGCATAATTTCCATTTTTGTGAGACCCCTATTAAATGCAACTTCAGAGGGCATATCTTTAGCTTTTCTATCTTTATGCTCGCTATTTTAAAGGTGACATTTTCAAAGTCCAGAGCTCAGTCCCTTCTGCCAGGCTACAGCATATAATCCTTATTTTAATGGACACCAGAAACCTGGATAAATCCAGGTTTACCTGAGTCTGGTGCTCTGAAAACAGGGACTGAGGCACTGAGTATGCAAACAGTAAAGAGTCTTCACTATTTCAGAGTTGTTTCTGACGAAAAGACCACAATCTTCAGAACAAGACAATTCAGGTTATGCAATATCCCGTCATTTTAAGTAACCTAATGATAAGTTAAAACTAGTCAGCCACTAGTTAAAACTAAGTGGCCGACAGAAAGACTATCCACAACCACAACCGCTCCCAAGAGAAATGTCTTGTGAAGACCTAAGTCACTCCCATATGCTACCCTAGAAAAGGTAAGTAAAAGCTTCTATATAAAACTTTTGATTCTTTATTTCCTGAGTGTGCAAACTATTTAGCAACAATGTATGAAAATAAGGACTCTCATACATTTCTTATGGGAGTATAAATTGGTAAAACTCTTGAGGCAATTTCAGTAATCCTACAGAAGGTACATACCCAGTGACACAATTTCTAGGACTTTACTGTAAGAAAACAGCTGAGCTCTGGCTGCGTGGCTCAGTTGTGGGGAGCGTCGTCCCATATACCAAAAGGTTGTAGGTTCCATTCCTGGTCACGGAACATTCTTGGGTTGCAGGATCAATCCCCAGTGACGGCATGTACGAGAGGTAACAGATCAATGTTTCTCTCTCTCTCCCCCACTCCTTCCCCCTCCCTATCTCTCTAAAATTCAACATATCCTCAGGTGAAGATTAAAAAAAAATAAAGAAAATAAATGATCATGGAAGTGAAAATTACTGCACATTAGAAATTAATATACAGTAACTACAGTAATGTATAGTATTATTTAAATAGCTGAAAACTGGAACATGAGCTAAAAATTTAATTAGAAGTTGGTTAAAGAATTTATATACATTCTTCCAAATAATGGAATAGTGTGTAGCCATTAAAAGTGACAGGCTAGGTGTTTATTGACATATGTGGTAGACTGTATTGTTGGCCTGATTCTCCACCCCTCCCTATGTCCAGGCCCTTTGCCATGTAACTCTGCAGCGCCCTTCCCTGTGGGCAGGATGGATGTCTCCACCCCTGGGCTCAGATGTGTGTTATGTTTTGATCAATGGGATGTTAGTACATGTGATATAACCAGAAACTTAAAAAGTGCACACCTGATTTGGCTTGCTCATAGTTGTGCCTCTGCCATCACTATGACAAGACACACCTAAATTAGTCCTTTGACCCAGGAGGATGACAGACATGTGGAGAAGAGTTCAGTCTAGATTAGCCACTGATGCATAAATGACCCCTGACGAAACCAACAAACTGCCTAGCCATGTCCAACCTAGATTAGCTGACCTAAACTGACTTATAGATGTATAAACTAATGTTTTTGCTGTTTTAAGCCACTGAGTGTGAAGTGGTTTGTTAAATAAAATTTCTGTGGTGACAGTTAATAGACACATTATTTAAAAAGTCTGAAAGAAAAATGGGGGGGAGATAGCATCTGGAGATGTACACCCCAAAGCTAACAGACTTCTAGTTAAAAATCATAGATTGGCCCTGGCTGGCGTAGCTCAGTGGATTGAGCGCGGGCTGCGAATCAGGCATCGCAGGTTCGATTCCCAGTCAGGGCACATGCCTAGGTTGCAGGCCATGTCCCCCAGCAACCGCACATTGATGTTTCTCTGTCTCTCTCTCCCTCTCCCTTCCCTCTCTAAAAATAAATAAATAAAATCTTAAAAAAAAAAAAAAGCTTGTAAGTTAAAAAAAAAAATCATAGATTGATCACATGCCTCGTCTTTCTTTCCAAAAATCTTGCCAAAATGGCAATAAAGGAATAAAACTAGTCTTAAACCACAAAGAACAGGAGAGGAGATTATAGCAATATGAAATTTCATACAATAGTAGAAACATAAAGCAGATAGGAGAGGGATAAATGACTGAGCAATATGGAAGAAATTACAGCTCAGGGGCCTGCAGAGAGGAATACCAGTAAAAATTAGGCCAACTCACCCCACAGAACTTCTGAGAAATTCAGCACCTTGAAGGTACCAGATACTATGGAAGGTGGAGGTAAGGTACAGAGATGGAAATCAAACCAAAAGTTTGTATGCAGACCAGGCAGAACCCCAGGTCTCATCTCAGCTGTGCGCAGCCAGGTAGCCACCCCTACATATTCCATCCTTCTAACTTTCTACTCCATCCCCAGAGACTACAGTACTGGAGAATATTAACTACAGAGGCACAGGTCTAAGTATACTGAGCACAGTAATATGCTGAGGGGAAGTGTGGGCTGAAGAGTAATGAGATTACACAAAGTCTATACACTGCCATCAGCCACCTTCTTTGTTGTGCTCACAATCTCAGCAGTTGGTCACGTGAACCCGACCCTATGGTAACTCCAACTGTTACCCTCAGGCAAGAAACTGGAGAGCGCCTCTCTGGAAACACTAAATAGTTTCAGAGAGAAATAAAACCTATAAATGATGACATTTAGGGATACCTCCAACAAAAAGGCCAGCCCAATGCCCCGTCTCCCTACAGTGAGAATGGTCCATTAGCAAGTCCTGCCCATGCAGAGCCTCGAATCAACATGTTAGTTCCTCATTCTTAAACATAAACAGACAACCAAGGGCCACCATAAATAAGAGCAAACCCTCCCACATGAAAAATAGAGCCCAAAAGAAATAGGAAAACAAAGTGGTGGGGGGATGACCAGGAAGACAAAAAGACTATGTTTGGAACTGATGAGAACTGGGGGGAAAAGAAAAACTCAGAGAGATAAGGAAGAATATTGTGGTGATAAAAATAATAATAGGTTGCTTCAAAAAGAAAATAAAGCAATTGGAAAGCAAGAAAAAACTTAAAAAATATAATAGAACAATAACAACATCAATAGAAGAGTTGGAAGATAAAAAACAAAGACATACCCCAGAAAAAGTTGGAGGAAGTAAACAAGATGGAACTATCAATAGGAAATAAAATATGCAAATTAAATCAATCAAAAAAGTACAATACCTAATAGACATTCCGAAAAAGGAGACAAGAGAAAACAGAAAGAATTTAAAAAACAGTACAGAAAAACCTTCTAGAACTAAAGGACACTGGTCTCTGTATTGATAGGACCTACCAAGAGCCCAGTATAATAAATGAAGACCTATGTCAGGGCACAGCATCATGAAATTTCAAAACACTAAAGATAAAACAAAGTCCCTAAGTCAGAAAAAAAATGGGTTACTACATATAATGGCATCAAACTGATCAATAACAACCAGGAGGCTAGGAGATAGTAAAGCAATGCCTTCAAAATTCTGAAGGAAAACTTTCCAATCTAAAATGCTACACTCTGCCTCAACTATTAATTTGGTGCTGACTTAGAACAAAGACGTTTTTCAGACATAAAATAACTCAAAACATATTTAACACACCTTTTCTTTTTTAATTATCTTATTGTTGTTCAATTACAGTTGTCTGCGTTTAATCCCCAAACACACCTTTTCCTAGAGAACTGCTAGAGGAACTATCTCAGCAAAACAAAGGGGCAACAATCAATAAAGAAGAGAAGAAATCCAGGAAAAAGGGGATACAATGGGGGAGAATGAAAAAGGTCTATGATGGCTTTGTACCAGGCCCAGATAATGACCAGGACAGAATGGGGCAGGATAGAAGGTGCATGAAAGGTCTCCAGACACATGGACAAACTTAAAGAGGGGTAGGATCGAGGGTGAGAGGTGAGGATGGATGAGGCCGGGGGTAGTGGTGGGGGGGGAAATGAAGACAACTGTACTTGAACAACAATAAAAAAAATGGGGAGACTTCTGGCCAAGATGGAGGCATAGGTAGACATACTGTGCCTCCTTGCATGACCAAAAGAAGGACAACAACAAATTTAAAAACAAAAAACAGCCAGAACTGCCAGAAAATCAAACTGTATGGAAGTCCAACAACCAAGGAGTTAAAGAAGAAACATTCATTCAGACCAGTAGGAGGGAAGGAGTTGGGCATCCGGGTGGAGAGGACTTGCAGAAAGGCTGAGGTGTAGGCTGGTGGACAGGGCAGTCCCACATTCGCATGCAGATAAGCTGGAAGAAACAACTAGGGAGTGAGACAGACTGTGCAACCCAGGGTTCCAGTGTGGTAAAATAAAGCCTCAAAGCCTCTGACTGAAAAAATCTGTGAGGGTTGAGGTGGCAGGAGAAACTCCCAGACTCACAGGAGAGTTCACTGGAGAGACCCACAGGGTCCTAGAACATGCACAAACCCACCCATATGGGAATAAGCACCAGAAGGGCCCAATTAGCTTGTGGATAGCAGGGTAAGTGACTGAAAACTGGCAGAGAGCAGAGCAATTGGCACTGTTCTCTTTCCGACCCCTCCCCCACACACAGTGACATAACCCAGCAAGGTGGGTTACCCCGCCCCAGTGAACACCTAAGGCTCCGCCCCTTATAGTGTAACAGGCACACCAAGACCAAAAAAAAAAAATGACCCAATGAAAGAACAGATCAAAGCTCCAGAAAAAATACAACTAAGCGACAAAGAGCTAGCCAACCTATCAGATGCACAGTTCAAAACACTGGTAATCAGGATGCTCACAGATTTTGTTGAATATGGTCGAAAATTTGAGGACAAAATGAAGACTATGCTAAGTGAAATGAAAGAAAATGTACAGGGCACCAACAGTGATAGGAAGGAAACCAGGACTCAAATCAATGATTTGGAGAAGAAGGAAGAAATAAACATTCAACCAGAAAAGACTGAAGAGATAAGAACTCAAAAAAAAAAATGAGGAGAGGCTTAGGAACCTCCAGGACATCTTTAAATGTTCCAACATCCAGACCACAGTGGTGCCAGAAGAAGAGGAAGAGCAAAAACCTGAAAACTTATTTGAAAACATAGTGAAGGAGAACTTCTCCAATCTGGCAAAGGAAATAGACTTCCAGGAAGTCCAGGAAGCTCAGAGTCCCAAACAAGTTGGACCCAGGGAAGTACACACCAAGGCACATCATAATTACATTACCCAAGATTAAAGATAAGGAAAGAATCCTAAAAGCAGCAAGAGAAAAGGAGACAGTTACCTACAAAGGAGTTCCCATCAGACTATCAGCTGATTTCTCAAAAGAAACTTTGCAGGCAAGAAGGGGCTGGAAAGAAGTATTTGAAGTCATGAAAGGCAAGGACCTACATCTAAAGATTACTCTGTCCAGCAAAGCTATCATTTAGAATGGAAGGGCAGATAAAGTGCTTCCCAGATAAGGTCAAATTAAAGGAGTTCATCATCACCCAGCCCTTATTATATGAAATGTTAAAGGGACTTATCTAAGCAAAAGAAGATAAAAAATATGAACAGTACAATGACAACAAACTCACAGCTATTAACAACCGAACCTAAAAAAAAAAAACTAAGCAAACAAGTAGAACAGGAACAGAATCACAGATATGGAGATCACATGAAAGGTTATCCATGGGGGAAACAGGACAGGGAGAAATGGGGAAAGGGTACAGAGAATAAGTAGCATAAATGGTAGGTAGAAAATAGACAAAAGGAGGTAAAGAATAGTATAGGAAATATAGAAACCAAAGAACTTATATGGACTTGAACTAAAGGGGGGGAATGATGGTGGGACAGGATGTGCACGGTGGAGGAGAATAAAGCGGGGAAAATGGGACAACTGTAATAACATAATCAATAAAATACATTTAAAAAAATGGTCTCCAGAAAAATAATAGAATGAATAGACTATTTGATGTTTTTAGATATTTAAAAAAAATAAGGCCCTGGTTAGAGTGTCATCCTGATACACCAAGGTTGCAGGTTCAATTCCTCATCAGGACACGTACAAGTCAACCAATGAGTGCATAGACAGGCAGATCAATGAATCAATGTCTCTCTTTCTTTCTCCCTCAAATCAATAAACAAAAAAAATATAATATAGTTAGGCACTTGACAGATCTAGCAAAGCAACTGGGGGAAAAACAGTGATTAGTACAAAAAGACTAAGCAAAAATAACAAGCAAGAAAAAAAGAGAAAGAATTATTGATCTCAGGAAAACTAATACGAGAGAAAAAAGTAATCTTAGTTACTATTTTGCCTAGCAGTAAATAATACTACAGTGTCATAAATATAGGTACCAACTACTGATTTAATCAAAAGTGTGACAAACTTCTCGAAGAAAATGAGGTAAAGGTAAAGTGGAGATACTGGTATAAAAAAGCTAAATCTTTATTTCCCATGAGAATGGGAAATGTCAAAAATTTATATTTCATTAAATAGCAATATGAAGTCTTATTTAGAAATATGGAAGTAGCCCTGGCCAGGTAGCTCAATTGGTTAGAGCACTGTCTTGATATGCCAAGGTTATAGGTTCAATCCCCAGTCAGGGTACATATAAGAATCAACTAATGAATGCATAAATTAAGTGGAACAACAAACTTATATTTCTTTTTCTTCCTTCCTTCCTTCCTTCCTTTCTTTTTTTCGCTCTCATTCTCTCTTTCTTTCTCTCTCTCTCCTTCCTTCCTTCCTCCCTCCCTCCCTTCCCTCTTTCTTTCTTTCTAAAATTAATAAAAATTTTAAAACTATAGAAGTAAATACTAGCAAAAGTTAGAAGTAGATGATTTGAAGAAGTTGAACTATGGGTGAGAAGAGAGAGGTGGAAGACTGCTATCTCATTATACGCCATTAAAAAATATTTTTTAAAAAGTAATGTTAACAGTAACTTTCTGAATGGTAGAATTTCAAGATGTTTTAACTAATTTTTTTCTCTTGGCTTATCTAAATTTTCTATAATAATCTAGTATTACTTGTGTAATTTTTTTGGTAGTTCTTTTTTTAATTGAATTTATTAGGGTAACAATAAAACCTGTAGGGTTTTATTAACAGTAACAGGTTTATTAATAACAACAGGTTTCAAGTGTACAACACTGTAACACATCATCTGCGTACTGCATTGTGCACTCACCACCCAAAGTCAAGTCTCTTTCTGCCCCATTTATCCCCCCTTTGCCCTCTTTCGCCACCCCCACTTTCCTTTCTTCCTGGCAATCACCATACTGTTATGTGTCTGTTTGTTTGTTTTTTTACTTAATTCCTTCAACCTTTTTTTACTCAGTCCCTCAACTTTGCCTGTTTTATGTATCCATAAGTCTGTTTCTATTTTGTTTCTCTTTTTTTAAGATTTATTTATTTTTAGAGAGAGGGGAAGGGAGGGAGAAAGAGAGGGAGAGAAATATCAGTGTGTGGTTGCTTTTCACACACCCCCAACTGGGGACCTGGCCTGCAACACAGGCATGTGCCCCAACTGGGAATCGAACCAGTGATCCTTTGGCTAACAGGCCAGCACTCAATCCACAGAGCCACACCAGCCAGGGCTGTTTGTTACCTTCTTTTGTTCTTTAGATTCCACAGTGAAATCATATGGTATTTGTCTTTCTGTGACTGGCTTATTTCACTTAGCATAATACTCTCCTGGTCCATCCATGCTGTCACAGAAGGTGAGATCTCCTTCTTTTCTTATGGCTGAGTAATATTCCATTGTGTAAATGCACCACAGATTTTTTTTATCCACTCATACTTTAGTAATTTTTTAAAAAGTTTTTAAGTGTTGCATTGTATTTTTAAAAAATCCACAGCATAAGTGTTACAAAACACTACACAAATCAGGGCTTTGTACTTTTGGTGGGCGGTGGGGGTCTTACCTTTTATTGTGGTCAAAATGAAGAAAGCAATGAGGGTGTTGTTGATGGCACAGGTAGACTTGGCAACACAAGATAAGACCGTGTAGGGATTTAAGAGATAGCTGGGGAAAAGCACACATATTTAGTATTAGTAATCCTGGTCAAAGGACCCAGAAATCTTGGCCACTAGAGCTAGAAAGTTAAGAAGTTTTACTAAAAGCATACTCAAGGGAAGGCAGTTTCTCAGAAATGAGTTCTCCTAAAAGAGAACGGAGTGGGATTGAGGCCAGTAGGTAAAAGGCACTGACCATGTGCTCCCTATTCAGTGCTATGCAGTTCATTGAAAACCCTCTTATTTAATCATTACAGAGATCCGGCAAACTAGCAATAGCATTATTCCCGTTTTGCAGATGAGGAAGCTGGAACTCAGTGCTTACTTAATGTGCCCAAGGTTTCCCCAACTGGTAAATACATTAAAAATTAGGTCTTTCCAGTTTGAAAGCCTATGTTCTTTCTACTACTTCAGACTTAAAATGAAAAAATTTTATCAATTTCTCCACAACCATATATTTTAGGAATAGTTATACCCAGAAAAGTATTTTTTATTCACAGGTTCCTAAACTGTGCCACAGGCTAACAATCCCATTCAAGAGCAGCTTAGATTTAGCCCTCTTGGTAGTCAAGCAGTATCCACCCAGCCAGACAACAAGGACAGAATAAGTTATCTGCTGACTTCAACAAGCTAGTTGCCATAGAACGTCACAGGATATCCTGAACTTCCACTGGGAAGGAAGTAAGCTGAAGCATGGAGTCTTTTCCTGAGATGAAAAGGAATGACTGACAAAATGAATTTGAAATGTGGTGAATGGGAAAATCTTATATACTCATACTGGATTATTATTTTTATTTCTTTCTATCTGGCTTCCACAAAAGATCAGAGGCAGCTCAAATAAGAACAGATGATAAAAATAACAGTAAAATAAAAATAGAAGTAAAGAATCAAGACCAGGGAAAACATAAATGAAAGGAGAAAGTAAAGGCCAGGGAAAGAAGACCCACTGGGTCCTCTACAGCACTGTAATAATCAGCTTCAAATCTGGCTCTGTGTTTCCTGGCAGACAAAGTGAAAAGAGAGACCAGTTACATAATTCTGATTATCAGATAGGAAGAAACATAACAGTGTCTCAGGGAGATAATAATTATTATTTAAAAATAAAGACCTTAAATCCAATACCTCCCAGGGCTGTAAGATTAGCAGTTCTAAAGACAAAGGCCTAGAAATTGTTGGTGTTTCTTTTTTTCCCCCAGCAATTACAGATAGGTTTATTATACACCTTTAAAGAAATGGCTGCTGCTATTACAAGACTACCCTCAGGAGACATATTAATCCATAAGGGATTCATACTGTTGTTAAACCTCTGGTTCTATTAAGTAGGTCCCACCAATATTTCTGAAATACAGAGATGTGAACTGACACCTCAAAACTGGTGGTGCGGGGTTGGGGGGGGCATTTCTAAGTAGAAGATGATGTTCAAGAAGCAGCTATACAGCCAACTATCTTGAACACTAAACAGGATATTCACTCACAAGGCAGAGGGTTGAATAACCTGTCCTCATAAGGCCCCTTCTAATTCTAAAGTTCTAAGGTCATGTTTTTGCATGAGGAAACTTGTCCATCTTGTTTACTATATATTTCTAAAACTAGTATATTATTAATATTCAATATTATCACTATTAGTTGACTCTTATATCTCAAGAATATGAGTGGGAATAACCTGAAAGAATTAAACCTACTGGCAGCACTGAGCACTCCTAGAGAATTCTCTTGCAGAGCCTCAGTAAGTTTCACTCTTCCCTTTTGGTTACCCACCTGGGCATATGGCATGGGTCCCTTCGGAACTCTACCTCTGTTTTCTGAACTCCAAATCGAGGACTATATTATACATAAAGGATAGAAGCTACTCAAAACAACCGCCACATAAAGATCAGAATTTACTCAACCTATACATCACAACTGAAGAACCCTTTCTTTCTTTTCTATAGAAACAAACAGTGGCTGGAGCCACTCAGTTATAAGTAGGCTGGAGCCCAGATCAGCACTGAGTGGAAAAGCATTTGTGAAGGGCTGATTGTGCATGTCCCTGTGTGAGGCTTTGTCCCAACAGAGACAGAACGGCTCTGTCTCTGGTGTCGGCCAGAACCCCAGTTGTGCAACAGAACTACAGCAAATGCTTGATGACTACGACTGCAAACCTCCAGAAATACAACAAACAACATGAGAAAGCCTCATCGGATTTTCCTCACACTTGTTGGCACTGAGCCGTGTTCTGTCGGAGAATACTTACAACAGGGCCACTTTCAGAGGGATGTAATGCATTTCCATAGGTGTTCGGATGAGTTCGGCCACATCTGGGGCGTATTGGTCTAGTTCAAGGAAGAGTTTCTGCTTTTTAAACTGGGGGATGGGGGAAAGACAAAGCACATGAAACAAATTACTTCCCATTGCTTTTAGGATGAAGATAAAAGTCTTTCCACGACCCACAGGGCCCTCCCTCTCCAGGCTCATCACACACTCACTCCCCCTACTTCTCACTTTCTGGGTTCAAACCCCATGAACGTGCCACGCCCCCTCTTGCTCCCAAGGCTATACATTTGACCTGGAACAACCTCTTCTTTCCCTAGTGAACTCCCTCTCACATAGCCTTTACATCTCAGTAAAATAATCACTTCCTCAGGAAGGCACATTCACTCCCCCACCATGACTAGGTAAAATCTTCCCCTTATACACATTTTTTACAGCACTGTTCAGTTATAACTTTTTTATTATCCTAATAACTTTTTTATTTTTTAAGTTAAAATAGGTTCACAGCATGTATTATTCTTTATATATATTTTTTACATATCTTAGGTATTTAATAATGCAAAATTTCTCAAGTTAAAAAAAGAGCTTCAAAAGCCATCTTTTTTTTTAAAGATTTTATTTATTTATTTTTAGAGAGGGGAAGGGAGGGAGAGGGAGAGGGAGAGAAACATCAATGTGTGGTTGCTTCTCTCATGCCCCCTACTGGGGACCTGGCTGGAAACCCAGGCGTGTGCCCTGACTAGGAATCAAACCGTGACCATTTGGTTTGCAGTCCAGCACTCAATCCACTTAGCCATACCAGCCAGTACAAGAGCCATCTTTCAAAAGAAAACCAAAGGGTCATCCCAGGAAAACCCCAGGTTTCTTCCAGGGTTTAAGGTAGAGGCATAATCAGAAAAACCTGAATAAACTTAGAAACCCTCCCTTTGATCATCTCTGAGAGTCCAAGTTAAGTGGTGGGAATTATCATCAGTAAGATTTACACTGCCATTCACAGCTGGGGTTGTTTAATTAAAAGAACAAAATTTAAACTAAGGTGCTTTTACCAGAGAAAAGGTGGCTGGCTCAGCAAACAAAGAGGATAGCTGCAGCAGCAGTGGCAGAAGGACAGAGGCCCCACTAGCTAAGGATTCTGGAATTCTACTGCACAAAGAAGGCCACCTGAAGGGAGTGAGGTCCACAAAGAAGGCTGTTAACAGGAAACAAGGGGGCTGTACAGGAGCAGACAAAGAGACAGACCCGTTCCCCAGGCTGGAAGCTAGCCAGCAGGACTACACAGAGATGGAGGCGGCTAAACTGGGTAAGTAGACTCTGAGTAAAGGTGACAATGTGCCAACAATGAAAGAAAAGTAGTTCCTTGTAACCCCAATCTTCCAAAATACTTTAAGACAGAAAGATTTCATGACAGGAGAGTCTCCAGGAGAGACGAGCATCAGGCCAGAAGTCCCAGATTCTCTGCCACCTCTGTTTTTGTCTCCCTCAGTACCACCAGCACAGCTGCCACTGTGCCCAGGCTTATCGGCTCAGTATTAACCCAGCACCCCAAAGCAACAAAAAAATTTCTTTCAAAAATCCCCACTGCATCCAGCTAGAGACAGGAAAGTGGCTAAAATTCTAAGGAAAATTAGATACACACACACACGAAGAAAATATTAGAAATGTAAAAATAAATGAGATTAAGGAGTGCAATTTAAAACCTAAAGGTAAATATTTTTAGATATAATCAGCAGCCTTGACAATGATAAGACTTAAAGCTACCACAAGAGAGGTTAAAAGTGACCTAAAGGGTAATTACCTAGATCTGTTACCTCTGTGACCATTAATCAGCTTGTACACAGATGCTTGTGCTATTTCAGTAGAAAATTTTAAATTAAAAAAAAAATCTCCAGGTGGAGTCTTCTTCCTTTCTCTCCTTTTTCTACCCCCCATGCAGCCCTTTTCTGTTCCTTACAAGATTTGATTTTGCAAGGACATAATTTCCCTTCTTCAAATAAGGAGCTTTTTTCTAACCATCAGAGCTGTGCCTAACCCTTTTGCATCCCAAAATCCATGGTGAGGGTGGGAGGGGGGGTGAATACTCCATCCCCTACTGCATTTCCAACTGTTAGCCTCAGCATGTTCCAAATTCAAGAGCCTATCCTCCAAATTCACAATACTCTAATCATATTAAGGTTTTTATCACTCTCTGCCAAACCACGTGCAGCTTTTTCACATGAATTCTGAGTTCCAAACAGGAAGCACATCTCAGCAAAGGACAACTAGACTAATGCTGCTTTTGTCAAGTAAGGTAGATGTAAAACGTCACGAGAATCAAGTGGTCATAATCAATCAGCATTCATGTTCACAGGCTAACAGCTGGAGACGGGGAGCGGATGGAGTCCCCTATCTCTGCATCACAGTTTTCTGGGAGGTGTTCTAAGTATAGACACTGCTACACTATCAGGGATTAAAGCCTCAGATCCCAGCAAGACTAAAATGCTTCCAGATTATATGATATGGGCCCATTTTGAAAAAGTGGGAAAGATTTTAAGGAAGACATGTTCTGATGTTCTACCCAAACCAACAACAGTTTATTAACATCATCAAAACCTGCCATTTAGAATGAGTTAATTTTTTTTAAGACTTTATTCATTTGTTTCTAGAGAGGGAAGGGAGGGAGAAAGAGGGAGAGAGAGAAACACCAATGTGCGGTTGCTGGGGGCCGTGGCCTGCAACCCAGGCATGTGCCCTGACTGGGAATTGAACCTGCGATGCTTTGGTTCGCAGCCCGCGCTCAATCCACTGAGCTACGCCAGCCAGGGCTTAGAATGAGTTAATTTTAAAACTGATTTCAGAGAGAGAGAAGGGAGAAAGATAGAGATAAACATCGCTTTGTTGTTCCACTTATTTATTAATTCACTGGTTGATTGTTGTATGTGCCCGGACTGGGGATCGAACCCACATGCTTGGCTTGGCATATTGGGATGACGTTCTAACCAACTGAGCTACTGGACCAGGGGTTAGAATGAGTTAATTTCTGACACAGTGTAAGTGAAACTCTTATTCTGACAAGAAACCAAATGTTCCAATAGGCTGAATTCTGAATATGGAGAAACGAAACTATTCCAAATTTTAACTCCGTGTCAGTGACAACAGACAGTCTCAGTGTGCTAAAAAAACAAGGTATCACAACAGCTCATTTGGTTTTTGTCTCCCTCTTTAAATAGTCTGTTACAAAGGAAAAAAAACAAAAATCTCTATGTGTGTTCATATAAACTCAGAAATAACTACAAAATCAATTAAAATTATTTGTGCTCTAAATTAAAGGATGTCTCTCCTGTTGACACCAAAATCTGACTTTAAGAAACTAACTGAAACCTAGTTTCATTACTTCCCCATAAGGTTCTCCCCCGCATTAAAAACTGTTTTAATTAGAACATGTGTGGTGTTTTTATGAAAGCTGAGCAGAAACAAAAGGAATATACACAATGTTAGCAGCATCTGTAGTCAACTTTCATTAAAACACATCTCAGTTTTATATTTTGGTTGAAATCATCTGGCTATTGTGTTTTTGTTTTAAATATTCACCTGATGATATGTTTATTGATTTTAGAGAGAGAACAGGGGAGGGAGGGAAACAGGGGAGGGAGGCAGAGTGTATATGGGTTCCCATATGCACTTTGCCCAGGGATCACACCTGCAACCCCTTGGTCTATGGGACAGCGCTCCAACCAACTGAACCACCTGACCAAGGGCTGATTGTGTTCTTAAATGAAGGCTAGCAACCCTCCTTCAGATAGTCACATATATCCCATATATACCACATATAGACATATGTGTACATATATGCGTACAAACACACACAGGTGGGTATAGATATTTTCTATTTTTTCTGTTACATTAAAAAATTTCAAACTACAGAAAAGTTGAAAAAATTCAGTTAAACACCTAGATCCACCAATTGTTAACATTTTGTCACATTTCCTTTAGCTCTCTCTACACGCACAAACACCCACAAATTTTTTTCTAAACCATTTGGAAGTTGTGGATATCATGACCCTTCATCCCTAAGTACTTTAGCTTGTAACCTCAAAGAATAAAGATTATGGTTTACACAGACAATTTATCTTGGAGAGGAAAACAGTCACTGCTAATTTATCTCTGAATTCCTCTGCTTATGAATTTCATGCCTAGTTATGTCATCTCTGGCCTTCCGAGGAACCTTGTTAAAGCTTTTCACCTCAGACCTAAATTTTCTTTTCCTCTCCACCTTTTGCAGTATAACTGATATATAACATTGTGTGAGTTTAAGGCATACAACACAATGATTTGATATATATATACACATATATGTGGTGAGCAAAAGTAGGTTTACAGTTGTTAAGTACATGAGTTTATTCTTTTTTAAAATATATATTATCAATTATGCTATTACAGTTGTGTCAATTTTCCCCCTTAACCCCCCTCCGTCCAGTACTCTCCATTCCCTCAGGCAATCCCCTCCCTTAGTTCATATCCATGGGTCATGCGTATGAGCTCTTTAGCTACTCTATCTCCTACACTGTTCTTAACATCCCCCTGTCTATTCTGTACATACCAATTTGTACTTCTTAATCCCTGTACCTCTACCCCCATTCTTCCCTTTCCCCGTCCCTACTGATAATCCTCCAAATGATCTCTGTATCTATGATTCTGTTCCTGTTCTGCTTGTTTGCTTAGTTTGTTTTTTGGATTCAGTCATTGATAGTTGTGAATTTATTGCCATTTTAATGTTCATAGTTTTGATCTTCTTTTTCCTAAATAAATCCCCTTAACATTTCATATAATAATGGCTCGGTGATGATGAACTCTTTAGCTTTTAGCTTTACTGGGAAGCACTTTATCTGTCCTTCATTTCTAAATGACTGCTTTGCTGGACAGAGTAAACTAGGTTGTAGGTCCCTGCTTTTCATCACTTTGAATATTTCTGGCCAATCCCTTCTAGCTTGCAAAGTTTCTTTTGGAAAATCAGATGATAATCTCATGGGAATTCCCCTGTAGGTAACTATCTGCTTCTCTCTTGCTGCTTTTAAGACTCTTTATCTTTAACCTTTGGCATTTTAATTATGATGTGTCTTAGTGTGGTCCTCTCTAGTTCATCTGGTTTAAGACTCTCTGTGCTTCCTGGACTTGTGTCTATTTCCTCCACCGAATTAGGGAAATTTTCTTTCATTATTTTTTCAAACAAGTTTTCAATTTCTTGTTCTTTCTCTTCTTCCAGCACCCCTACGATTTGAATGTTGGTACATTTGAAGATGTCCCAGAGGCTGCTTAGTCTTATCCTTGTTTTTTAGGATTCTTTTTTATTTCTTGCTTTTCTGACTGTTTTCTTCTTCTTTACGTTCCAAATCATTGATTTGATTCTCAGCTTCATCTACTCTGCTGCTGGCTCCCTGTAAATTTTTCTTAATTTCACTTAGTGTAACCTTCATTTCTGTCTGGGTCTTTTTCATGCTGTTGAAGTACCCAATGAGTTCCTTGAGCATCCTGATAACCAGTGTTTTGAACTCTGCATCTGTTAGATTGCTTATCTTCATTCTGTTTAGTTCTTTTTCTGCAGTTTTGTTCTGTACTTTTATTTAGGCCATATTTCTTTATCTCCTCATTTTGACAGCTTCCCTGTGTTTGTTTCTATATATTAGGTAGAGCCGCCCTGACACCCTGTCTTAGTAGTGTGGCCTATTGTAGAAAAGCACACTGGTGAGTTGCATGGGGCAGAGCCTTAGTTAATCACCTGGGCGGGGCAACCCATGAGAACCAGGCTGATGGAGTCTCCAGTATGGTCTTGCTGCTGTGTAGGCCAAGGGCTCAGAAAGGGGACAATGCTGCTGACTGGCCTCTGGAGTTTTATCTGGGAGGAAACTGTCCCCCCGCACTTGATCTAATGCTAGACGCTTCAATTTCTCCTCATATGCCACTGATGTCCTTGTAGCTGTTGCCCCCATGCTACAGCCCAGAGGGGGTGAGTCTGCATAAGTCTTAAGTCCATTGCAGGCCTTTTAAGAGGAGACTCCTGAGAATCCTGCAGTTCCTTCCGCTGCTCCAAAGTCCACTGTTTTTTCACAGTCAGAAGTTATGGGGACTTATCTTCCTGGCACTGGAACCCTGGGCTGGGTGGACTGGTGTGGGGCCATTGCTCCCAGGTATCCCTCCCGATTTTTATCCACCATATGTGGTTGTGGGACCCTCTGTACTGCATCTCAGCATCTCCACGCCTCTCTGTGCATCTCTGCCCCTCCTACCTGTCTGGTTAAATGTGACTTATTTAATTCCTTGGTTGTTGGACTTCCATACATCTCAATTTTCTGACAATTCTAGGTAATAGTTGTTTTGTAGTTTAGCTGTAATTTTTGCGAGGAGTTGAGCCATGTTTACCTATGCCACCATCTTGACCAAAAGTCTCAGAGTATATTTTTATATTATTATTTATTAAGTATTCTATTATTTTCCATATGAACAACTATAATCCTACTTTCTCCCACTCCTGTATATTGAAAAGCAATTACCACAATAAGATTAGTTAACACATCCACCACCTCATGTAATTAACATTCTTTTTTGTGTGTGGTGAGAGCATTTAAGATCTATTCTCTTAACAACTTTCAAATATATGATACAGTATCATTTCCTAGTATCTCTATGCTATATGTATATTAGATTCCCTAGAAGTTACTCATTTTATAACTAAAAGTTCATACCCTTTGACCAATATTCCCCCTTTCCCCACCCCTAGCCAACTACCAATCTACTCTGTTTCTACAGGTTTGACTTTTTTAGATCCCACATATGAGTGAAATAATACAGTATTTGTCTTTCTCTGTTTGACTTATTTCACTTGGCATCCACATTGTCACAAACGCTCCAAGATACATATTTCCTGCTTAGTGATACTAAGTCCCTAACATGTTGCTCTTAATCCTTTAGAGGAGGAATTAAGGACTCTTTGAGCACTGATAACAACTATGGACTCTCTGCATGAAAAAAAAAAAAGACATGCACACACACATAATTTTTCATATCATCTCAAGGGTTTTATAGACCTAATAATGGATCCCAAGTAAAGAAACCTCTCAAATCTAGATATTTTAACAGTCTCTTTTTGATGTCTAAAATTCTAGAATTCACCAGCTTTATGTGTTACTGATGACCAATGCCACAGAAAGGCAGACTGCTATTTCTGGTTCTATTACTTGGTAACAGATGTGAAAATGAATCACAAACAGACATCACCAATGGGACGCAGGCTTCTCTCACCCCAGTCCAAATCTTCTCAGTGGCTTCCAGCCAATCAAGGAGGACTGCAGCCAATTTTTTAAATAACTACATGGATAGTATGTACACATGGTTAATCTGTTAACTCTCTCAGAACCAAGAAAAATAAAAATGGTCCCACTACACAATTCCCCTTGGCTATTACATATAGTTTAAAACTACAGTTTATATCAATACTTTCAACAGGTGTTTAATATGTGTCAAGTTTTCCAATTAAGATTGCTCTCTGCAAGGAAACAGAAACTACATTGGAAATCCAATTTTACCTTGGATATGCATAACAATGAGTTAAAAGCTATATTAATTCTCCTCCATAAAAATAAAAAACTGGTGAAAGAAATGGAAGATTTTTAAGGGTCCTCATTAATATAACTGTAGTTCAATTCCATTTGCTGAAAAAGAGTCTGAATTGGCACAGGTGAGTGAATATTAATCTACAAAGATAAAGCAAACCTTTATCTATTAGTAAAGCTGTCTTATTTGTTTGGGTTTGGCCATTCCAGGGCTGGCTAAATAAGCCAGAAGCTTCAATCCCACTTCTTAGCATTTTAAAAGAGTTGGATCCAGCCCTGGCTGGTGTGGCTCAGTGGATTAAGTGCTGGACTGTGAACCAAAGAGTCGCCAGTTCAATTCCCAGTCAGGGCACATGCCTGGGTTGTGGGCCAAGTCCCCAGTGTGGGACAAGCGAGAGGCAACCACACATTGCTGTTTCTCTCCTTCTCTTCCTCCCTCCCTTCACCTCTCTCTAAAAATAAATAAATAAAATCTTAAAAAAAAAAACAACAGTTGGATCCTTAAGTACATGCGTGATCTTTGGATCTTTATAAAAAGAGACCAACATGCTACCAAATTCACCAGTTTTTTCCCACTCACTGACTACTCACCACAACTTTATTGAAGTCTTGGATTGCAAAATACAGGGCAATGGCAGTGAGTACATCAGTTATCTGTCAAGAGAAAGAGAAATAACAGGAAATGAACCCAATTAGTGCTGGAGTAATGGAATGCTGCCAGGGCCTAAAGTTTCTGGATGGTGGTAGACTATCAGTACTGACCTCTTACGGTCAGACAGACCTCAGCCCTCACTTTTGAGTACCCAAAGACAAAGCCTCTTCAGGGAAGTAAGACTGGAAAATCTGCTCTGTAACTGCAAGCTACAAAGTTTTCTGTAAAGTGGGACAAAATACGCACTGCTTTATAGGCCTAATGTATGTCAAGTGCCAGCACATAGTAAGTACTCAATAAATGGTAGCCATTATAATAACTAAAGAAGAACCCAGAGGACCTTCTACTTTACCCAGATTTTCGACCCTAGATTAGGCAAATGTTTCAAATTACTATGCTCTCAAAACATAGCCCTGTTGTCTTAGATTCCTGTCCCTGAAAATCTCATTAGGCCTCTGTTACTGTCACAGAATCTCATGGCAGAATGATTAGGAAATTGAGGATGCCCTTAACACTGACATCACAATTAAACCCAATCACAGAATCTTGGCGCTAGAGAAATCAAGGCTACATTGTTCACATATCAAATTTTAAAAGTATAAGACATTGGAACTGGTCAGATGTCATAAACTCCTCTTCACACTTCCATAATACAGTTGACCCTTGAACAGTTTGGGTTTGAACTATGCAGGTCAACTTATACACAGATATTTTACACTAAATGCTTGTGCTGTTAGCCATCCAGGGTTGGGAGTGCAAGCGTGTGGAGGGCCAACTGCATACATTGATTTGTGCCATTTTATACAGGGCACTTGGGCATCCAGGGATTTTTGGTATCTATGGAGGGGCAGGGAAGAGGTGTCCTAAAACCAACGCCCTTAGATACTGAGGGACAACTTAAGTTTTGGGGGAGTAAAAGTTATATCATATGCGAATCTTCAATTGTGTGGGGTGGGGGGGGGTAAGGTTGGCAACCCTAGTCCCCAGCGTTGTTCAAAGATCAACTGTACAGATACAGTTATATGAATTCAAATTAAAAATAGGTTTTTGCTTTTATATTCTAAGAAACTCTTAAATTTCTAAAATAGATTTTTTCTTAAAAAAAGATTAAAGACAATAAAATTTAAAATGTATACACATTGATTTTATGTGGAAGTTTGCTTACCATAAATACCAATTCAGCATAGTCAATCAGGAAATGAAAGAGGTATATTATTAATGGAGTCTGCAGGAGAAAAACAAACAGGCAAATTAAATCTTACTATTATCAGTTTCTACCATAGTAGGGGGTGGGGTTAGAAGCTATTCTGTCAGCAAAGATTTCCGTCCTAGAACACTGTTCTATGCCAGTCGGCCAGTGTACATGAGGGAGAACAATTTTGTATGACTGGATCATTTTGTGTCACTGGGCGTATCTGCTAATTGAGTAAAGGGAAAAACAAAATCCAACATGTTAAATATCTGTCTAAGAATTGTTAACATACTAAAGGTATAAGGTGAACTTTAGTTCTAAGACATATATAATAATAGCCAAGGGGAACTACACAGTGGATCAAAATTGCTGAACCCATAAAATATATTGGGAAATGTTTTTTTCCTTTCTTCTGTTCTTTGAGATGTTTTACAGGATTGGTGTTATTTCCTTCCAAAGAGTTGGGAAAATTATCCACCATGAAACCATCTCAACCTGGGTCTTCCTTAAGAGAAGATTTTAAAGTACATATTCAATTTATTTTCTTACGTGTCTGTTTATTTATTTTAGAGAGAGAGAAACATCGATGTGTTGTTCCACTTATTTATGTGTCATTGGTTGTTTCTTGTATATGCCCTTTTGGAAGATCGAACTGGGAACCTTGGTGTATTGGAATGATGCTCTATCCACCTGAGCTACCTGGCCATGGCCCAGATTCAATTTCCTTCACAGATAAAAACTATTCAAATAGTGTTAGGGGAGGTAAATTGTGGTTTTCTAGGAATCCATCCATTTCATCTAAATTTTCAAATTTCTTGGCAATAACTTGTTCATAATATTTTACTTTTTAGTGTAAGAACTATAGTGATGTTGCTTTTCATTCCTGATATTGGTAATTTGTACATTCTCTTTTAGATCTTAAATTTTGCCAGAGACTTCTTCTTTTTTTTTTTTTAGATTTAATTTATTTATTCTTAGAGAGAGGGGAAGGGAAGGAGAAAGGTAGGGAGAGAAACATCAGTTGGTTGCCTCTTACACCCCCAACCAGGGACCTGGCCAGCAACCCAGCCATGTGCCCAGACTGGGAATTGAACTGACAACCCTTTGGTTCACAGGCCTACACACAATCCACTGAGCTACACCAGCTAGGGCATTGCCAAAGATTTCTTAACTTTATTAGTCTTTCAAAGAACCAACTTTGGGTTTGCTGATTATTATTCTTTGGTTTCTATTTCATCAATTTCTGAACTTTACAGTATAAAATACAATTTTTCCTTCAACCTATTGCAGGATTAATTCCTTCTTCTCTTTCTATTGACACCTAGATCATTTTCAGAATTTCTTCTGTCCTAATAAATTCCTTTTAAGGCAATACATTTCCTTATAAATAACAGATAAATAACTGCAGCTTCAGCTGCATCACACACGTTTTGATAGTTGTTTTTTAAAACCATTCTGTTCAAAATTTTCTAATTTCAATGAGGTTTCTTTTTTGAGACTACTTTATTATTTTAATTGATTTCAGAGAGACAGAGGAAAGGAGAGAAAGAGAGAGGAACATCAATCTGTTGTTTCACTTATTAATCCATTCATTAGTTAAATGACTACATTTAACCTGAGAATGCTAATTGATTTTAGAGGGAGGGGAAGAAAGGGTGAGAAAGAGAGAAACATCCATCAATTGCCTCTCCTTGTACACGCCTACAACCTAGAGGACCGGACTGAACCCACAACCTAGGCATGTGCTGTGACTGGAAATCAAACCCATGACCTTTCAGTTTACTGAATGAAGCTCCAACCAACTAAGTCGCACAGGCCAAGGCTTGTCTATTACATTCTTAATTTTTTATGATGTTTTCCAGTTGTAGAATTTCCATTTGACTCATTTTTATATGTTATAGCTCCCTGGTGAAATTCTCTGTCTTATCATCTCTTTTTTGAACTTATAATCATTGGTCACAGTTATTTTTAAAATCCAAATTTGATAATTCAATATCTAGATCACCCATGAATCTCTTTTTATTGCCTTTTTTTCCTGTCATTTATTATATTTGGTAATTTTTGACTCAATGATAGACATTTGTGTTTGAAAAATTGCAGAGATTCTAAATGAGGTTATTTTCCTCCAGAAAGGAGTTCTTTAAGCTCTGGTAAGCAATTAGAATAGAATTATATCATATTAATCTAATTAGAGATTTACCTAATTAGAAGCTGGATTCAGTCTCTGTAAGACTAGCCTATAATGTAGTCAGTCTACCCTCCTTCTTCAAGTGTAGACCTTCAGATGTCCCAAATGAAAGCCAAGTTCTCTATCAGAGCCATGCCACCTCGGTTGGTCATGCACTCAAATTTATAATCAATCCCTCTGCACCATGAGATTGCTGAAGGCTCCTTAACCTTTTACCAGCCAGTTTCCATTCTGTTTTCCTGCCTCTCAGCCTGTGCCTGTTTCGAACTGGTAAATGCATCAAAGAGAAAGCAGCTCAGAATGTCGGTCTCACTTTTTGAACTTTCTTCTCTGGGACCTCAGCTTTCAAACAGATGTTTTTTGCATTCATACTGCTTTTCTAATAGTTCTAGGGAGAAGGGTTGGTCTGCTACTACAAGCCAGTTCACTGATCCGACCAAAACCATAGGAAAGTATACGACTTGGTTTTTAGTGAGCTCACACTGGTAACTCAGGAGCACCTCTTCCCAACACCAACCATTCGCAAAAATGTGTTCTATATTGTAAAGGTCATCGACAACTTTTTAGTGAGAATAAATGGGTGTGCTAGAAAAAACAAGGCTTTGGGGTCAGACTCAGGTTTAAAACCAGGTTCTACCTGTGTACCTTTGGGCAAGTCATTTTCCCCTCTGAGCCGTAGTTTCCTCAGCTATAAATTAAGAGTAGTGACCTATTTCACAGGGTTCTTAGGAGGATGAAATGGTAATGTGCACAAAGTACTTAGCATACAGTAAACCTCAATATACTAGCTACCTGAGATCAACTTTTTACCTCTTTTTGAAAATGGGGGCATCAACTTTGCCTTTGAAAGTTCTAAATGCATTAAGCTTTTACAACTATCTGTTAATGGGTTCTTTTTTTTCCCACTTATCTTTGTTAGTAAAAGGTAGTAACTTGATATTTATATTACCAATAGCCTCCTTTCAAAGTATTTTGATACTTCAGATAGTTTAGAATGGCTCTAAGTCAGTCTCAGAAATATCAGAACAAATAGTTTTCTAAAAGCCTATCAGTAAATAGGCTGGTTTCCATAATGAACTAATATGTATGCAGTAGTTTAACTACATATAATCCTATTATAGAGAAGCCTATATTGAGTATAATTTGTCTTTATGCTACATCTCCACTGGGCGACCACTCCCAATCAGGGTAAGATATATATGAATAAACTCACAACTTAACTATGAGTACTTAGCTAAACATAGAACACAGACACATCTGTTGAAGGCAGTCATAAAAATCTAATCTGTGGCTGCTAAATTCCCTTTTTCTCTTGTGTACAGATTTTCCTTCTCCACTTTCACCTATTCTTACCTCTCCGTAGGAACTAGATAATAAAATTTGTTGAAGATTAAGAAACAATGCCAAAGCAATGACGAACTCTTTTCAAAAGTGTTCTTTTCATTTGGCTTAACATAATTTTATTTCTTTATATTTTATTACTTAAAAATAATAAAATATAGCTGGCTCTAGATTTATGAACACCCAGCTTACAAGAAAATTAACCCATAATCAGGAATGAAGAATGAGTTTAATGATTCTGAGTTTAAAGTTGTACCCACTGTTTTCAGGGGAAAGCAATTGTTCTTGCCCCTTAATTCAGAGTTCCTGAAGGTTAACAGTCCTAAAGGGGTTATTTTTATACAAGTATAGTGATGTAACATGGCTCTTACAGCTGGAAATTACTACCTCATGCCATACCCTCCTTTACACACACACACACTTCTGAAGAAGAGTAAGAATGTGTTCTAGGCTTCCTCATTGTATCTAAGAATGCATTTTCCCAAAGAAACAAAATTTTAAACTATGGTTCAGTGACTAGACAGAGCTTTTCCATTTCTTCGTTCAACATATTTTCTTTTCTTTTAATTCTTTATTTTATTGATTATGCTATTACAGTTGTCCCATTTTCCCCCTTCACTCCCCTCCACCCTGCACACCCCTCCCACCCACATTCCCCCCTTTAGTTCATGTCCATGTGTCATAAGTTCTTTAGTGTCTACATTTCCCATACTATTCTTGCCCTCCCCCTGTCTATTTTCTACCTATTGTCTATGCTACTTATTCTCTATATCTTTTCCCCCTCTCTCCTCCTCCCACTTCTCTGTTGTTTCTTCATTCTTCTCTGTTTGGTTGTTCCTTTCTTCCTTCTGGTCCACTCCATTGATTTGAGTCCCAGTTTTCTTCCCAACACTCTTGGTTCCCTGTGTGTTTTCCTTCATTTCTCTTATCATAGCCTGCATTTGTTCATCTAATTTATGACCAAAGTCAACCAATTCTGTGAGCTTCCTGATCACCAGTGCTTTGAACTGTGCATCTGATAAGTTAGCTATCTCTCAATCACTTAAAAAAAATGGCTCTGGGGCTTTTAATTCTGTTTGAGCCATCTTTTTTATTTTTTATTTTCCTTTGATCTGGTTGCAGCTATTACGTATGGGCGGCAGAGCCTTAGGTGTTCACCAGGGCGGGGCACCCCAGTCGCTGGGTTGTGACGTTGTATGTGGGGGCGGGGTCTGAGAAGGAACAATGGCGCCTGCTCTGCTCTCTCCAGGAACTCAGTCCCCCTTGCCGCCTCCCACAAGCAAACTGGGCCCTTCTGGTGTTGGTTCCCGGGCGGGTGGGCTTGTGTACTTTCTCGGACTCTGTGGGTTTCCCTGAAAAGTCTCCTGTGAGGCTGAGAAAATCTCCTGGCCTCAACCCCCACGGATGTTTTCAGTCGGTGCTCTTTGGCTTTGTTTCCCAGCGCTGGGGCCCTGGGGTGCCCGGCCTGTGTCGCTGCCCATTTTCGCTTAGTCTGTCTGTACGCTAATGTGTGGCTGTGCCTTGCGCGCCTCACTGGGTCTGCTTGTTGCCTCCCACACCCAGGGTCTGCCACCGGGTCCCTCAGCCGCCCCTGTGCTTCTGGGGTCTGCCAACTGCCGTCTGTGGCCTGCGCGCCCGCATCTGCCAGTCACCGCTCTTTCGTGCCGGGACCCCTCGACCCCACTCCCTAGGCCTCCGACTCCGCTGCTCCTTACCAGTTTGGATGTATGGTAGTCATACTTCTGTTCAGTTCATTTCTCTCTGTTCTGGTTGCTTTTTGTTCCTCAATTTTTGTTGTCCTTAGTTTTGGTTGAGCAAGGAAGCATAGTGCGACTAACTACGCCTCCATCTTGGCCGGAAGCTCCAACATATTCTTTCTAAAAGGACTATTTCACGTCTTCCTCTCTCCACAACCTTCAACTTCCTTCCCACTTCTTACTGTCAACCAACAGGCTTATTTTTTATTCCACTAAGAGAAGCAATTAAATGAGTACTACCTTATTTTCCTACTACCCAGTTGACTAGATTCCTACATCTAGACCTATGCAATATTCTCATATTAACAGTGATGAATTTCCTGTTTTCTTATCTAAAGCCAAATCCTCCACCCACAAACTGGATCCCATTCCTTCTTGCCTTCTCAAAGACACTGCTCATTCAATTATTATCTCTTTTTTTTCCATTATCACCTTCTCAATACACAGGACTATTTCCATCAGCAACTAAATATCCAGATCCTCATGTTTAGAAACTCTTCACTAGCCCTGGCCAGTGTGGCTCAGTTGGTTGGAATATCATCCTGTAGACCGAAAAGTCATGGGTTCAATTCCCAGTCAAGGCACATGTGTGGGTTGCAGGTTCAATCTCTAGTCGGTGTATGCAGGAGGCAGCCAATCAGTGTCTCTCTCACATTGATGGTTCTCTCCCTCTCTCTCTCTCCCTTCTCCCTCTAAAATCAATAAGCATGTTCTTGGGTGAAGATTTTTAAAAAGTCCTCACTAGACATCTCCCTCTAGCTACCACAGCATTTCTCTGCCCTCCTTTAGAGCAAAACTCCTCACAAAGGTTGTCCCTGCCTCTGAGTACTTCAACCACTCTCTTGTCCTTACAGTCCACTGAAAATACTGTTGCCAAAGTCTTCAAAGATCTCGATTTTGGCATGTTGATCATCAATCTTCTGTCCAAATTTCCCCACTTTGCAATAGTGTTTGATGTCATTTTCAACTCCTGCCTGGAAACACCTCCTTCATTGGGCTTCCATGTACTACACTCTTCACTTTCCTCCTTCTCACCTTTATTTGCTAGCTCCCCTTCTCCTTCCCAACCTCGATGTATTGGAATGCTCCAGGTGTCTGTATTCTTCTTTATGTAAATTTACTCCCTATGTGTTTTAGCTATCCATACCTGTGTAACAAATTATCTTAAAACTTAGCTTAAAATAACACACATTTATTATCTCACATAGTGTCTGAGAGTCAGGAATCCAGAAGTGGCTTAAGTGAGTAGTTCCAGCACTGGGTCTCTCATGAAGCTGCAGTCTCTAAAGGGGTTTGAATACCTGCTTCTAAGCTTACTCATTTGGCTGCTGACAGGAAGGTTCAGTGCCTTATCTCACAAAGGCCTCTCCATAAGGTTGGTCACGACATGGCTTCTGCCAGAGCACGTGATCCAAGAGACAGAAAGTCTAAGATGAAAGTTACACTGTCTTTTATAACCTAATCTAGGAAGAGACATACCAGCATTTCTGTCATATTCTATTGGTCACACAGACCAATTCTGGTATGATGTGAAAGAGAACTATATGAGTGTGAATACCAGAAGTTGGAAATATTTGGGGGCCATCTTGGATGCTGGTTATCATACTAGGTGATTGCATCCAGTCTAATGTTTTCAAATACCATCTATACACTGATCCCAATTTTATACCTCTGGCCTGGACCTCTCTTCTTGCATTTCACACTGGTATGGCCAACTGCATTAATACTGCCATTGGGATATCTACCCACATTTTGCCATGTATAATGCATACTTTTTGGCCTAAATTTTTTTCTAAAGATTTTATTTATTTATTTTTTAGAGAGAGGAGAAGGGAATGAGAAGGAGAAGGAGAGGGAGAGAAACATCAATGTGTGGTTGCCTCTCACGCATCCCCCACGGGGGACCTGGCCTGCAACCCAGGCATGTGCTGTGACTGGGAATCAAACCAGCGATCCTTTGGTTCACAGCCGTCGCTCAATCTGAGCTACACCAGCCAGGCTGGCCTAAATTTTTGAGAAAAATAAGGATGCACATTATATAAGGGTAGTACCAATTCTATATCTATATAAATGTTTTTAACTCTTTTATTTATGTGTATGCATTAAAAGTGTAACTCTAGAAAGCAATAACGATGCCTGTATGCAAAATAATACCCTGAAAAACAATAATCTATTTTGTTTCTAAATATAAATTAAAAAAAAAAAACAGTGAAAACAAGACTTTTTCGTGAAAGTTTGGACCAAACACATGCGTACACATTGTACACAGCAAAATACAGTAATAAGCACTTCAAACTTAACATGGTGAAATCTGACTATTTTCTACCCTGCTAAAACCTGTTCCTCCCTTAGTATGCTTAATCTCACTAAATACTACCACCATTCACTCAACTGCTCAGGACAAAAATCTGCTATCTTTGTATCCTTTAATCCTCTCTTACCTTCATATCTGACATCAAATCTATTCACAAGTCTACCTCTAAAAATATAACTATAATCTAATCAATGTTTAAAGAATCTAATCGTTTTTCACCATCTTCATTGTTACCACCCTAGTTCCAAGGCATACCATCCTGCTTAGACTACTGTATAAGCCCTCTAATAATTTTTTCCCTCTTTCATCTCTTGCCGCTATAGTCAATTTCCCTCACGGTATCTACAACAGTATTTATTAAATGTAAAATAAATATGAGTACTTCTCTCCTGGTTTAAAAGTCTCCAGTGTCTTTCAAATCACAGTAAAAATACGATCTACTTTCTACTGTGGACCGCTGCAGTCAGCGACGAATCTTAGGACGGCCGGGTAAAAACTTGCTCTGAAAGGCCGTGACTGCGCCTCAAAGGCCATGACTGCGGAATATGAGGAAGAGCTGGAGAAGGTGAAGAACATCATTCCACCTGATCACATGACCACTGAGGATGTGAATGAGGTCTTCCCGGAAACCAAGTAAGACAAGAAATATCCCACCTGGCCTCACCAGCCTGTTGAGAATTTATAAACTTGAGTCTGGGAGGAAGCTCTGGCTCTCCTATTACAAACTGTGGACAGTAAAAATAACTATATTAGAAATAGATAGATAGAAAATCCAAATTCCTAATTATGTCTATAAAAGTCCTACAGCCCTGGCTGCGTGACTCGGTTGGAGCACTGTTCCTTGCACTCTAAAGAAAGGTTGCGGCCCGATTCCCAGTCAGGGCATATTCCTAGGTTGCGCGTTTGATTCCCAGTTGGGGAACATACAGGAAACAACCAATTGATGTTTCTCTCTCATATTGATGTTTCTCTCTCTCTCCCCCACCCCACTTCTGTCTCTAAAATCAATGGAAACATGTCCTTGAGTAAAGATTTTTTTTTTAAGTCCTACATAATGTGGCCTCTAATTTTTCTCAAAACTTACCTTTATTATTTTTCTCCTTGCTCATTCTGCCGTAGCAACACTGGCCATCTTTCTGCAACTCACAAATGCCAAGCTCATTTCCAAATCAGGGCCCTCATATAGCTTGCTAGCTTCATTTAGATCTCTTATCCAAATTACACTTCTTCAGAGAGCCTTCCCTAAACATGCTATCTAAAACTGTAACACATATGACTGTCACTCTTTACCCCTTTACCCAGCTTTAATTTTCTACATGTGCTTACCATTACCTGATATCTCACTTCTTAAACTTTAGCTTTATTGGAGAAAAGTTAGTATAAAATACACTGTACATATTTAAAGTGTGCGATTTGATCAAATTTGACCTATGTAGACATCCATGAAACCATCACCAGTCAAGATAGCGAACATATCCACCATTCCTACAAGTTCATCAACTTTACTGTTCATCCCAAAGAACCAACTTTGTTTCAGTGATTTTCTACTGTTTTTCTGTTTTCTATTTGATTTTTTTCTACTCACATCTTTATTATTTCTTTTATTTTTCTTTGGTTATTTTCTTTTTCTAGTTTCTTAAGGTAGAACTGAAGTCACTGATCTGAGATCTTTCTTTTCTCACACAGGCATCAAGCACTACAAATTTTCCCCTAAGAACTGGTTTAGTGACATCCCACGTAGTTTGATAGGTTATATTTTCATTTTCATTCAGTTCAAAATACTTTTTTAATTTCCTTTCTGGTTTCTTCTTTAATTCATGGGTTATTGAGGGATATGTTAGTTTTCAAATGTTTGGGGATTTTCCAGATATCTTTCTGAGGTCAATTTTTTATTTAGTTCCATTGTGGTCAGCAAATATACTTTGTATGACTTCAATCCTTTTAAATTTGCTTGAGTCTTGTTTTATGGCTCAGAATATGATCTACCTTGTAAAGGTTCCATATACACTTAAAAAGATTATGTGCTTTGCTTCTGTCGGATGTCATGTTCTATAAACGTCAATGAAGGCAAGTTGGTTGACAGTGTTGTTCAAGTCTTTTATATCGTTGTTGATTTTTCAGTCTACTCGTTCTATTAATCACTGGGAGAGAGGTACTGAAATCTCCCACTATAACTGTGGATTTGTCAGTCTCTCCTTGTAGCTCTATCAGTCTTCATGTATTTCAAAATTCAGCTACTAGGTACATAAATATTTAAAATTTCTATGTCCTTGTGATGAACTGACATATTTTCTTTAATCCTCACCCAAGGATATGTTTATTGATTTAAGAGAGAAAGGAAGAGAGAGGGACACAGAGGAAGAGAAAGGGAGAGGGACAGAGAAACACTGATGTAAGAGAGAAACAGAGAAACATCTATCGGTTGTCTGCTGACAGGGGATTAGACCCACCACCTAGGTAGGTGCCTGACTGGGAATCAAACCCACAGCCTTTCAGTGTATGAGGGAACATTCCAACCAACTGAGCCACCTAGGCAGGACAATGAATTGACTTCTGTATTGTGATGAAATGACCATCCTTATTCCTGGTGATATTCTTTGCTCTGAAGTGGTTCTTTTTCACAAACTCACTATCTGTTTCTCAAACAAATATAAGTACCCCAAGGCCAGGGATAATATCTTGTTCTGTATTCCCAGCACGCTGCAGCATAGCTGGCATTTGGTACATACTTAACAAATTTTTATTAAAGGAAAGAGAGAAGGCAGGGAAGGACTGGAATACACAAGCAGATATAGAGCTACACACTAGTATCAAAAAAATAAGTGATGAAAAGGTGCCAGTACCTGTTTTGAGGAGCATTCAATGGGTGAAATGAGTACAGAGGCAATTTTAAGAGTGTGATATGAGCCATGAAAAAGATAAGCACAAGATACTCTATAAAATACAGAAGGAACATCGAACCTTGTCAAAGGTGATGAGTGATGGCTTCCTGGAGGGGTAAAACTGAAGCTAATATCAGAATAGAGAACCAACCAGAAAAAGAGGGAACAATGGCCTTCCATAAGGAGACAACAGCATGAACAAAGACACAGAGGTAATAGAGAGTATGTGCTGAAGCCTAATGAAAGTATGTCAGGACTCTCTCAGGGGACTCCTATCCTGTCTAGAAAACACACAGCCCTGGGCCCACAGCACACTGAGCCCTCATGGCTAGTGGGCTACCCTTTGTTATGCCCAGACAACCTGTTCCCAATAACTGGACTGAGGGCTTATTAAGAATCTCTTTTTTTTTTATTTATTTATTTTTAGAGAGGGAAGGGAGGGAGAAAGAGAGAGAGATAGAAACATCAATGTGCGGTTGCTGGGGGACATGGCCTGCAACCCAGGCATGTGCCCTGACTGGGAATCGAACCTGCGATGCCTGGTTCACAGCCCGCGCTCCATCCACTGAGCTACACCAGCCAGGGCAAGAATCTCTTAAAATATTCCTATTTCTGCTAGTAGTTCTTGATATTGTGATTTGATTAGACAGAAATACAAAGATAATGTGGAATATCAATGCAAAAGACAGTTATCTCCATCAGTACCAAGTTAAATGCTTTAAAAAAACTAGATTGAAGAACAACAACAAAAATTGTTCTCAAAGTAGGTATAAGGGAGACAACTATAAAAATTGGGGGTTACATCCTGGCTGGTGTGGCTCAGTAGACTGAGCACCCCCACCTGTGAACCAAGGGGTTGCTGGTTTGATTCCCAGTCAGAGCAAATGCCTGGGTTTCGGGCCAGGTCAGGTCCCTGGGGTGGGGCACGCGAGAGGCAACCACACATTGATGTTTCTCTCCTTCTCTTTCTCCTCTGTCTAAAATAAATAAATAAAATCTTTTAAAGAAATTTTTAAAAAACTGGGAATTAAATTACCAAATTAGAAAACTACTACTTTAAAATGATATGGTCAGTAGGAAGAGGGAGAACAGAGAGGAAAAAATGTGGTTGCTGCGGTGAGTAGGGCCCACAGAGCATTATCCCATAAGGTATTTGGATTTCTTCCTGAGGTCTGTGGTGAGGCCCTAAGCAGAATAGTGACAAAATCAGATTCACATTTCAGAAAGATGGCTCTGACTGCAGAACAGAGTAAAGGAGTAACACAATGCAGACAGACTCCTCAGGAAGCTGTTGGAGTAACACAGTCAAGAAATAACAGTAAAGTAAGAGTGATTTTATGATTCTTAAGAACTAATTTTATGAGTAAATAAGCTTTTGTGGGCTTTCTAAGAAACCAACATTGCTATCACAACTTTCATAGGAAAGCATGTTCCAAAGAATCAATTACATGTCGATTAGCATACAACCTATTCATACACTGGGGATTGTTTACAATTTACTTGCCACTAAAAATAGTAGCTTCTACAAAGTCTCATCTGCCTCCGGAAGTAAAATCAATCTGGATTATTTCCACTGCAATTGTGAAATCTTCTTATGTGAAAGACATCTACAAAAGGGCTATTTCTAAATATGATTTTCAAAAATAGATCTTTTTAGCCCTGACCAGTGTGGCTCAGTTGGTTGGGCATCGTCCCGCAAAGCAAAAGGTTGAGGGTTCGATTCCCAGTCAGTACTGGGTCAGTTGCAGGGTCAGTCCCCAGTTGGGGTGCAAACGAGAAGCAACCAATAGATGTTTCTCTCCCTCTCCCTCTCCCTTCTTCCTCCCCTCTCTCCCTCTCTCTCTCTCTCAAAAAAATATCTTTTTAAATGTTTATACTAACTACAGGTTAGGCTTTGGTACTACAGGTTAGACTATAAATTACTCTTAGTACCCAGAAAAGAAAACAAGAACACTTACTTCATGAAACACTGCTCCTGAATATGGAGACACTCCCAAGTCCAACAGTGAGAGGCCTTCAACCACTGAAAAGTAAGACATCCAAGTTCACTCTTACTGCAAAGACACATGCAGGTGGCCATAAACCAGTGTCAGCTACTCCCCAGGACAAAGGGCCTTATAGTTTATCTACCCCCTTTACCTCATTCCCAGAAATTGGGTTTAAGTCTTGCTTTGAACATTTCTTATCATGGGGAGCTTTCTTCCGTAGAGTATCCATTTCCATTGGGGCAAACCAGTCATTAATGAGAACACTTTATACTGAACTATAAGTTTCCTTTGATCTCCTTGTAACTTCTACCTAAAAAGTGCTTCATTTATATATATTCTGCTCCAATCCAAAACATAGAAAGATAACAAACTAGAAGCTCGTGAGAAATGTTCATAGGTGGAGAAATGAGCAGTCACTCTCACATATGCTTTGAGTGACACTTCTATTAACTTTTCTTCAGGGCAATATGTACTTTTTAAGTGTGTGCTTTTTGACCTAGAAATGATTGTTCTTAAGGCAATTTATCTTAGGGAAATAATTGAACAAGTACTCAAAGAACTATGTTCATTACCATGCTCAAAGAATAGTGAAAAACTAAAAATAATCCAAATGTCCATTAATGAAGATTTATTTAAATGAATTATGATTTTTGTGTGTATATATATAGAGATGTATAGACAGGTACACTTTACAGTTAAAAATTATACTATAATGTAAATTAAGCAAATTAAAAAAAGCTCTTCCTTACAGACAATTGTATGTATCAAATGCAGAAAGAAAGATGGAAACAGAAAATGACCATTTGGCAGACCCCACAGTAATAATTGTAAAATGCAAGTATGATCAATGAATACTAAAATTAGTGGGTAAAAATATAATGAGAAACAGAGTATTTGCAAGGGGAAAATAATAATTTTATGTGAATAAACCTGATATTTACTACCTTAATCAAGAGACTGAAGTTTACATCACCAGTAATACAGGGTGGGGCAAAAGTAGGTTTACAGCTGTTCATATGAAAATAATACAATAATTAATGAATAATAACACAAAAATAAACTGTTTCAAGTACTCATAACTGTAAACCTACTTTGCCCCTCACCGTATGCTGACCAGTTAACACTGTCAACATCAAATACCTACTGACACAATTCACTGAGATGGGCATAAAACACTTCTGTGGTCCTCATGCCAAATATGTGGCATCCTTGCTAAAAACTCATAATTCCCACCTAACCATGAGAAAACATTAGACAAACCCAAACTGACAGTCAAACTAATTGGCCAGTACTCGCTAACAATATTAAGTCTGAAGAAGTATTCCAAATTGGAAGAGACTAAGGATACATACCAACTACATGCAATATGGAATCATGGACTAGATCTTGGATGAGAAAAAGGACATCAGTGAAATGACTGTTACAATTCCAATGAGATCTACAGATTAGTTCACAGTATTGTATCAATGTTAATTTTCCAGTTTAGGTCACTGTACAATAGTTATGTAGGATGCTATCCTATATCCAGAAGAAGCAGGATGAGAATAAACAGGAAGTTTATGAATATTATTACAACATTTTTTAATATCTAAAGTTATTTCAAAATTGAGTTAAAATAAAAAAGTATATCACAGATATATATTTATTGAAGGAAAGATATCCATGAAATACTCTTTAAAAACAACAGGTTATATAGCATAGCATATTAAATATGATAAAATTTTATTTTAAATATTTCAAAGCATTCATTCAATTATTTAAAAATATGTAGTTAGTGATAAATGCCTCAAAATATAAAACATAAAAAAATAAAAGTAAACAAAGAAAGTTAACAATGACCATCTCTGGGTGATAAGAGTACAGAAGATGTTTAGTTTCTTTTATCTTTTCTTTATTTTCTGAATCTTTAGTAATGTACATGCATTATTTTATAATTATTAAAAAGAAATGAGGTTGTGGGGCTGGGTGAGAAGGGTGAAGGGATTAAGCACACACACACACAAACTTAGAGACACAAACACTATGGTGAGTACCAGAAAAATATGGGTGGGGGTAGAAGAGGGTAATAGGGGGATAAATGGTGGTAGGAGACTTGACTTGGAGTGGTGAACACACAATACAATATACAGATGACATGTTATAGAATTGTACAACTGAAACCTATATAATGTTGTGAACTGATATCAACCCAATAAATTCAATTAAAAAGAAAAAATAGACAGAAAAAATAATGTTAAAAGAAAGTGAGTGAAGAAGGATAAGAAAAAACAGACTGGAGCCACAAAAACCTATAAAATGTACAAGCTTATACATGCATATAATATCTCACAAGTATATATAAGAAACTAATATACATGAGAAACTGTTCCTGTCGGGGGATGAACTGGGTGGTTATAGGAAAGTGGTGGAAAGGTGCCTTTTAATTGTACAGCCTTTTGCACCTTTGATTTCTGAACCATGGGACTGAACTACCTGTTCAAACATAGATATATAAAACAGAATTCAAGTTATAAAGTTTGTTAAAAAAAACCTATATATTGTTAGTGAGTGGTCATAAATATGGCTTTAAACTTTACAGACCCCTCTAGAAGAAAACCTAATCAATTACACAATTCGTGGTGGCTATAAAATAAAGAAAATCCCACAATTCAAACAAATTCTAACTGGTCCTTACACGAGGACCAGAAAGAAACTCCCCTCGAGGAGCCACATAACAAGGCTGTGTAACACAGCTGTCAAACCCTTCACTGGCAGCGTCACTAGAGACTCGTGGAGATGATTCATCAGGCCACTTCACAAGGCAACTCTCAATCTAAGTCAACGGCATCCTGCCAGAGTAGTAAAAGCATCTCTACGGAGGAGCAGTAACATGCTGTGAAGGAACATCAGTCTCCAGTGGTTTAACCCAGATGCGGATTCTGGATTATGTAGCTAGAGAAACAGACTGCAGGACTTTCAGACAACAGTCTAAAACACAATTTCTCTCAGATATATTTTGCCTAGATATTGTACACCAGTGAATTTGTTAATGCGTTCTTTGACAAGTGCCTGGAATGTGGCTCTGCTATCTTGATGATTAAATATGACCTCATACTACTTAATAGATAATTAATCTGGAGAAAGAGTTAACCTCATGTAAAAACGTTAACAACAAAAAAAACCCCATACACCTCGTACTCCCATCATCTATAACATCAAAAAATGTAGGAAGAACATAAACTCACCATATTTTTACTTAAATACGTTTAACTTTATGATAAACTTTGTACGATAATCTTTTTTTTCTTGTTTTGGTGCACATGATTGAAAACTTGGGCATGGTCAGTAGTGTGTTTGGGATCATCTGAGCTATAGACTACCAAAATCCTCAAGAATATAACAGTGCCTCTACTCCATGTGTAAAAGAATAATCAGGGCCCCAAATTCTACTATATATTTTTAATCCTTATTTAAAAAAAACAAAATCATAGCTTTAAGCCATTCTTTTTCCTAGACTACCACACACACACACACACACACACACACACACACACACATACAAATAAAATCCATGAAAAGTATACCAGAGCAACTGAATAACATTGCTGCTTCATGGGATTACCCAAGAACTAATGTTTTTGACTAATTGACCATTAAAGTTCATGAATTATGGTCAACTATTCTAAAACATAAGTTGTTTTAATAAAGTCTCTCAACTCTTCACTATTATATTCCACGAAGCCAGAATTCTTAGTTAACTTGTACTTTTCCTGAGGGCAATAATAAAAGCCTACCATCTACTACAAGACAAACACTGTCTTTGAGCTTCCCATATCAAAAAGGGTAAGCGCCCTGGCTGGTGTGGCTCAGTGGACTGAACAGCCCGCCTGCAACCGAAAGGTCACAGGTTGGATTCCCAGCAGAACACAGGCCTGGCTTGCCGGCCGGGTCCCCCCGTTGGGGGCGTGCAGGAAGCAGCCAATCCACATCGATATTTCTCTCCCTCTCCTTCCCTCCTCTCTAAAAATAAATAAATTAATTAATTAATTAATTAATTTTTAAAATTCATTAAGCTCCACTCTTATTATATGGGTGCTGTATATGGGCAGTGAAAAAAAAAGTTTAAAAAAAATCTTCAAACTCTGGCGCTCTCCTAGCACCCATCCCGTTTCTCCCTTGCTTTGGACATACCCCATCTTTCGACATTTCTTGATCCTGGTTACCTCCTGCTACCTGGAACTCCCCTTTCTCTAATCTCCCTTTCCAAACTCTACGTTCTTCAAGAGCTAGCTCACATCCCTCAACCTTAGGAAACTGGAAAAGGAGAGGACACTTTCTTCAGGGTCGGAACTCCAAGGAAGGACCTGGATGGACACCGGAAGCACACTTTTCATAAATGATTGTAAATGTTTGTTTCTCCCACTGGAAGGACCTGTGGATCCTTCAGCCCAAATTCTGTCTCATTGCAGGCGCTAATACAGAACAATGTTTAATGAACATCTTAATGAAAACAGTAGAAAACCCTGCATTGTAAGTCCCAGACTGAGAACAGGCATCTAAGAACCTCACATATGCTTCTTGCTTAGAGAAGATTGGTCCCCTCACCAGAGACCCCCTCACACACCATCCCATAACCCGGGGAGCACCACTTGGGACCCCGCGTTAAACCCCACGCCCTTCTCAATTCCCACTCCACCAAGCATGCTCTTTACATATCCTGACCCTTCTTCAGACCATGCCCCTGGCTCAGGACGCCAGTGGGACACACCCCCTCCGATAGCATCCCTCAGGTAATCCGGCTCTCAGGCCCCAAATCTCACCAGGAAGCCCCACGACCCCTCCCCTCAGCAGCCGCGTCCTTAGGCCCCGCCCCCCGCCCTCTGAGGACTCCAGAGCTGGTCAGAATCCCGAGCTTGCGGCCACTGCCAAGCCTCTCATTCACAGAGGCCAGGGCAGCACGGACGGTATTTGGCCGCCTACTCGAGCCGGTGGCCTCACCTCTCTTCCAAGAGCTCAGTGGGGACACCACCTCCACTCGCTCGGAGATGAACTCGGCCAGACTGGAGCGGAACAAGGCCGCCCGCACTGTCACGGCCACCACCAGCACTAGGGCCAAGGCAGCCGCCATGATAGCTGGGGCGGGCACGCCGGCTGGGAGGCGAAGGCGAGGCGGAAGAGCCTCGCGACCTGGGCACCACTTCTGTAGTTTTGCGGCCCAGCGCGCCTGGCTGGTACTGTCGGAGCTGCCAGGCACAGGACTACCACTCCCAGAGAGCCTTGCGGCCACGCAGGGAGAGACGACGGAAAGCGGGGCATCTCAAATTTGTAGCAAAAGGTTGGGCGACGTCTCCTCTGATAGCTAGTGAATTGTAAAAGTATTCAGGGGTCGAAGTACTGCTGAAAGCGAATAGGTGAAGGCGTTTATCTTCCTAGGATTGTGAGCCAGTTTTAGAGATGTTAGTTTCACTCTTGTGTATGTTTTGTTTTGTTTTTAAGATTCCATTTATTTTTAGAGAGGGGGAGGGAGGAAGAAAGGAAGAGAAACATCGATGTGAGAGAAACATCAGAAACACCTAGCAGAAACATCCATTGGTTGCCTCCCAAACCAAGCTCGCCAGGAGGCATCAAACTGCAACCCAGGCAGGCGCCATGACCCGGAATCGATCCAGCGACCTTTCTTTCTCAGACTGCGCCCAACTAACTGAACTTCGCTGCTCAGGGCTTGTGTGTGTATTTTTAATGGTTAAATGTTTACCTATTTTTAAATCCTCACCTGTGGACGTGTTTATTGGTTTTAGAGAGGGGGAAAGGGAGAGAGAGAGAGAGAGTGTGATGTGGTATGTTGTCGGACAGGGAACTGAACCATAACCCGGCACTACCCTGATGGGGAATTGAACACCGGACCTTTCATTGTCCTGCACAAGGCTCCAGCCAGCCGAGCCGCACTGCACAGGACTCCCTTTTGGGACTCCCTTTTGTTTTCTATTGATTTATTTAATATTTAGAGGAGAAGGGAAGGAGACAGGGCAAGAGCAAAAAATATCAATGTATGGTTTCCTTGTGCCTGCCCCCACTGGGACCTGACTGACAACCCTGGCATGTGCCCTGAGTGGGAACCGAGCCTGCGGCCCTTTGCTTTGCAGGCCCGCTCTCAATCCACTGAGCTATACTAGCCAGGGCTGTTTTTAAAGAACATTAAATATGTATTCATGTATTTACAATTGTGTATTGAACACCAACTGTTGCCAGGCACTATGTTGGATTGTGAGGATACATTTTGGAGTAGTAAACAGACTTGTTAGACCTGTGGCCTTGAACAAGTAATTTAACCTTTCTGTGCCTCAGATCTCTCATCTGAAAAATGTACTGGTTGTTGACTCCTATCAGCCTGCTAGAAACGACTGAGGAATTCCTTAAAAATTTGCCAGTTGCATCCTGGCTGGTGTGGTTCAGTGGAATGAGTGCTGGACTCTGAAGGGAAAGATTGCCTCTTCCATTCCTGGTCAGGGCATAGTCTGGGTTGCTGACAGGCCCCCAGGTTGGAGGCTTGCGGGAGGCAATGGGTATCTCACACATTGCTGTTTCTCTCCCTCATTCTTCTTCCCTTCCCCTTTCTCTACAAGTAAATAAATACAATCTTTTTTTTTTTTTAATTTGCCAGTTGCTTTTCAACACTTCCATTATAAAAAATTAAATCATATAAACTTACAATAAAATAAGTTGTATTAAAAACAAGATGCCCTGACAGGTGTGGCTCAGTTGGTCCGACAGTTCTGAAAAAGGACTCTGGTTGGATTCCCAGTCAGGGCACATGCCTGGGTTGAGGTGGAGGCAACCTATCCATGTTTCTCTCCCTCTCTTTCTCCCTCCTTTCACCTCTCTCTAAAAATGAATAAATAAAATCTTTAAAATAAGTAAATAGATAGATAAATACAGATCATTGTATCCCAAGGTTCTATACTGGGTACTGGGGAATATTGCATTAACAAAGTTATACCCCTGCTTTTATGGAACTTACAGAGTAGTGGCAGTCGTAGTCTTAGGAATAACACAAGTAACAGTAAAATCACAAACAATGATGACAAGAAAGAAGGGGAGCAGGTTGCTAGCACAATGCAAAAATCAGCCCTGTAGCTGATAGCTTTCCTGACCAGTGGGAGGAGCAGGTCTCCATTGGAAGAGGGGATCATGAAGGAATAGAGAGAGGCACTGTCATCCTTTGAGCCCTGCTCTGCCAAGCATTGTGCCATACTTTTAACACACATTAGCTTATGTAGCCTGTACAAGCTTCCTAACATTTCCGGGTTGTTGTTTTTCTTCCTTTTTTGTAAGTGCCTGTCTGAAACTATGCCTGAGGCATCCACTTCAAAGATGCCATCTCGAGTAAACATTGCCAGCCACACAGCCAAAGAACCAGACTGCCTCCCCCAACTGGGGCTCCTTAACTTACCATTGGGCTACCTGTTTGTTTGGGGGGTTTTTCCCTTCTCTTTTCCAGGGCTTTAAATTCACCAATAACATGAAAGCCCATGAAACCCTAGGCCACCATCATCGACACCTCCCCCCCAAAATGCAGCACCCCAGGCCTGTGAGTTCACTCTGCTCTTACACACTCTCCCACCCGCCCCCCTTAATCTTGTGCTGCCTCAGGTGTGTTGTGTAATTTGCAGGTCTTGTAAGTAATAAACCTAATCTTTTCAAAGTTTCCTGATGATTATTGCTAAAGGGCATCTTGAAATCATAATAAGAACCATCAGGGCTGGTCCTACTACAACATTGTAATTGATAGGCTGAGACCAGTACAAAACAAGTGGTGGTGTTTTCTTTTTACATAAAAGGAGACATGTATTACATCATCTTAGGGTAAAGAATATTGCATCATGAAAAGTGGAGGAGATTATAACACAGTGAAGACTGAACAAGATTATGTAATGTAAAATGCTTAGCATATAGCAAGTGCTCAATACACATTGTTAGCTATTTTATTATTATTTGCATCATCCTAACAAATGACTTATAATTCTTCTTAAGGTAAGGATTGTCTTTGGGAAGAACAGTGATTAGCCACTATAGATAGTAGATTTAACCCAGACCAGTGGCTCTTAAAACATGAGTGTGCACAGATCATAGATCTAAATATATAAGCTAAAGCTTTAAGACTCCTAGAAGAAAACATAGAAGTAAATCTCCATGACCTTGAGTTAGGCAATGGTTTTTCAGTTGTAACTCCAAAGCACAGGCAGCAAAAGAAGAAATAAATTGGACTTCATCAAAATTAAAAACTTTTGTACTCCAAAGAACACCATTAAGAAATGAAAAGATCCCTGACTGGTGTGGCTCAGTGGACTGAGCACCAACCTGCAAACCAGAAGGTCATTGCTTTGATTCCTGGGCAAAGTCTGCTGACAGGCAGCTGATAGCTTTCCTGACCAGTGGGAGGAGCAGGTCTCCATTGGAAGAGGGGATCATGAAGGAATAGAGAGAGGCACTGTCATCCTTTGAGCCCTGCTCTGGTTGTCGGCCGGGTTCCTGGTTGGGAGTATGTAAGAGGCAACCAGTTGGTGTATCAGTCATACGTGATATTTTTATTCTTCCCTTTCTCCCTCCCTTCCCATCTCTCCAAAAATAAATAAATCTTTTTAAAAATTAAGATATCTCATCTAACCATTCTTTTAAAAAAAGAAATGAAAAGACAAACCATGGAAGAGAATATCTATGGGAGGAAATATCTGTAAATCATATCTGATAGGAACAGTTATTCATAATATATAAAGAACTCTTACAACTCAATAATAAAATGACAAATGACATGATTAAAAGTGGGCAAAGGGCCCTGGCTGGTGTAGCTCAGTAGATTGAGCCTGTGCTGTGAACCAAAGCATCGCAGGTTCAATTCCCAGTCAGGGCACATGCCTGGGTTGCAGGCCATGGCCCCCAGCCACCGTACATTGATGTTTCTCTCTCTCTTTCTCCCTCCCTTCCCTCTCTAAAAAATTAATTAATTAATTTTTTAAAAAAGTGGGCAAAGGATTTTAATAGATACATTTCCAAAGAAAATACATAAATGGCCAATAAGCATGTGATAAGATGCTTAGCATCATTAGTTATTAGAGAAATATAAGTCAAAACCACAATGAGATATCACTCCATACCTACTAGGATAGCTACAGTAAAAGATAATAACAAGGATGTGGAGAAACTGGAACTCACAACATTGCTGGTTGAAATGTAAAATGCTATAGTCATTTTGGAAAATAGTTTGGTAGTTCCTCAAAATGTTAAAGTTGCCATATGACCCAACAATTCAATTCCTAGGTATATTCAAGGTAAATGGAACATATGTCTACACAAAAATTTGTACACATGTTCATAGCTTATTTATAGTTATTGTTCATAATTGCCAAAAAGTGGAAACAACCCAAATATCCATTTTGTTTGCCATGGATGAATAAACAAAATATGGTATATCTATGCAATGAACTGAATTGGGCAATAAAAAAGAATGAAATACTGATACATGCTACAATATGGATGAACCTTGAAAACATGCTGAGTAAAATCAGCCAATCACAGAAGACCACATACTGTACAATTCCATTTATATGAAATATCCAGAATAGGCAAGTCTATAGGAACAGAAAGTAGATTAGCCGTTGCCTAGTGCTTGGTCAGGGGTGAGGATAGGGGTGGGGAAGGGAACGGGAAATGACTGCTGCAGGATTTCTTTTCGTATCTTATTTCTTTTTGGGATGAAATGTCCCCAAATTATATTGTGGTAATGGTTTTACAACTATGAACATACCAAAAACCATTGAACTGTACACTTTGGGTAAATTTAGGTGTGGTATGTGTATTATGTCTCAAAATTTTAAAAAATGACTGAGCATCAGAATCACTTAGGAGATGTATTTTTAGATGTAAATTCCCTAGCTCTGCCTTAGAGATTGTGATTCACTAGGTCTGTGATGGAGCCCAGGAATCTGCATTCTTAATTTCTCCAGTGTAGTTGATTGCTGGTGGTTCAGGAACCATATTTTGGAAAACATTACCCCGGAGGCATAACTATTCAGTAGCATATGCAATAAGAAGATGACAATATTAATAATATCTAGTAAGTACTGAGTGTTTACTATGTACTAAGTATTATTTTAAGCAATTTACTGAGCCTGTTTTCTCATTTAAAATATATACTATTATGGGTACTATAATGTCCCTGTGACCACACGCGCATGAAGAAACCAAGGCACCAAGAGATTTAGTCATTTGTCTAAGGTCACGCAGCTAGTAGATGGCATAACAGGGTCCGAGGAACAGCTCCAGACATTGTGGTTAAGCGCTCTGCACGAGAAACTGAAGGGAATTGTGTTTGGGTTGATTTGGGTTGGGTTGTTTTGTTGTTGTAGCTGAGAAGGAAGGGGAGAGAACTAAAAGGAGGAAGATAATAAAGCAACATGCAAGGTGATTTCTCTCCTGAGAAATCAGAGATCCCAGATGATATGTGGGTTACCTAGGAGGAAGAATTTGAGGCTCTGAGATATTAACTAACCAACTTCAAGCCACATACGTGGACAGTTTTTCCTGTAGCATTTATTGAACACCTACTCTTGCCAGGTCCTGAGCCAGGCTTCGGACATACGGTCTATTCAGTACATTTGTTTTACTCCAAAGAGCAAACTGATTATGGCAGAGAGTCACCTACAAAGGAGTGCCCGTAAGACTGTCAGCTGATTTCTCAAAAGAAACCTTGGAGGCCAACAGGGGCTGGAAAGAAGGATTCAAAGTCCTGAAAGGCAAGGACCTACATCCAAAATTATTCTATCCAGCAAAGCTATCTTTTAGAATGAAAGAGCAGTTAAAGTGGTTCCCAGATAAGGTTAAGTTAAAGGAGCTCATCATCACCAAGCCCTTATTATATGAAATGTTAAAGGGACTTATCTAAGAAAAAGAAGATAAAAAATATAAACAATAAAATGACAACAAACTCACAACTATCAACAACTGAACCTAAACTAACAACCCCTAAAACTGAAACAAAGCAAAAAACTAGAACAGGAACACAATCACGGAAATAGAGATCACATGGAGGGTTATCAGCAGGGAGGGTGAGGGGATAGAATGGGGGAAAAGATACAGGGAATAAGAAGCATAAATGGTAGGTACAAAGTAGACAGGGGGATGTTAAGAATAGTATAGGAAATGGAGAAGCCAAAGAACTTACATGTATAACCCATGGACATGAACTAAGGGGATAGGGGGAGTGCTGGTGGGAGGGGCAGTGCAGAGTGGAGGGGAATAAAGGGGAGAAAAAAATGGGACAACTGTAATACCATAATCAATAAAATACACTTAAAAAAGAAAAGAAACACAAGAACAGAGTGGAAAAAATCAGGGTTGCTATAAAAGCAAAAAAAAAAAAGATTAAAGATACGGCATTGTCTTGATCTGTGTTTAACAGTGCAGATTTTTAATCAGGTGACAATAAATTATATAACAACTTAAAAACAGCCCTGGCCAGTATGGCCCAGTTGGTTGGAGCATCATCCTGTAAACCAAAAAGTCATGAGTTCAATTCCCAGTCAGAGCACATGCCTAGGCTGTGGGTTTGGTCCCCAGTTCAGACATGCATGAGATACCCGATCAATGTTTCTCTCTCACATCAATATTTCTCTCCCTCTATTTCTCCCTCCCTGCCCTCTCTCTAGAGTCAATAGCATGTCTTTGGGTAAGGTTTAAAAAAAAAAACAACTTAAAAACAATAACAAGTCAATAAATGGAGGTGAGTGGAAGTCAGTGGCATGTAGGGAAAAATAATTAAAGGCATTCTTAAGATTGAAAAAGTAGGAAAGGCCTGATCTAGTCCAATGTACAGACTGGGAAACTAAGGCCTAGAGAGGAGCAGCACCTGACCCAGGATTACACAGCAAGTCAGTAGTGGTACGGGGCCCAGAAAACACCATTTAACTCCTACACTAGCCTATTCTTGTTTCTGGGCTGTGTCTCTGGTGAGGCCCACTGGGAGTCCCACACCAGATCCTTCCACAACCCTCAGACCCGAGTATTGTAAAGTTCCAAGGGAACCAGAGATCTGGCCTTACATAATACCCTGAGGACAGGCGCCTTGGCAGAGCCATTCCCCTACACCACCATGTGGACAGAGAGCCTGTCAAGAATTAGGCCACCTCCTGGGAAGGGTTTTGGGGAAGTTAGAAAAGACTGGATCTTTGTTCCATATTTGAGCCACTGGATCAAGCCTTGCCTGAAGGCAATTATGGCTGACCATTTCAACCAAATTCCTTTTCTAGTTTAATCCAGTTTGAGTTGGGTCTTTAGTTACTTGCAACCAAAAATTCTTAACCAAAACACCAGGAGATGGAACTCAGCCTCCCAGAGGACTCTCATATATTTCCCTGGTTTCAGTTACCATTTATATGTTGATGGCTCTCAGATCTTTACTTCCAGCCCAGATTTCTCTTGTTAAAATTCAGACATATATATTAAACTACCTCTTAGGCATTGCCACCTGTCCCAAAGCCACTTTAAATTCCAAATATCTAAAACCGAGCTCATGATCTTTCCTCCATTGACTCACTCTTCCTTTTTAATTCCTTATCTCTGTGAATGGCACTGCCAATCTTTCAGATGCTCAGCCAAAACCTGGAAATTATTCTTGATATCTCCCATTTCCCCATCCCTTGTATACAATTTACCTTCAGACATTGACCTAAATATCAGTCAGATCCACCTATTCCTCACCATTTTCACTGCTGCCACCCTAAGCCACTATGACTTCTCACCTAGATGTTTACTATACTTTCTTGACTAGTCTCCTGCTGCCACTCTTTATTCTCAACCCATTCTCTATCCCTGACACCCATTGTTGAATGAAAGAAAGAAAAGAAAGAAAGAAAAGAAAGAAAGAAAGAAAGAAAGAAAGAAAGAAAGAAAGAAAGAAAGAAAGAAAGAGAGAAAGAAAGAGAGAAAGAGAGAAAGAAAGAGAAAGAACAAACAAACATTACTAACCTCTCACTTAAAAGCCTTCACTGGCTTTGCTTTGCACTTAGTTTACAGACCAAGCCCTTAAGATGGCTTACAAGGGCCAGCATGATCTGTCTGCCTCCCTCCCTGCCTTGCCTCTTCCCCACTTTTCTGCCCTATTTGCACCTGAGAAAATAAATTACCAATAATCATTCCCTTGGTTCATTCTACTTTGTACACCCCACTGGCTACTCCCAACAGCATTTGTCCTCACTTGGCAAAGTCCTACGTATCCTTCAAAGATCATTCTTAAAGTTTTCTTCTTTAGGGATACTGATTCCATCAGGGAGTCAGTTCTTTCTCTGCGCACCCAAAGCATTTAACAGCTACTTCTATCCTGCACTTAATGATCACTATCTGGTAATTCTGTTACCTGAAGTCACTGGGAGTCTGATCCTTCTGTTCCTTGTGTCTGCTGAATCTTACTCATGGTGGGTTTTTTCCTTGTACATTTCATCAGTTGTTTCCTTGCAGATTAGCTAATGTTGGGAAGGGCTTTAGAAATTCTGTGTAGCCTGCAGTGGGGAGAGAGGCGGGGGAGGGAGGATAGACGTGGAGAGGATTTGCATTTGTTTCTGCTAAGCATCTGAGAGTTTTGGAGTAGCCTCAGCGATTCCCAACCATGCAGGTGGTGTAAATATGAACCCTAGACACATTAAGGGCAGGCACGTGGTTTCAGATTCTCAGGAAATAGTTTTTTTCCCCCACCTAAAGACGTAGGACACAAGGATTTTTTTTTTCTCTTATGCTAGTAGTCAGATGTTTATTTCCCCCTAATCTACTCTTTCACTGTGGGTGCAGAAGACCTTCAAAGGTCCTAGATTGTTCAAGGATCTCAGTTCCAACCCCAAACTTCATATAAATCAAGGCTCCAGCTCCCCGATTGTCTATTAAAATCCAAACTATTGCAGGTCTGGTTGTACATTTAAAAGGATGTTTATTGTTTTTATTTCTGGCATTTCCATTTGTTATGTAGCAGGAAGTCCCAGATATTTTTAGAAAGGAAGTCCAACTCAATACTTAGTAGACGGTATTGTCACTGGCTGTTGACTTATCTGTTTTCTCCTCGAGTATCAAGCTCTGAAAGGGCAGGATCTGGATCTGACTCACCTCTGGGTCAAGACACCCTGCCCTAGACCTGTCCCAGAGTAAGTGTTCAGTGTGTTTGTTGATACCAAATCCCCACTCAGACACCTCTAGAGATGGGGAGCCCACTTTTCTCCTGAAGAAGCCTTTCCTTTGGAAAGGGTTGTGGTACCTGGGTGACCACCCGGCTAATGGGGGACAGCCTTCCCCTCATCTGTCTGTGTTCATCCTTCCCAACACTCAGCTTGTCCACTCAGATTCTGTAGGTGGGGGTGATGGGAGGGAGTCTCAGGGCCTGGATGATCCCAGTGATAACTATAACTTTGAACTTTGAACTTTAATTCAAAAGGAAACACACAGGGCCAGTTCTTTAAAAAAAAAAACCTATTTTTTTATTGATTGATTTTAGAGAGGAAGAGAGAGTGAGGGAGAGAAAGAAACATCAATTTGTTGTTCACCTTATTTATGGAATCTCTGGTTGATTCTTATATGTGCTCTGACCGGGGATCAAACCCACAACCTTGGCATATTGGGATGATGCTCCAACCAACTAAGCTGCCCAGCCAGGTCGGGCCAGTTCTAAATGTACACCTAAAGTTCTTAAACACCATTAGTAGAAATCTAAACTGGCACAATAATTCAGGAGAGCAATTCAACATCAGCTATATAAATTTGAAATATGTACACTTACCATATTGCAACTCATTTCTCCAAATCAGTTCTCTTCATACCATAGTCACTGGAACATTGTGATAGCAAAACAAATGAAAACCACCCAAATGTCCATCAATTAGCGATCGACTAAATAAGCTATCTACAGCCATACAATTGGACTGGTTTTTTTGTTTTGTTTTGTTTTTATGAGGTAGATCTACATATATTGACATAGATAGAGCTCCAAATCATATTGCTGGGTGAAAAATGGGAATCTGTAGGACAGAGTATATAACATAATACATTTATGTAGAAACCAAAAACAAGCCTACAAGTAGTATAAATTGTTACCTCCTGGAATCTATTTGACAAAATCTATCAACTTTTCCATAAGTTAATAAGCTACTTTTACATAAGCTACTTAAACTTTTTAGATAACCTCAACCGACTAATCCCCTTTAGTAATCATCTTAGAAATAAATGTGCAAAATAATGGATAAAATATTCATAGCAGTGTCATCTGTAGTAATAAAATATTGGAAACAACCTTTCTTTCATTAGGAGACTGGTGAATATCATGCATACATACAATGGGATGCAATGCAGATGTGAAAAATAGCAAGGCTTTTCTCCGTACTGATAAGGAAAGATCTGCAAGATATGCTGAAAAGTAAAAAAAACAAACACAATAAAAAGGGGGCATAACAATATCCATGTATATGTGCAAAAAATACATATATGTACATATGCATTGGATTTTAAATGCACAGAATAGCTCTGGAAGGAACCGCAGGAAGCTAGAGTTGATAGTTACCTCCACGGAGGAAACCGAATAATTGGGAATCGGGGAGGGAGAGACACCTGCTTTTCACTGTATTTCCTATTGAACCTTTGGAATTTTGAACTCTGTCTCTGTAACTAATAAAAAAATTAAAGCATAATTCTGAACCTAGAAGCAAAACAAGCCCAATGAAACCCAGCACTTCCTATATGTGTATACATATGTGTACAAAAAGGAAAGAAGGATACGGTCCAAATTAGGGACAGTGGTGGAGGGTCTCTGGGACTGCATGAGGGGTGGTCAAGGGTGAACTTGACTTTATCTTGATTGTTTGAATTTTCTATTTATAATTTTTTAGAAATTACAAATGTTGCTTGTATTTTATACAAGTATTTATATAAATTGTTGCATTCTTTACTGCATTTTAATTTCTAAAAACAGACTTGAAGTGGATAGAATTACAACCACCCCCAGGCAAAGGAGTGAGGCTGACTTTCCTTCTGAAAGGAGGATTCAAGTCATGAATCCTTTGTCCCACCTACTTTACCCAAGGACACCCTGGCTCAGGAGGGACCTGGGCTACTCCTGACATCATTCCAAAGAGCCTCACCTGTCACCTTCCACCTGCTTGGCTCTCTCTCCCTTGTGTTCTGGGCTGAGAACCAGAGCCAGTTGGCTGCAGGGTCGTATTTCCAGAGGTCCTCATCGATGTGAGGTTGAGCAAGGCCAGCCCAGAAAAACTGGGACAGCTGGCTCTGACATCTTAACCTCTTGGTGGTAACCCCTGCAGTGCCCCACCACCCTTTCCCCTACCTCCCGAAATGCATTCCTTTCAGTCCATTCAGTGGAGACAGGTTATCTGAAGAACCCATCCAACTAGATATGTAGGAATTTAGTGTACGATCTCTGGAGTCAGGCTGACGGGATTCACGTCCCAGTCTGTCATTTAGTTGCTGTCAAACCTTGGGCAGATAACTCGAATTCTCTGTGCCTCAGTTTCCAAGTCTGCAAGATGTGGATAATGAGAGTAGCTCCCTCGCAGGAGTCATTGTGAAACTGTAATGAGAGATTACGTGAAAAATCTTCAGAACACTTCCTGCAACAATGGAAGCAATCAATATATATTAGCCATGATTATTAATGCTTGTGCAGATATATTTTTTTAAGGACAGAACTAAAAAGCTCTGAAGGCCCCTGCAGAAGAAAAATTAAATCTGGCAAGTCAATAAATGCCCTGGATATAGAGCAAGGAGACATTAGTCACTAGCTTTCTAGTCTGACTGAAGTCAGGAACTGTTGTCATGACAGAGGAAGTTCTTGAACAAAAAGTCTAAGGGAAATGATGTCCTAATCAAAATCTGTGACAACTTTGCTTCAAAGATGGAAAACATCTGACCTGGGAGTTACAAACTGCTGACTTTGCCCTCTTCAAATGAGTTGGTCAATGTTGATTTTTTGCATGTAGGTCACTGGTCATATTGTATTTTCTCAACTAAGTTGAGTAATTATATTTCAATGTTGCCTTTTTATTCTTTTTAAACCGACCTTGCTGAGGTGTAATGAGTGTTGACAAATATATGCATCCAAGTAACCAATCCCATCACTGAAATATTGAACGTTTCTATCACTGCAGAATATTCCCTCATTCCCCTTGTAGTTAATCCATGCACCCCCAGGCAGCTATTGATCTGCTTTCTGTCAGTATATGTTACTTTTGCCTGTTCTAGAAGTTCATATACATGGAATTAGATGGTATATGCTCTTTTGCATCTGGTTTCTTCTGTTCAGCATGGTGTTTTGAGGTTCATCCAATTTTTGCAGGTATTAGTAGTTTATTCCTTTTTAAATGCTTAGTAGTAGTCCATGGGGTGAATATACCACAATTCTGTTAACTTTATATACTAAATTTTGAGGGAATACAGATTGACTGTGTTTGAACTCTAGGAGAGAGTGAAGCAATAAGAACTGGAGGTAGAAGCCTCGAGTTCCTGTCCTGTGCCTTTCACTCACTCGTTCTGTTACTCTGAGCAAGTCCTTCTCCCTCATTCAGGCTTCGGTTTCCTCATCTGTAAACTTGGAGTACCACATGATGTCTAAATGACCATTCCATGCAATTCCATTACAGGTAGAAGGGTTTATTCTCCTATAAGAAGGCACATTATTTTAAGGTTCACAGGTGAGGTCCTGTCTGCAGGAGCAGAGTAGACCCAGGGAATTCCTCTGGCAGAAAGGGAGGGCAACATCTGCAGAGAACCAGACAAGCAATGGAGAATAAGCAGAGAGTCTCCAGGCAACTCCAGAAATCGATAAATAAATATTTACACTCTATTCAGAAACTTTATCCCTGGCTTTTCTGCCAAAAGCTCCTGGAGGTAGACTTGGCTGGAATCAAGGGAGTCAGGAGAAGGGTCAGGAGGACTTCATGGAGTAGGAGGGGTTCTGAGGACAGAGAACAGACCATGATGAAGACCAAGGCTACCATTCTGGGTCCAGAAGGTGGGTAGGTAAAACCAAGGGAAAGGATGGCGAGAAGAGCTGATCCAGAGAATGGATCAGAATCTTTGAAGATGCCATTGAGCCCAAATACCTCCATAACCCAAATAAATCTCAGGGCCTCAAATGACTCAGGCTTAGCACCTTCAACGGCAAATTAAAAAACTACATTATAAGGGAAAATTGTTGAAAACAAACTAAATCTTCAGCTACAGAGGACTGACTCAATAACTTCAGTCCATCCTTACTATGATACGGTGAAATACTATGTGGCTGTAAGAAAGAATGGGACAGCTCTGTAGGTACTATTAGGGACTCCTCTTTAAGTTGTATTGTTAAATAAAAAAAAAAACAATTTCAAGCCCTGGCTGGCGTAGCTCAGTGGATTGAGCGCGGGCTGCGAACCAAACCATCGCAGGTTCGATTCCCAGTCAGGGCACATGCCTGGGTTGCAGGCCAGGGACCCCAGCAACTGCACATTGATGTTTCTCTCTCTCTCTCTTTCTCCCTCCCTTCCCTCTCTAAAAATAAATAAATAAAATCTTTAAAAAAAAACCCCAAAACAATTTCAAGATAGTGTGCATAGTACACCATCATTTGTGTTCAAAACAGGGAGATCATATACACATATACATACATGCATATGTAGAGACTATTTCTGGCAATTCATACAAGCTGGTAACAGCAGTTGCTGCTGGGGAGAGGAAGTTGATTGGAAGGTGCTGGAGGTGGAAATGGAATGGAAACCTATATCCTTTGGTTCTGTGGGATTTTGAATTATGCACTTTCTAACCTATTCAAAAATTTAAAAAATTCAATCCAAGAACAATAGTCCAACTCCCAAAAGTAACTTAAAAAAGACTTTAATATTTGTTAACTCTCGAAAGACATGAAAGGGTCTCCAAACCACGTCTATACTCTTTAGAATCTCCTTTGTTTTCACTAATCCTCTCACGCCCCACTGCTGCCTCTCAGTGTCTCCTGCTCACCTAACCTGTCACTTTCCCTCAAAACTTGTCCCTCCTAGGCCTTTTCCCACAGCATAACTTTTTTCTTCCACCCCTCTTTCTTCTCACTTCGCCATCCTCTTACCCCAGTTCTGCATCCCAAAAGCCTAGAAAGCAGCAAGACAAGACAAAACTCTCCTTAGAAAGCCATGGGCAGAAAAAATAAAGAGCAGACAAAGGAATTTCCCATCATGCTCCTATCATACAGACAGAACAAGGCCCATAGCAGGACAGAGTGCCACTCAAAGTCAAATAACAGGTCAAAAGCAGAAGCAAGACAAGGATGCAGGGTTCCTGATTTGAAATTATATACCAGGCCATTCAATCCATTTTCCTCAAGGCAAGCTTCTACTCATCTTTCAAAGTGTCTCAGATGGCTTCTCTTCCAGGAAGCCTTCCTTGAATCACACCCCCCCCCTTTTTTTTTTTTTTTTTTCAGATCCTCCTAGCACTTTGGCCTACCCACTGTCCTAGTTCTTATCTCCCTGTATTACAATGTCTCTGATTATGTTTCTGTTTATATCTGAATGAGAGTCACAAGTACAGAAAAGGTCTCTGTCTCCCAGAAAGTAAATAGGTCTTTCTTTCTCTCCCTCTCCCTTTCTTTCATCTTCCTTCCTTCCTTCCTTCCTTCCTTCCTTCCTTCCTTCCTTCCTTCCTTCCTTCCTTCCTTCCTTCCTTTTTCTTTCTTTCTTTCTTTCTTTCTTTCTTTCTTTCTTTCTTTCTTTCTTTCTTTCTTTCTTTCTTTCTTTCTTTCTTTCTTTCTTTCTTTCTTCAGTTAAGCATTTCTGAGAGTGTGGTGGACTGAGAGCAGCAGTGTTTGAAGAGACTGGCGGACAATGTATTTGGGAGCTCTGAGGAAGGAGAGGTTACTTCCCCCCAGAGAGATCTTAGAGATCTTCCTGGAAGAAGTGCCATTTGGCTAATAGATATCCTGGGATTACATCCTGCATATTCAAATTACTCATTTTCAGTTATATGACTTTGGCAAAAAGAAACAAAAGAAAATGATTTTTCCCAATCATAACACTATTTTTCTGAGGTTCACAAAATTATTTGTGCTAAGACAAAATATATCAGAATGAGATTAGTAACTCAAGCTGTCTCTTAATTTTTATGAAAAAAACTTTCTCAGCCATGTGTGTGTGTGTGTGTGTGTGTGTGTGTGTGTACACCAGGAAAAAACATAGTCTGATGGTCAATAAATCCAGATTTCAATCACAGTACTATCAATCCTGGGCTCACTGCCTGGACCAGGGCAAGTCACTTGTGGTGAGTGGGTTGGACATCATCTTGCAAACTGAGAGGCTGCTGTTTCAATTCCCGGTCAGGGCACATGCCTGGGTTGCGGTCCAGGTTCCTAGTTCGGGACGTGTGAGAAGCAGCCAATCATTGTTTCTCTCCCTCTCTTTCTCCCTCCCTTCTTCTTTCTCTAAAAATAAATAAATAAAATCTTTTTAAAAAACTTCTTTAACATATGTATTCAGTTTTTAATTGTTGTATAACAAACCTCCACACACTTAGGGGCTCAAGACAACACCCATTTAACTGGGGTGATCACTTCATAAGGTATATAAATGTTTAGTCACTATGTTGTACAACTGAAACTGCTATAACATTTTATGTCAACTAATTTAAAAGTTAAACGTCTTTAAAATAACTAAGCACCAGAGTAAATTAAAAAACAATATAACACCCATATTCATTAGGTCACAGTTCTGTAAGTCAGAAGTCCAGACACAGCTTATCTGGGTTCTCTGCACAGGGATTCGAAAGGCCGAAATCAAGGTGTTGGCCAGCCATGTCCTTATCTGAAGACTCAACTAGGGAAAGTTTGGCTTCCAGGCTCCCTCAGGAATTCATTTTCTTGTGGTCACGTTACTGAGATCTCCATTGTCTTGCTGTTAGCTGGGGACCCCTTTTGGCTTCCAGAGACCCCTCTTGGGTCCTTGCCATGTAGCTGCCTCCACAACATGGCAGTTTGCTCCTTCAAGGCTAACATGGGAGTGTTAGGCAAAAATACTGTACATTTTCCACATATAGGCTTTATAACTTTTATGCTATTTATTATTGTACATATATGCACATACAATCAATATTTCTAAACATTGTTGAATATACAGAAACACACACTGACACATTAGCTCAGTGATCTTGGGCCTCAGCAGGCTGAGTCCAAATTTCCTCATCTATAAAATGGGGATAACAGTGTCCATCTTGGAGGGTTACAGGCACATAGTAAATGCTCAATAAATACAAGCTGCTGATTAGTCCTGAAGAATAGGGAGGGTCTAAACACAGAGAGATAAGGTGGGTGATTAGACAGGGTTCTGAATGATGGGGAAACTACAAGAGCAAAATTCCCAAAAGCAGGAAGACTGGCGGTGGTTTGGATTATGATCATTTGCACAGGTGTGTGTGTGTTTTGTGTGTGTTGACAAACAGGGGATGAGGGCAGCTTCATTCACTTCCCATCAGTACTTACTAAATGCTTACCGTGTACCAGGAACCATGAGAGGATGCCTGGCCAGCAGTGTGAATTGCAATCTGGAGGTGACAGAAAGGCAAGGAAAAGGTGTGAGTAGAAAAGGGCAGTGCTTTGAGCTTCAGGGAATCCATTTGCTTCTAACAGAGTGGTTGGGAACCCTGCTGTGGAGAGAATCCTGCTGTCCACTCTCTTTCCCTCAGCCTCAAAGCTGGAGGGATGCAACTATTTCCCTTCAAAAGTTCTAAATGTGAGAGTTCATGCAGGGCACTCACACCAAAGCAGCTCGCTTGTGTACTTGTCCACACTCACAAGCACATCCATGGAACACCAGAGTCACCAACCTACCCTCACACCATGAGCAGGTGGGCTAAAACTAAGCCAGGCATTTGGCTTCTTGCTACCTGTCCTCTTCCTGAAATGAATCCTGTACTGACCATCAGCCCATCATCATCAGGGGCATTAAGCACCATTCACACAAACCCAAATGCTTGGAGGTTGGGACTGCAGTGCCGTTTAGAAAGCCTGGGGCCAGCCATGTTGCAGATGGGAAACTGAGGCTCAGACAAAGAAAGTGACTTGCCCTGGTCCAGGCAGTGAGCCCAGGATTGATAGTACTGTGATTGAAATTTGGATTTATTGACCATCAGACTATGGTTTTTCCTGGTGTACACACACACACACGCGCGCGCGCGCACACACACGAGTTACCTTCAATTCAGACATCTCTGTGTTGAACAACAAAGCTTTTGGAGTAAGAGTTCAGGGGATACGGCCTCTTGTTAAAATATAGGCTTATCTGTTGGGGGAATTTGGAGTATGTTTAAATTTAGGTGGCTCTACCAATTCAATTTTTTCCCTCTCTGTGTCTCAGTTTCTTCATCAGTAAAATAGAAGAATAATACTACTTATATTAGAGGATTGTTGTAAAGGTTAAAAGAGTTATCAACAGGTAAGTGCTCAGAACATTACCTAGCACACAGAAATACCAATAATATCATTAATATTACTAGCTTAACTCTATAAGCCTAGTAGGGGCTTGGAGGGCTTTGCTTCTAGGGCCTTGCTGGTTTTAACTCAGATTCCAAGCTACCCACTTGGCTTCATCTCAGCCTTGCCCTCTATAGAGAGGGAGAGTGGGGAGAGGGGGAGCGGTGAGCCAGTTCTCCAGCAGGCTCATACCTTTGAGTGAGTGCAAGGTCCTGTAAAGGACACACCCAGGCTGATATACCTCTGCCCTTTGAAGTGGTGGTGGGGGGGCAAGCTATCAGGGAGCCTCCAGGGCTTGGTAAGGGCAAGGCCAAGGCCCAAACAGGAATAAAAGGGTGGCCTCTTGACCTCCAATCCTGGGGCCCATAAAATTGGGCAAGTGTTTACATCTGGGCAGGGAGTTCATGTGCACATGTGTGTATGTTTGTATATGGATGCCTTCATGTGTATGCATAGCTGCACTTGTCTATCCATGTATGTATACAGGAGTGGCACCTTATATCTGATTGAAAATGAGACTCCAGGATCACCCCCATTATGGTGCTTGCTGACTCCTTTAATGGCCCCCAGGCCTAAGCGACAAATCCAGAATACTAAACCCACTCTCTGGGGCCAGTGTCAGCTGATGGCTCTGCTGCTCTATAATTCTAAGCGAGTACCTTGATCTCTCTGTGTCTTAGTGTGCCTCAGTTTCCCCACCTATAAAATAAGGAGTTTGGATGAAGTGAGGTCTGAGGTTTCCTCCAGTCCTGATGATAAATCTCTGCAGTGGAGAGGGGCAGTTCCAGGAGTTTCAGCATGGGACTCCACTGGGCCCCAGGCCCCTACTTCCATGGGTATCTTTGACTCTACAGAGAAACCGAAGACTGGGGATCTACCCTAGCAGCCTGTACATGGGGCTCAGCTAAGGTTGGGAGCAGAATCCAGGTCATTTAGGGTATCAGAGTATATTCCAGGAACGCCCTTCTGAAGGCTTGGGGAACCAGAACTCAGTCCCCAGTAGTGTGCTTCCTGTATCAAGGTAGACGGGCCAGGTGTACACTTCTATGCCACCCACCCTTTCGAGCTGTAACTACTGAGCCTTTGATCAGAGTGTACTATGCTGGGCCCAGCATAGGCCAGGTGGGGGGAGAACATGGGCAGAGATTCTGCCCTTGAGATGCCAACCATTCACTTGGGAAGACACATGCACATAAACACACACAATTAGTCATCACTTTCTGTTTAGTGAACAAATAAATGCCTCAAGGAAGCTCTGTACACATGGGTGGGGACAGGGAAGGCTACCTAGAGGAAGGAGGGGTGAGTAGAATCTTGAAGACAGGAATAATCTAAATTCAGAAAGGCCTGAAGAGGGCATTCCAGGAAGAGCTTGAGCAAAAATGTGCTGGTAGAGAGTGTTGAAGAGACAACGAGGAGTCTGACCTTAGCACAAGGCACAGGCAGGAAGAAGAGGTGGAGGTGCCGAAGCTAGAGAGAACTGTGGCTGGATCATAAAGGGCACAAATGCTGTGTTGAGGAGTATGGTACTTTGGGAGCCACAGAAGATTTTAGAAGAAGCAAGTGGTGTGACAGGAAAGGCACGTTAGGGATTATTTAGTTTAAGTCAGCGAGGAGGTCAAGAGAGGGTATGAGGTTAACAGGAAGGAGATGTGACGGGCAGAGGCTCAGGGTTGCACAGATTGAGGACACATTGGGAACACCACTCCTGGGGCCTAAATACAGCTCTCTCCTCCCCCTGGAAACCTCTGGGTATTATTTCCTGGCTCCCTCTCCTAGTTGCTAGGGCTAAGGAGTCCCTCTGGGGTTTCAGACTAGGCGGAGACAGGATTTTCTCACCAGAGCACGAAGCCTTGGCCTAAATCACCCCCTGCCTCCTGTTGGGCCAGATGGGCAGCTCCCAGACCCACCCCCACCAGCCCTGCTTTACTGAGTCCAGAACCTCTGGCCCTGGAGATTCTGAGGATGTGTATTTGTGGTCTCTGTCCATGCATTTCTCAGGCCATTGGGAGACCTGGAAGCTTAGAGAATAGGATTGGCAGAATCCTGAGGATGGAAGGAAACTTGGACACGTTAAGCTTAAAGATAAGGAAAATGAGGCTGAGAGGTAACGTGACTAACCTGAAGCCACACAGCAAGTTTGGGTCAGTCAGGAGTGGGCCCAGGTCTCCTGGAGGAGGCTGGAGCACACTGGGAATTAGGCAATCTGGCACACAAAGAGAGTGGAAAGGGTCAAGGCCAGAAACTATGGGCTCAAATCCTGGCTCTGCTACTTACATTAGCTTTGTGATCTTGGGAAGTCACTCGGGCTGAGTCTGTTTTCTCACCTTGGAAATGGGGATAATCCCCAGCTTTGGGAGTTGTTGTGAAGATCCATACACATAAGTGCCTGGCACTCGGTAAGTGTTCAATAAATGTCAGCCAATAGTCTGTCAGTGGGAACAGCAAGTACTCAATAAATGTTGAATGCATTATTGAATAGGAATCCACATGCTAACAATAAGATTTGTGAGCTTCATTTTCCCTGCACGTAAATTGGGACTAATAACCAATCCTTGTCATTTTTCTGTCCAGCCCTGGTAGCAACAGATTAAATAAGGTGTGTAAACTTCCACCACAGAGCGGTCTCTAGGTCAATGTTTATTCAGCTCGCGGCAATTCCTCTCCAAGTCCTACACCCTAAAATTTCCCGTCAGCAAACCAACTTCTCTGCACTCCCAGGTGCTGCCCCAGAATAGGTGCTTGCATCCTGTATCCAAGTCCCCCAATCTAGTACTCAATTGCACCTCTCAAACCTGCCCAGCTGAAGAAAAGTGGGGTAGGAAAGCAGAGAATATGTAGTGGTGAGGAGGTGAGACAGAAAAGGGAGGGCGAGCGGGGAGACAAGTGGTGGGAAGGATGGAGGTTCACGGACCTGGTGTGGAGTTGAGTAGTACAGACTAGGGGACTTGGATATAGGATGCAGGTGAGAGGATCTGCGGGGGCAGAGGGAGGGGTGAGGGCGCTGGGGTATGCGAAAGGAGAGCAGGAAGATAGGGATTCTATAGGGAGGAGTTGGACCCTTCTCACTGAGAGGTCTGTGACAGACAGAAGATCCAAGCTCCCAGCAGTTGTCTCTCCGGGCGGCGCCCCGCGGCTCAGAGTTGAGCTCCCAGGCAGGAGCCACTAACCAGAGGAACAGTGGAAAGGAGGCAGGGAGGGGGAATCCGCAGCCTGGGATTGGTCTCTGCTCCGCCCGCCAGTGACGACAGGCGGGCGGGCCCCTTTGTGACGTCACAATCAGCTGTTTGAACGTTCCAGTTTGTGCTGCGAGCCCAGCAGCAGCGGCTGCACACACTCAAAGCCCCGCGGGCGAGAGCAGCAGCCACGGACGTCCGACGAGTAGATCCGCCGCCTCCTAGACCAGTCCACGGGATGCGGCCTGGAGTGTGATCAGCCGCCGACCCCCGGCCGTTTCGCGGCACAACTACCTCAGCGCTACCCAGCCGGCTGCACCGCCCGGGTACCCAGGTGAGTTCCAACCAGCTTTAGCTAGGGGGCTCCCTGCGCCCCCAGCTCCTAGGTCTTTGTTTGTCTTCGCCCGCGGCTGCGGGGGCGCATTCCCGTCTCCGGATTGGCTGCTGCAAGCCCGGTAGACCGTGACGTCTCTCTATTTGCATTTGACATTGAGACGTCACTAAGGCCGGTACCGCCCCCTCCCCCCTCGGGTCTAGTGTCCTCCCCTGACCCGGTGGGCACTGGGTTGGGGCTGCTGGGCTCTTGGGTGACGGGCGCTGAAAGGCAGAGGGGCCCGGAGGGGCCTTGGCAGTTTCCTGGGTTAATCCAGGGGCTGGGGTCAGGCCTCTGATCACTGACTTTCTCCTTGCGACTGGAGAGGGGTTCGGATTGTGCTGCTGAGTCTAGGTTGGGGGCAGGGTGGGGGTCGTCAGGAGTTGAAGGAAGGCCTGGAGCTCCAGCTCCAGGTCGTTGGGGCAGTGCCAGATGGTGGTGGAATCTCCTCCTTGTGGCTCCAGGCTCCCCACCCCCGGGGTCTAACATAATAACATCATCCTAATCCCTGATGTGTGCAGTGCCTTATCTGACTTCACTCCCAACCCCCAAACTAGGAATTTTAGCTCCCATTTCACAGAAGGGGAAACTGAGACCCAGAGAAGAGATGTGGCTTACTCGTGGTGGTTGTGAAGCCAATTAGGGTCATGCCTACTGAATGAGCAACGGATGCAATAGCCATGGATGGGCACATGCCTAGTAGGAACTCAATAACAGTGAAAAGTTACATATCCTTCTTTGACTGAGGACACTACAGAGGGCCCAGTACCCTCCGGAATTTGATAGGGCTCCTAGGTGTCCTCACTCCTGGATTTTTTTCCAGGAGTTCTTTGGAGATTGGGTCCCATTTTGTGGCCCTGACCCTCACTCTGTACTTTGGAGTCCCAGAGCCTAGTAAAATTGCTGTCTCCCAGCTGTTTTGACCACAGAAAGGTGAGTCATTGGCTGCATCAGGGTGTCTCTAGGGCTGATTTTAGGGTGGGGTGGGGGTGAGAGTTTGGCCCTTCATCATCTCCCCAACCCCCAGAGTTGTCGATAGGGGGATGTGACCTGGCCTAGTGCTAGTAATTACAAGGTTTGTGCTGCCCCTCTCTGCTCACTGAGAGGGGCAGGAGAAAGGGTAAAAGAAAAAGCTTCTGACTTTCTAAGTGGATGGGCCTAGAGGCTGGATGGGCTTTGCTCAAGGATGGGCTGGGGTAGAGGTGGCTTGGGGCTCAAGTGCTATTCTGGTCACAGCTGCTGCATGGTTCTCCCTGGAGCAGGGCTGGGAATGTGAGAACCAGGAAGTTGGCAGGGCTGGGAAAGAAAATCCGGGAGACTCCCCAGTGGTCATGAGAGGGGCGGGCACTGGCTGGCTGGTGCGCTGCTACTCTTGGCTCTGTCACTGACTTGCTGTGTGACCTCGGGCAGGCAGCTCTTCCCCCACTCTCAGCCTCCCTTACCTCAGTCTGTCTGTAATTTGAGGAGGCCCTGAGTAGGCTCTGGTACACAGTGGGTGCTCTGGCAAATGCATGATGAATCTTGGTATCAGGAACCCCAGACCCTTTCATAGCTGGGCAGAGGGGCTCTGAGGGGAGCAGTGACTTGATCAAGGTCTGATTCATGTATGACCTCCTTATCTGAATATTTTGGGGGATTGTTTGCTGAGGTTTTTCTGTGTACACTCTGGACTGGAGGCTCAGTGACCTGAGGCTAGGCCTACCCCGCCACCATCTAGCTGTGTGCCCTTTAGATAGATTTACATCTTCTGATCCTGAGGTTGTGAAATGGATTGGGTGAATATGATAGCCCCTGAAACAACTCTTAACTTCATTTTCTCAGTGAAGTAGTAGGTCCTTAGAAAGAGGGGTTTCCTCATTAAAGCCCCAAACTTCCCTCAGGAAGGGCCAAACTTTCTGGATTTTTTGTAACTGAATCACTAACTCCTCCCTGTGGCTACAGATGGGCTGGGATATGTGGCTGGTGCTGGGCAGCTACTAGTTGGGATGGCCCAACCTATCACAATCCCCATAGATCTCCCACCAGGGAAGCCAGCACCCAGGAAACATTTCCTTCTGGAGCTCACTGTGGGTCTGCAAATGTGGAAATACTCTCAGGGTTGGAGCTTAAGGAGTTTTCTAGCAATTGTGAAAACATTCTCAGGGAATGGGAGAGATAGCCACAAGCACATAAATACCCCCAGAAGCATTAACAGTAAGAGTAGAGTGCCTTCAGGGAATGTATTGTGTTGGCCAAAAAGTCCAGTTATGTTTTTTTCCTGTAAAAGAGACATTTTTCATTTTCACCAATAACTTTATTGATTTGGATATTTTGAGTATGTTGGCTATGCCCCACTATTGGCTTCTAGTGGGTAGAGGCCAGGGGTGCTGCTAAACATCTTCCAATGCATAAGACAGTCCCCCAGCAAAAAATTATTTGGCCAAAATGTCAAATGTCTAGTACCAAGATACTCTGTAAACCACTCTGTAAACCAATGAGTCACAGCACCTTCTCCATACATTGCATAAATCTTATTTTATGTGTTTCAGTTGCATTTTTCCTTTCTTGAAATAATAAAGCACAATATGCAGAAATGTTGCTTATTTTCTTCCCTCTTCAATATTAAAATGGCTGCACAAAAATTCACCAATTTTGATAAGTTTTTAAAAATACACACTGACATGACAGCTGTCACAGTAGAGTCTAACAAAATTGTTTCGAATGCAGTTAAAGACAACTGAGCACTACTAGAGCCACCTTATGGAAAAAATGTAATGGACTTTTTGGCCAACCCAGTAAGTATGGACATGTCCCCAGGGAGTTCTATAGCAAGTACAGAAATATTCTTTGAGGAAGGTGACAAGTGGCTCAGTAGCAAAACTATTGACCATCTTCAGGGGACAAATGTGGAGGGTCAAGCTTTAGGGACATCTAGTGGGCCCTGAGCCCAGGTCTAGCCCTGAGGTAGGCTGAGGTGGGGAGCGGAGCAGATCTGTAACACCTCCTCGGTGTCTGCATTCCTGAAGCAGGGGATTTCTTCCTCATCTTCACCCAGGGAAGGGCTGATTGAGGCCTTGAGTCCTGGTCTAACCCTCAGTGCTGATCCTTAAGGCCTCCTGGGGTGTGACAGCTCCCTCCCTCCACCATCACCTCCCAGTGACCTGTTGCCTCTCTGCGGCCAGGCAACCTGATCTTCTTCCTAGCCAGGGATGCTGCCCTTGAGCAGGAGCTTGGGGGTGGGGGGTTAGAAGGGGGAGGGCCTGTGGGAATAGGATCTTCCAAGCTCATTTCACAAACAGAACTGAGGCCTGTGCAATCAAAGGGTTCTGTGGGATTTTTGCTAGACAGCACTTTTCAAGTCATGCAGGCTCAGGTAATGGTTCTTAATGTCTGGGCTCAAGTAGTGCTGTTTAGGAAAACATGATGAAATCCAGGGTTCTTTGCCCCAGAAAAATGTACATGGACCATTTGGCCCTTGGCTACCAAGTTTAAAATGCCTAATTCACAGAGACCCAGCAAAGGCAATGGAATGTAGTGATTATTATGGGTGCTGCCTTTGGGCAAGTTACCTTCTCTTAACCTCAGTTTCTTCACCTGTAAAGGAGGGATGATAAGAATATCCACTTCCTAGAGTTGTGAGGATTACATGAGGCAATACAGGTAAAGTGTTTAGTATAGTACCTGGCACATGAATGTTAGCAATATTATGATAAATAATCACAACATTGGGCAATTTCTTCCTTGCTTGCAGAATCCTAATTACCCTTCAAGGCCCAGCTTGTATGTTCAATCCCCTGAAGACCTTCCTTGACAGAGTCTGGTCATATATACTTTTCTTTCCATGCTCCTAGAGCATGGAACAATATTAATAACTAGTTGATTAAAGGGTACTGTTCTAAGCTCTTTGTGTGTGGCTCTCCTTTAATTCTTACTAGAGCCTAGAGGAGGATACTATTATTAGCTCATTTAATTCTTATAAGGGCCCAGAAGAGGGTACTGTTTTCATTGCCGTTGGTCAGATAAGAAAAGTAAAGCACAGATAAGTTAAATAACTTCCTAAGGTCACACAGAAAATAGAAAAGCCTAAAAGCAGGCTGACCTACCAGAAAGCACACACACCCCAGATCTTCCTGAAACCTTCCTGTTGTACCCTGATCTGGTATGGTGGCTTGGGGCGGTATCACCAGGCGGGAGTGGGGGTAGATTTCAGTCAGTGGTGGCTCTGACTCCTCTCTATGCCTCTCAGGTTTTTGCACTGCTATAGGACACCCCCCTGAAGCCGCTTCCCTCCCCCACCATGTTCCAGCGCCTCACCAGCCTCTTCTTCAGCAACCCCCCGCCCCCTGAGGACCTCGACTGCCCCCAAGCCTTTGTCTCCGAGGAGGAGGAAGTGGATGGCTGGCTCATCATTGACCTGCCGGGTGAGCCCTAAGTCGGGGACCAGAACTATGACTGATTACCTGGGCCTGTGAAGGTCAGGTGGCCAAGCAGCGGAGGGGAAGGGAGCTGCTAGGCCCGGAGTTGGGGAATTCCCCAAGGCCTGCTGTGCAAACTGGGGCTGAGGCAGTGGCACTGGAGGTGGGGTAACATCCCGTGCAAGCCCAGGCCGTCTCCTGGCGGTGCAATGTTGGGGCCCACACCTCACGTACACTAGGGTAGCAGGTCGAGGCTCCTGGCTTGTGGGTGCCCCGTGAGCGCGATGGGCAGGGCCGAGGGTTTGACTAACGATGCCTTTTCTCTCCCCGCCCCCTTGTGTCCTGTGTGTGTATGTCACTCCCCGCTGCACCCCCTCCCCTGCATGGCTCCCCCTCCCGCGCCTCGTAGACAGCTACTCGGCTCCACCCAGTCCGGGGGCCGCCCTTGCCCCCTTGGGCCGCCCTCCGCCCGCACCCTCCTTGATGGACGAGAGCTGGTTTGTTACCCCTCCCGCCTGTTTTACTGCAGAGGGCCCTGGACTCGGGCCCGTCCGCCTCCAGAGCAGCCCTCTGGAGGACCTCCTCATCGAGCACCCCAGCATGTCTGTTTACGTCACCGGCAGCACCATAGTGCTGGAGCCTGGGCCCCCTTCCCCGCACCCTGATGCGGACCTGCCTCACGGCGACCTTAGCGAGGATGGGTGAGCTGCTGGGGCAGAGGGGAGTCCTAGAGAGGCGTGTCTAGGAGGCCAGCCAGCGTCACTGCCTGGAGGCTGGGCGAGCAAGCCCAGGTGCCCACCCCGACACTGAGTGGGTGGGGCCTTTAGAGGCCAGTCTTCCAGGCAAAGGGTCCGACCTCTCAGGGCCAGGAACTAGCAGCCTGCCTGAGGGTAAAGGGGCGGGGCTTCGAATGTGGAGGGGCGTGGCTAAGAGTCCCAGGAATGGCTGGAGCAGTATTATCCAAAAGTCAAGGGGGTGCGGCTTCGAGTGGCTTGTATTAAAGGCAAGGGCTAGTCTTTCCTGGGGTGTGGAGTTTACCTATCACAGGGACTAGAACCGAGGAGCTATCTCCAGGTTGGCTTGGAGGACGGGCTGGTTCCCTGAAGAAGGGCACTGGGTGCCCCCGTTTGAGTAGAGACAGTAGTGCTCCAGGGAGAAGGTGCAGGGACTGGGTGGGAGGTGTCAGTGCTCCCCTTGGCCCCGCATTGATTCGGTCCTGAACCTGAGTCCGCTCTGCCCCGCAGGGAGCTGGCGCCGGTCCGTCTAGAGCCCCGGGCCCTGCACCATGCAGCTGCCCCTCTGCCGGCGCGGGCTGCTCTGCTGGAGAAGGCGGGCCAGGTACGGCGACTGCAGCGGGCCCGTCAGCGGGCAGAGCGTCAGGCGCTGAGCGCCAAGGTGATGCAACGGCAGAACCGCGCACGCGAGAGCCGTCAGCGCAGGCCCAAGCACCAGGGCAGCTTCATCTACCAGCCGTGCCAGCGCCAGTTCAACTATTGAGCGTCCACCCGCTGAACCACGAACCCCTTGTTGACCCTCGACCCCTGTCTTGACCCTCGGCCGCAGCCAGTGTGTTGCTCAAGGGGCGCCCACAGCCCACCTGGGGCTGGATACCACAACCTCCCTCCTTAAGTGTGTGAGGTGGGCTGCTAGCCCCCTTTTCAATCCCCTTGATTTCCCCATTCCTCAGCGGATCTTTAATCCGCCTCTGAACCTCTTCCTGCCCTTCACCCTCTTTCTTTTTGGCCCCTATGCCCAACACTTCTAATCCTTCTTCTCCCCTATCTTCCTTCCTTCTGTGGTGCCCATCCCCATCTCTGCACTGACATTCCCCTTTATCCTTGCCCTCCCATCCTCTACTTCTGGCCCACTCCTATTTCTGAGAGTCTCCTCTTCCAGTTCCAGCTCAGGCTCTTTCCTCACTTTAAATCCCACTATAGAAGCCTCACCCTATCTCATGTTTGGCACTACACTGGCTCCTGCTTCTTTATTATTCATTCCCAGTAATTCCCTCCCAAGTGGATAGGGTGGGGAGGGGGGCTGAGAGTAAAGGTTTCTGTGTTTAGTCTCATCTTTCCTCCTCCCCTGGGGGCTGGGCTCCTTGTAGTTGTTTAGGCCTGGAAAGGTCAAGTATGTGGAAGAGGGCTGTGGGAGGTAAATTAGAGGGAGAAGGTGGATGGAATCAAGGGAAAGAGAAAGCCTATTGGAAATACAGACAGGACAGACAGGTTGAGAAGCTGTAGGAAGCAGGGCACCACGGGGTCTGCCCCCACCTCCCTTTCCTGTAATTCCACCTCCCAAATTCCTTCCTGAAATCTACCCTTCTGCAGGCCCCCGGGTCTGAAAGGCCTAGGTAGAACCTTGCCACCCTACTCCCAATATGTCACCCCAGGCATAGAGGCTGGGCAAGGCCCTGCCATTCTGGCCATGTGTTCACATGCCCAAGGTGCTAGAACTAGCTTAGGAGAGATGCAGGCCAGAGGGCTTCTAGGCAGGGAAACTGCATACCCCAGAGTAAGAATGCAGAGGAATGATGCTGGGGAAGACAAGCTGTAGGGTGAACCTATCCCAAGATTGACAGCTCAGCCTTCATCTTGCCTCTGGCTTTATATTTCACACCCTGCCCAGGAGGGCTAATAAACACTTCTGGGTAGGAGGCCAGGAGCTTCAGTGTCCCAATCCCCAAACAGTCACTATCCAGGTTCAGGGCCTTCAGAGGACTCTCATTTTCTTCGAGTGCTCTCTTCCTTTCTAGGCTGCTGGGGAGAAATGGGTGCCCTGCGGTTCCCCTCCCCTTCTCCTCCAGTAAATGCCTGGAGGAGGGAACCTGAATCCCTGGGTGAAACAGAAGGAACAGGGGCAGCCAGCTTTGCCCTTCTCATGGTGGGACTGAATTTTGGGCTCAGACACCAGCAACAGCCTTTTGGGATGCCCCGAGTTGCTTCCCTTTTTCTCTTTCTATCTGTCCTTTTCTAGTGCGTGCTCTTTCTTCCTCAAAACTTTTAAGATTTCCTGTTACATACTAACATAGGTCTTCCCCCCTTACCCCAATTCCAGGTCTCACAGTCAAGCAGAGGCTTGGAGATAACTGCATTCCCATGAGGGCAAAGGCAGCTGCCTTGTAGCTCTAAGCCTCATGTGGGATGTGTGGGTAAGGGAGCGGGTAGCCCAATGGATGCTGGGATGGGGACAGAGGAAGCTTTGTTGGGGTCTCCTATCAAAGGGAGTTAAGCCAGGTCTACACTAAGAACTGATCAAAGTCCCCAAACTAGTGCACTAGGGCCCCAGTAGTTGGCAACCTTGTTTCTGTCCCCAACGTTCTCTCTCAGTTAATACCTAGTCACCTTTTTCTTCCAGCTACCCCTTGGTCACAGCCAGCTTAGGGTCTTCAGCACTTCCAAGAGCTGAAACTCCCTCCAACTCTTCTTGCTTATGCCTTTGCTGCCAGCTGGGGCCTAGGCTCAGTCCTGGGCAGTGCCCACGATCCTTCTGGAGGGGGAAGAATAGTAATAGGGCATTAGGCTCAAATTTTAAAAGGCCCTTCCCTTACCCATATTTCTGGAGCTTCTGTAGTTCTAGAATCTTCCAATCTCATCACCTGGCTGGTTGAAAGGCTCATAGGTTTTTGTACTTTCCTATAGATTCTGTAGCATTTGAGTGTGGCAATATTTTAATTGTGTATAGATTTCTAAGAACCAACACTACTCAGTCTCCTGCTAGTCTGACTCCTGAAGCATCAGACCTCATCATATTGTATTGACTGTGTATGTGCCTTTCACCTTAAGCATGCTTCAGGATTTTTTTTTTTAAACCACAGAACTTGAATATATGAGGGAACCAGAATTCACCAAGTCCTATGCAACCTTAGACAGGAGGGGGGTTAGAGAGTCTGTCTTGACTGATGTTTTCAGAGACCCTAGAGAAGTTTGTTCCAGTTTGTGAGTATTAATGTCAATACTACCAGCACTTTGCCAAAACTACATCAGAGGGACCCGTTTCTAGAGTGAGTCCCAGTTACATCAAAGGGCAACTTACAATAATTCCCCAATATGTCTGAGTGCTCTCTTCAAGCTGGGTGTCACTTTCCAGCCTTTGCCAGTCTGGCCCCAGCAGGGTATCACGTGTGTATGAATGCAGTTTGATGCCGTTTTGAAGTATGCCTGCTCCCCAGCTCCTGCCTGTACCCTGATCAATTTGCTTTGACCCATAATATCTTAGGTGCAATAAGGACCCCACCAGAGCCCCTGGATGCCTCCTCAGATCCACGTGGCTTTGTGCGAGGGGACCAAATGCAGACACACTATAACCCCTTATTATCTTCCCACTTGCCCTGCCACTGAGTTCCGAATGGAACCAAGTTGAGTGCATCCCTCTTGGGTGTTTTGTGTTGAGACGGGCTGAAATGAGGAGACTCTGGTTGACCATGTTATGACATGTCAACAGACTCAAGGACACAACCACCTCAACACGATCGTGTGGCATGCCTGTGTACGTGTGTAACAGGATTCTGATTGTTAGACTGTAATGTTATTCCTCTATGGGAGAAAAAATATAAAGAAAAAGCAAATAAAAATCTATTTAAAGCACATTACGCTTTCTGCCTGACTGGAGATAAAAGTAGAAGCACTTTGCAATCTTAAGCACAGTGTTGGCAGAGGGTATTATTATCAGGTTGGCTTTGGTTCTCGTGTGTGTCATAAGGGAAGGAAGAGGGTAGATAAGCGTGCTGCGAACAGAGTTGGTGTGGGGTCTAACTCATAACAACTTCTTTTAGAGGGTCCTTGTAATGTGAAGCATATAATAAGACAGTTGAAATAGAGATGAGTGTAAGAATATGAAAGAGAATCACCAACTTATCCTTTTGGTCTCAGTCTTGGGGTTATGGCAAAGGCAAGGAGCTATTGCAGCGGAAAGGATGGAGTATACATCTAGATGCAGGAGACACAGCAGAAGGCTGAGACCCGGACCAAGACAAGAACAGTGCTCCAAGCATCTGAGTCCCTGAAGGTGGGTAGTGGTTAGGATGGGACAGAAGTAGCTGGCTTGTGTAGTACACATTTTTAGATAAGAATTGAGCCAGGGAAGGAAACACATGGGCATGTAGATGGTAAGTCACCCTTAAGCCTGATGCAAATGTTACAGAACAGTCAAAGAATGGAATGTCATGGACATTTTTGAAGTCTATAACACATAATGACTGCTTTTATGTGGGAACTGCCACATCTAAGCACAGAACTGAACTGAAGGTGGAAAGCTGAATTAGACTAGGCTAGATTTTTGATGCTGTTACAAAGAATCTTGCTGGTCAGGCTGGGCTGATCTCTTGAATGAAGGAGGTGTAAAGTGTTGTTTTGGAGCAATCCATCATGCGCCTGGAGAAGCAGTTGTATAAGGTGGAGAAAAAGTGCTATCTGGGTTGCTGATGCCTTCCTGTCCCTAGAAAATCCTGGGTGGCCTTTGGTCCTCTCAATTGTTATTTGCAATCAAAAGAAATTTGACCAACATATAAAGTGCCCAGTAGAGTGTTGCACAGGGCTAGTTCTGGAAAGCCAAGAATGAGGTGAGTAAGCAAGAAGGTTACATCTTCCTCAGCTTGCCAGGTACAATCAGGACAATGTGGGATTCTAGTTCATGAAGAAGGCTGTTTCCTATTCATTTATGATCCAAAGAAAAGAGATTGCTCACCCTATAATTCCCCACCAATAACATACGTTTATGTTCTAGGACAATGACATTTATTTAACACATTCAGTATTTCACATTGTACAAATCCTTAGATTCTTTTTATTCACTGGTCCATTTCTACAACAAATACATCCAAAACACTATATAATAAAATTATTTACATTTCCAGATGAGACGATTCCTTTTGCCCACCCCACCCCCAACTACTGCTATTCACACAGTACTTCCACAGCACAATACATCATTAGAAGATCTAAAAATGCTTACCCTGTACTCTAGGCTGCTTAGGAAATGTGAAAACTAGTAACAGAATCGCATTAGCTCCTCTCAATACATGGCAACATTTTAGAAACCTTGAACTTCATCAACACCAAAAGGGTTCAACAATTCTGCTTTCCTCATTGCACTTTATGAAACAGGTTGCAGGGACTAGGAAAAGGGCCACGTTATTAAAATGACTAGCTGTACAGAAATGGATTTTAAAAAGTCACAGCTGAAAATTGCATTTTGTAAAATTCACACACATTTACAAGTATCAAGTCGCTGTCCAGCTTGTTTACTTGGATTTTCTTCGCTTGGATTGCACCGCACTGGTTATGTCTGTGGGGGGAAAGGAAGGATATGGTCAGCTGAGACAACTCTTTTCGCTTTTAGATTTATTTTTAGAGTGAGAAGAAGGGAGAAAGAAACATCAATTGGTTGCCTCTTGCACGCCCCCAATTGGGGACCTGGCCCACAACCCAGGCACATGCCCTGACTGGGAATCTGACTGGCGATCTTTCAGTTTGCAGGGTGGCACTCAACCACACCAGCCACGGCTGAGGCAACTCTTTACAGCAGTGCCTTTTAGGCAGTTCACAAGGACGCGGGCGGACCTAAATGGAGCTCTGTTGGTTCTGAATCTATGGGCCTCAGAAGGAGCACTCACTGTGAAGAGGGTCTCGGGCTTCTATAAGAAGAGCCCTGTGTACTAGAGCCTGGCAACTGGGGAAATGTGATATAGGTAGTGGGAAATTAAGCACATGTACCTGTTTGAAAAAGTGGCAGAATGGGAAGAGCCTGTTTAGCTAGGCAGTTAACCCCATAATCTCCACTGCCAGTTCCCATCACCCAAAGAAATGACAGTGTTTTTGTTGAGAAATCAATGAGCAATGTTAAACAAGTGAGTAAACTGTGCCAGAGTACAAAAACCAGCTTCTGGATCCCTTTTGGAGCCAAGTCATTGTTTTGTAGTAAGAAACCTCTTAACATTATTTTTTTATTGATTGATTTTAGAGGGAGAGGAACGGAGTGTGAGTGAGAAACACTGATTTATTGATCCACTTAATTACGCATTTACTGGTTGATTCTTATATGTGTCCTGACCAGAGATCAAACCCACAACGTTGGTAGTATCAGGACAATGACCTAACCAACTGAGCTATTTGGCCAGGCCTGGAGCAAGCAACTCTCTTTGCTATGCTATAGTCAAAGTTTCTAAACAATATGACCATGACCCTTAGTCAACAAGTATCTACTGTGACCTAGCCGGATCCATCATGGCTGTGGATACATACAGGCATGAAAGCAATTCGGAGCAAATGACACCTGCTCTGTGAGCCCAGGTAAGCCTGAGGACTTCATGGAAGAGATGGAAACTGAATGATTTATACATATGATGTCATAACGGGAAAGAGTATGTTTTTTTTTTTTTTAAGATTTTATTTGTTTATTTTTAGAGAGGGAAGGGAGAGAGAAAGAGAGAGTGAGAGAGAGAGAAACATCAATGTGCGGTTGCTGGGGGCTGTGGCCTGCAACCCAGGCATGTGCCCCGACTGGGCATTCAACCTGCGATGCCTTGGTTCACAGCTGCGCTCAATCCACTGAGCTACGCCAGCCAGGGCAAGGAAAGATTATGTTTTAATTTTACATTATCATTGAGTCTTAAATCAATTCAATCTTATATTTAAACCACGTTTCTAAAAAATTTTTTCACACAAGTTTTTTATAACAGAATACAATGAATAGTTTGCTTTTCAAATGTAAACATTTAAAATCTCATATTGATCTTAAAAATTCACCCTTATTCTTCATGCTGCTCCATAGTAGATATTTTGGTTTTAATATTAAAACAGTATTTTAAAATTACTTCCTACCAAGGAGAAAAAAATATTTCCTATCTAACACATTAAATATGTAAAATGAATCAAGATTTATCCATTTCTGGAAATTAGGCTGAATTTCCTGATGCTGAATGTTAGATTCAGTGTTCTAAGCAATTTTTCTTCTTCTCTCTTTTGTATCCTACTTTGAGAACCCAGACTCAAAAGTGAGGCACGGAACACAAAAATTTTACTGTTCTGTTAGCTACAGTAATTGCCAACAAGCGAAGCTTTGATAACCTTCCAAGAAATGACCTGTGCAATGTTTTGGGGCTTCTGTTCTTGGAAATTTCAATGTCCCATATGAAAATTGAGTATTTTCTTCCTGGGAGGTCATGTTGCTTGTGCCATGGGGCAGACTCAGTCTCTCTGATTTCTCATTAGTCTTTTGCTAATCAGAGGGCAGTTAATCTAACTGGATGTTGATAATGCTGTTCATTTTAAGTGCATGCAAATTAAGAGTCTCATACAACCAAAACTCCCCATAATCAATTCTTTTACTTCCAATACTCAAGCTTCATTTTCACTGTAGCAAATTGGTCATTTGAAATAAAAATATAATATTGTCTTGACTGAGTGTTCATCCTTAGAAAAATATCTGTTAATTAGGCCAACTTTGGAAGCTTCTCCTTTGTTGTGGTAAGAAGGATCAAGTGGTGTGTCTGAAAAACACGTATGTGGCTGGGAAAAGAGGTGAAGAGTGGGGCTGGGAGGGGGATAAGCAACCTCAGGCTTTCCCTTCCCCCCTTTCCATCTGTTACTGCTCCAAAGCACCCAGAGATCTGGCAAGCTGCCTCTGCTTCTGAGGATGAATCAATGACTGCGGCCATGAGTAAACAAGTATTTGTGGTAGAAACTACAAAAAATAACCTTTCAGTTGATACCAAGGCAGAGGACAGCAGTGGTGGTGCGGGGCGCAGTTTAACGCTTCCATGAGGAAAAACATATCAACGTGAGTCTGGTTTCTTATCACCTTCCCTGGACAAATCCAGCCAATCTGGGTCATAGAACAAACTCACTTTTAATGTCTTTATTAATCTTTCTAAAAAGATGAGTTTACTGTTTTTTGATTCAGTTTTATACTCCTAACAAAATGTTACAACTTTTAGTACTCCACTGAACACTGAAGAGAATTGAGAGGTGAACTCTTTAAGGTAAAGAATTCCAGGTGACTGACGGTACATTCAGGGTGAGAATCAGGCCTGTTCCTGAAGGCTGCTTAGCTTATGTGACTGAGCATAGTCCCACAAGTAGTATCACACGGGCAAAAAAGATCCATCACATATATTGTTGAAAATTTCTCAGTTTTTAAGCTATCAAGGATTTTACAAATTAATGTAAAAATAGATATACAAGGTCTGTCCAGAAGGTATCTAGCCATGTAATATTAAAAATAGAGACATTTATTGAAGAAGATACAAGAAACACTGTACACAGGACAATTGATGCCTTAGTCCCCTTCAAAGTAGGTACCTTGGGACCTCACACAGTTCTCCCAATTGCTACCAGCTGCCCTGTCATATTTTCCTGAATCTCATCAATGGTCTGAAATCTCTTCCCTTCCAAAGGTGATTTTAGTTTTGAGAAAAGGCAGAAGTCACAGGGTGGTCACCTGGGTGGTTTGGTGTTTTATCAAAAAACTGCATGAGCTATAATGCATGACTGGGTGCATTGTTGTGATGAAGCTGCCAGTCACCAGCTGCCCATAGCTGTGGCCTTCTGAATCATCTAAACGGTTTGTGAGGAGGAACGTTCAATCCTAACACAAAATCTGATGCAGATTTGTTGCTCTACTCGCTCAGTCAGTGGTGTCTATTGCTCCCACTGACTAGTATAAGAGGTAGTCATTGTTCACACGTGTGAGTTCCAGTCCACTCTTGTTGCCTGCCTGGTTACATCTCTGTCGTGCAAACCGTTCTCATTATATTAACAATGCCTGGAATTTCCCCTAGCAGACCTCATGCAAACAGTTCAAAAACTAATAGTGGAGATATGTCATTCACATATTCATATTTTAGAAGCAACTATATAGAAGTAAAAAACTGGATCAATAAGTATCTTTCAGGCAGCTGTCCATTATAATTTGTATTAAAATGTTAGAATTTTAGAAATTGACTTTGACTTTGCTCACTTCTTGTGCTTTTTACTGTACCACTTCTAGCCAAAATTTCTATTTAATTGTAAAAAAATTCTGAAAATTTCCTTTCAAAATTTGCATGGCTGTTTTCTAAATGATACCAGAGGAGTGCAGTTTCACGAAGTTACTGTTCAGGTTTTTCTCCCATAAGATATATCTAATTATGTCTGCTCACTGGCATTTCCACAATAACAAAACTTCTGTTTTAGGTACATCTATATACTCTGATTTGACACTGGTGCTTCTCAAATCACTGGTTGTGGGTAGGGTATGACTTTCACCCCACTTTGCTGTCAGATGCATCTCAGAGGCCCCTGTGGCACCCACAACTGCTGATGATTACAGGTTACTATGAACTTCCCTCATATTTGCCTGTTTTCCCTGGTTTCTAACTTAAGCATTGAACTTCATCTTTTTAACTACTAAGCCTTTTCCCCAGTTGAAATGTAACACAAAATTCTACACAGTCAAAAATAAGAATAATAAGGAAAATTAGAAAAAAAATTTCTGTGTTAACGAGGAACTCATGCTGGCAGTGGAACTACTCATTTGCATACTTATAAACCACTTCTGATCAAGGGCAATTTTAAAAGGAGTTCACTGATTTGTGGGAGCCAATTTTTGTGTTTGTAATTTAAAATGTGTGTGTATGTGGGAAATCCAACCAACCAAAAACAAAACAACAGATTACAGCGTGACCTATTAACCATGTGGGCCTCCCCGGACTTGCCCAGAAGTCATCATCCCACCTGCTCCAATCTGGCAGTCTCATAGGCCTCGGCCAGTGTGACACAAGTAAACTCTGTTCTCACAGCAGGAACATGATTAATGTGACACTGTAATTCAGAAGTACCCCAGTAATTCAAAAGTACCAATACTGCCCTGGCCAGGTACTGTGGTTAATGCACTGTCCCGATATGCCAAAGTTGCAGGTTCAATCCCTGGTCAGGGCACATATAAGACACAACCAATGAATGCATAAATAAGTAGAACAACAAATCCATGTTTCTCTCTCTAAAAATCAATTTTAAAAAAGAATCTTTTAAAAAAGTACCAATACTTCTCATTATGAACTCATATTATTTCTTAACTTTCAAGATTCTTGCAAAAAACACACACTATTTCTGATTTTGTTTGTGTATATATGACCAAGATCTCATGAGTACAAAAAAGTGAAACTTTTCCCCTTCAAAACTTTAAGGAGTACTGATGCTGCAGGAAGATGTTCCAAGTCCTCAGTACTGTGAGTGTCTCTGAGTTTGAGAACCATAAATTTTAGAAACCAGCTCGATATTTTGTGATCACTCAAGTTATTTTATGAATTTGGTTCACATATGGATACAATATGGTGGGCCAAATAATATACATATTTATTCTTTAATTTGGATTCAAGAGCTCTAACACTTAAAAACCAAAAGAGCTACACACTCATTTCTGATTTAAAAGGTAACTTATGCTAAGACAGTTAAGGACTGATAGGTAGCCTGAGGGCTGAAGTGGAGATCTATATACAACTGCGATTCCTGAGGTCTGGCCAGAACTCTGCTGTCCTCTAGGGAGACATTTACTTAGCACTCCTCCGAAGACCACAAAGCCTGTGAGGCTGCTAAGCCTCAAAGCATGGATGGGCCAGGTATTCCAACATAACTACCACCATCTTGGGATAATGTCCAGTGTAAGTATACAGGCCCATTCCCCACTCCTTTTTAAAAACAGGTTCCAGCTTTCCATCTCTTCTCGTCTGGCAGTTCTCTACAGAGAGGCTCTAATTTGGGCATCTCTTCTTAAGTATCTCAGCTCCTCCTCAGATTAATTCTTTCTGGTGCTTGTAAATGACAACCTTAGTACCTTGAGGCTCTGAGGTCAGATCAAGTTTCCAAAAATCTGGTGTGTGGTATCTTTAAAGGCCAACACTTTTTTCCTCCTCTAAAAGTAATTATATACCATATGCTACAGATACAGTGGTAAGCAAAACTTTATCTTTTGGGAATAAAAGAATATACAGAATTGAGGGGAAATGGATTTTCCCACAGAACTCCAGGAATCTTCCCTTTTGTGCTCGAAGTTTCATACTCATATACTGAAAATGTGTTTTCTTCCAAACACATTTCTACTGAAGAAATGATTCCCAGGGAGGAGGCAAAGCTGTTGGGTCCATATCTGTATCCGAAGTGGGGACACCTAAGAGGACACTGCCTGTAGTGTATGATAGGAGACTGGGGTCCACATCAGTGTGCAGGTATGCCTGGAGAGAAAAGGTCCCCCCTAACTTCTCCCCTCACTTTCTGGCGGGCTGAGGTAAGGTGAATCCTGCACCCCTGCTTTACCTGTGTATGATCCACAGGCCTGTGGCCTATTCCCAGGGGGTCTTGTGAGGCATCATGAAATTCCTGTTCAGAAACATGACCTGCCAAAGATAGCTGAGTTCTCAGGTCAGTGTCTGGTGTCGGTGCACCACAACCTGCTCTGGTTTTCAGGCTGGCATTCCAATGTCACTTGACTGTTTCTCAGCAGCCCTGCTGATATCAGGCCGTTGGTGGGGATCCCAGCTCTTGACCAACCTGAAGTACTTAAGCTCAGTGTGTTTCCTGAGAGGATGAAGTATCAAACTCTCCCTCTGACCCGGGCCTTTGCACATGCTATACCTTTTGCCTAGAATACTCCATTCAACCCCTATAGCTTGGATAATGCCTCCTCATTCTTTAGGTCTCAGCTTAAACATCATTTTCTATAGGAGGCCTTCTCTGATTTGGCAGAGGAGCAAAGCATCCCAGCTATGTGCTCCTACAGAACCACGTAACTGTGCTATCACAGCACTTACATTTGGTGACACACTGTATGTGTTAGAGTCTGTCTGGCTAGCACACACAGCTGACCCTTGAACAACATGGGGTCAGGGACACCAACCACCGTGCAGTTGAAAACTGTGTAACTTAGAGTGACCCTCTGCATCTGTGGATTCCCAGCTGCAGATTGAAAACAGATGGTTTAATTTCCAGATGCGAAACCTGGGGAATACAGAGGGCCAACTGTATTAAAAAGATCCATGTACAGTGGACCCATGCAGTTCAAATCATGTGCTTGAGAGTCAACTATAATTAATATGATTAAGAGAGACTCTAACTCCTCACTATTATATCACCAGAGCCTGGCATATATTAATTACTTAATTTGACAGGTGGTTATTAATTTAATAATTACTGATTGTATACCTCTTTGTGTTAGGCACCATACTAGACACCACAGATACAGTGGTGGGCAAAACCAGACCTCTTCTGCCCTAAGAGAGTATTAATTACCTATCACATAAAGAAACATAAAGTTACAACCGTGATGTTACGAAGGAGAAGAACATGATGCCATGATTCACTTATCAGTGACAATTGAGCTAAGCAGGAAAAGTTGGATGTCACGAGAAGAGAAGGAAGAGGAAAGAACACTCCCTGCCACCGGTGTAACATATACACTGGTATGTGATGAGAAGGATGAGTGTGGTATGTCTGATTTGCTGAGGGACGTCAGATGAGGTTGAGAGAAGCTGACGGGCCAGGCCACACAGAAACTTGTGGTCCGTGTTGACACTCAGGCTTAAATCCTAATGATAATGGTAAATCACTGAGGGGGTTTAAGCTAGGACAGCAGTAAAGATGGGAAAAGTGGATGAATTTGGGCCACCTAAGATAAAATCAGCAGCTTTTCCTGATGGATGTGAGGGTGAGGGAGAGAGGTGTCAATGAGGACTTGCCTAATAGATAGATGGTGGTGCCATACTCCCCGAGATGGGGAACAATGGCAGAGCATCTGACATTGGGGATGAAAATCACAAGTCTGATTTCAGACATGTTGAGCCTGAGGTCATATTAAGGTTGTACATGCAGTTGTCTAAAGTCTCTAGAGGCCTATACTAGAAATAAATTCATGAGTGGTATGTGAAAGGTTGTGACTAAAGGGGGGCATGAATGAGATAAGTTAGGAGGAATATAAGTTGAAGAGACAACTCTGGATCAAAGTTTGAGGAAAGCCGACATCTAATGTCTGGATACAGACACTGAGAAGGAAGTCAGAATAGTTAGAAAGCTATCGAGAGTTCTGGGCCACAGAAGCCAAGGGCAGAGTTAATTCAAAATGAAGATAGCCAACAACAGAGAAAATTTATAATGTAAAGGTCTTGAGAAGGTCAGAGAAGATGGGATCAAAGGCACAAGTGGAGGAATTAGTCTTGGACTTGAGGAGGGACAGCTGCTCTATTAAAGTAGGAGCAAAGGGGGACATGGTAGATTTACATGTTGGTAATAAGAGTTGAGGGAATTCTACTTTTTTTCTGTGAGGAGATAAGAGTCTCTGCTGAAAGAGAGGGGAGAAGGCAGGGGCTAGAGGTTTAAAAGCAGTAGAGAGTGGGAAAAGAGAGTTGACTACAGAAACATGGAAAGATGGCTGGGCCACATTCTTGAGGACCTAGCTGAAGTGATAACGAATCACTTGTTATGTTCTTTTATCCAACACTGCTTTGTTCTTGTGTACACACACATACACACACAAAACACGAAGTTAAATGAACAATTAAAGGAAGGACCAAACAGAAGTCTAAGTAACAACAAATTTAAGGAACAGATGCAGAGATGAAGGACAGAGTTCTCTGCTGCTGTGGTAAGGCTCCTGTTCTTCTACTTGACCTACAAATACTGAATTGGCCAAAAAGTTCATTCAGTTTCAAAGTAAAAATAAAAGACACATTTTTTCATTTTCACCAATAACTTTATTGAACAACTATTCACTGCTTTGTTTCACTACCTTCTGCCATCTTTTAGGCAACTTCATAATTTCATCTTCCCAAAACTTTTAATTTTTTTGAGCAAAGAACGGTTCCAGGTGCCTTTTGCACTCTTACAAGGAACTGAAATTTTTTCCATTAAGAGGATTTTGTAAAGACCAAAATAAATGGAAATCCAAAGGTGCCATGTCTGGTGATTATGGCGGATGAATCAGAACTTCCCAGACAAGCTGTAACAGTTTTTGCCTGGTCATTAAAGAAACATGCAGTCTTGTATTATGTTGATGGAAGATTATGTGTTTTCTGTCGACTAATTCCAGATGCTTTTCATTGAGTGCTGTTTTCAGTTGGTCTAACTGGGGGTAGTACTTGTTGGAATTAATCATTTGGTTTTCTGGAAGGAGGTGATAGTAGAGGACTCTCTTCCAATCCCACCATACATACAACATCACCTTCTTTGGATGAAGACTGGCCTTTGGTGCAGTTGCTGGTGGTTCATTACACTTGCCCCACAATCCCTTACAATTCTCATTATTGTAAAATATCCACTTTTATCACCCATTAAAATGTATTTTAAAAATGGAATGTTTTCATTATATTTATGTAGAGAATTGCCTGAGGAAATACAGTCAAGAAGGTTTTTGTGCTTAATTTATGTGGAACCCAAACATCAAAGTAATTAACATAACCAGGCTGGTGCAAATGATGTTCAATGCTTGATTTGGATATTTTGAATATGTTGGCTATCTCCTGCATGGTATAACGGTGATTGTTCTCAGTTAATGTCTTGATTCGATCGCTATCAACTTCATCTGGTCTATCTGACCACGGAGCACCATCCAGAGAGAAATCTCAAGCATGCAACTTCACAAACCACTTTTGGCACCTTCTATCAGTCACCTCACCTTCTCTATACACTGCACACATCTTTTTTTGCACTGCAGTTGCATTTTTATCCTTCTTGAAATAATAAAGCATAATATGCCAAAAATGTTGCTTATTTTCCTTCAATATTAAAATGACTACACAAAAATTCACCAATTTTGATAAATTTTTAAAATATGCATGCTGATAATGACAGCAGTCACAATACAATCTAACAAATTTGTTTCAAATGAAGTTAAAGACAACTAAGTGCTACTAGAGCCATTGTACAGAAAAAAAATGAACAAACTCTTTGTCCAACCCAATAGTACCCACACCCCAGTGCTAACCTTTAGTAGAGCTGGAGGCTGAAGCAGGCCGAGAGGATCGCTTCCGATGTCCATTTTCCACACTTTCAGAAGCCACAGTTGGTTCTTCAGTTCGGGAATTTCTCCGGCTTGGGGTTTTGGACTTTTCAATGATCTCTTTGGGCTCACTGCTGACAGACAGAAGCACAAAGTTTCCAAGGAGGTAAGAGAATCAAGTCACACAAAAATGTGCTCTTTAGATAGAGTTTCATTCATAAGGCAGGAGAACTACATAGTTATTCTGGAGAGAAAATATTCCACTCTGGGACAATGAGCGCAATTACCTTCTATATTACTGACAATTTAAGAGAGAGTCTAGTTTGTTACCTTAGTAAAAATAAAAACTAAAGTGTAATGCTGGTGAAATTGTGGAAAAGAGGTAAAAGACATTAGAACTTCACAAAAAAACCCCCAACTTTCTCATCCATGTTCCTAAAATAATAATATCCCCCCTCAAAAGTTAACAGTACCTAAAATCTAGGAAATTACTAACATACTGGCATTTACTATGAACCTGGTGTAGTCAGATAATGGCTTATTACAAGTCACATTACAGAAGAATATACAAGGGAATATATTCACAATACAATGATGGATATATTGATTATCCCTACTTCAATCCCCTTTTTCTTTTTTGTCTCTTTCCCTTCAATCCCCTTTTTCAGTATGCAAATATTTTGTTTTATTAAGATTTTATTTACTTACTTTTAGAGAGAGGGGAAGGGAGGGAGAAAAGAGAGGGAGAGAAACGTCATCGTGTAAGAGAAACATTCATCAGTTGCTTCTCACACACCTCCATCTGGGGACTTGGCCTGCAACCCAGGCCTGTGCCCTGACTGAGACTTGAACTTGTGACCTTTCGGTGTGCAGACTAGTGCTCAATCTACTGAGTCACACCAGCCCAGACACTATGCAAAGATTTTAAATTGGTAATATCTAGTATTATACTGAGGGTAAGTGGACAAAAACTCCTGATCAAGTGTAAAGTGTGTAGCCCAATGGTTCTCCACAGGGGGCAGTTTGGTCCCTTAGGGGACATTTAGCAATGTCTAGAGACACTTCTGACTGCATGATTTGGGACAGGCAAGGTAGGGTGTGGAACGCCACTAGCATCTTTCAGTGGAGTCTACCAGGGATGCCACTAATCGTCCTGTAATGCACAAGACAACTTTCTCCCATCCCTAAACAATTATCTGATCTAAACTATCAATAGTGCTGAGACTGAAACACTCTGGTGTAATCCTCTGACTCAGCAATTCTATTTCTAGATGTCTAAGGAAACCAATCTTTTTACAGGGCTCTATTTACACCAGGATGTCAAAGCATTTTATTCATATCAATGAAAACAGAAGACCTAAATGCTTAACAATAGATTAATTAAATCATGGTACATCATATGCAATCTTAAAAAATCACATTGTAAAGGTTACTTAATGATAAAAACTGTTCATGCTATCATGGTGGGAAAAATGTTACCAAGATTATAAATAGTATAATCCCATTTTCATTATAATATATATAGAATATATATATAACCACATACGAATGAATGTGATACATACACGTGTGTGTGCACGCACAATGTATAGCATTTATACATAAACACTACATATTTAGATATAGCACAACACATTAAGTGCATATGACACTAGATACAGTGTTTATATATGAAACATTCTATCTCTATCTGTACATATACTCTGTGAAGAAGACTAGAAGATAAACTAAAATATACACAGTGAATACTGTTGAGTCACAGGAATGCTGGTTTACTGGTGAGTAATTTTTCTTCTTTGTAATTCTCTGACCTGAATTTCACATTTTTTTAAATAAATTTTTTTTACTACTTTCATGGTATAAAAAAATGCATGTTAAAATCATTAGGAAATAAAGCAGCTGATTAAATTCACTTATAACGCACAGAACTGAAACAAAAATAATGTAACAAAACTACAAAAAACTGGTGAATGGGATGTCTCCTCTGGGAAGTCTTCCATGACCTCTCTCCCTAGGTGGAGTTGTCTGTTCTGTGTTTTAGGTTCATAGTCTGTATCTGGCATCAGACTATACAGTATGTTTTATTTTAATGTCTCTTGCCTTTCAGTAGATTGTGAGCTCCTTAAGGTCATGAACTATGAACTATAACCGACCGAACTATCCCTGCCCCTCTACTCTTGCCAGAGGACGCTTTGCTAGTGGCATTATGGCTGGGAATTTAGCTACACTGTTCACTATCTTAGTTTATGTGTAATAACTGTCCCGAAAGTCAAGGTAAGTCAAGGAGAGGTGAAGCTGAAGCTGGGGTGGAATTACAAGTCAGGGAGATTTACACATCCTGTTAGAAGTGGTAAGGACAGGTTTCTGGCTGGGAGCCTAGAAAATGGTCAAAGCCTCTGAGGAAGACAGATTCCCTCATGGAAAGGCCTCTTTCTCCCGGCAAAACAAAAGCCACAGCACTACTGTTCCGGTGTTTATATGGTCAGTGTTCAGGCAGCTCTAGAAACAAATGCCCACAGGGTACTTTTGGTCATTATGTGCTTTCTCTAGCCACATAATTAGTGTATGCTTGAAAAATGCAAATGAATTCAATTATTAGCCCAATAGAAAAACCAAACCAAACAAAAACAAAAACACCTACACAGGCAAAGTAGTTTAGTAGAAATGGCAATGAATTTAGAGCCCTGAAAACAGGGGTCAAGTCTTAGTATGAATTTATTGGCCATGATATATAATTCTAAGCTTCAGATTCTTGATTTATAAATCTCTATCTTGTTCCCTATAAAACATTAGTGAAGTGTCAGGGCTCTGGGGTCAGAAGGCCTGGGTTTGGATCTTAGTCTCACCATCGACTAAATCTGTTATCTTGGGTATTTTAGCTAACCTCTCTGATCTGTAGGTTTCTTATCTGTAAGAGAGAATTTACTTTCCTAATAGATACTGTGAAAATTAAATGAAATAATATCAGTACATCTACAGGGCTTCTAGCACAATGCATGGCAGGGAATAGCATTCAAATAAATGCTGGCTATTATTACCACTTCACAGGGCAGATATGAGGATTAAATGAGAGAATGCTTGTGAATGTGTTTTACAAACTAAGCTGATATACAAATATGAGAAATTCTTTAAAATGTTATCTAGTGCATTCCTACATTAAAAAGGAGTGACTTTGGACCCTCCTCTCCCATGAGGTTGAAGCCACATTTGGTAGGTTATTGTGGGGCAGCATAGAATAACAACAAAAACAGCATGGGTTTGAGGGTCAGACTGTGCCTGGCTTTTTTCTCTTCCTCCTTGAGAATCAAACAGCTATACTTCAGAAGGTGTTGCAAAGACTATTATTAATGACAATGACAGCAAAAACTCCTATATATTGAACATTTACTATTTATTCACTATGCTGAGTGCTGAATGTTATCTCATTTAGTTTTTAAAACAATCATGAAAGGTAAAAATTTAGCCACCAGGTTTTATTAAGAAAAACGTCACCTCTGAAAGGTTAGGACTCATGACAGCTCCCTACTTTAGAAGAGGTTTAAAGGCTGAGAAAGCAGATACCCTTCAAAGAGGTTTATGCCATGTTCATGCTAAGTCTGCAGAAATGATCATCTTACCTTTGTCCAGAGACTATGGCAGCATTTGCCTCGAGTTCTGTAAAAAATACAAAGGACAGAAATGAGATGTGCGAGTGTCTGGTGTACATGCCCACAGGGAGAAGCTAGGTGTTCATGAGATTCTGAATGCCATATTTAGGCTAACATATCTCTGTGCTTAGCAGTATCCTCACTCTACAAGGTATGGAGACAGAGCTGGCACAGACACAACTAGACTGTCTGAGGCATAAGACGCTTACTTGGTCTATTTTTATTTCTACTCCACACTCTGAAATAATCCTGTTTGGATCAACAGAACTAAATTCACATTGCCTGGTTCATATTCCACCCAGGTATAACTAGGTTAGTAAAATAAGCCTTTTTCCTTTCACATAGAAGAGATTATTTTCATTCTTAAAATATTTCCACCTTCTGGACACTTTTTTTTAAAGACAGTAATCTTCCAATATGTCTTAAACATTTATTAAGAATGCATTTTCCTTCAAAGGTCTGCCTCACAGAATTTTAGAGGGCAGACTGCCTTGTTTTGAGATAAGGCCTATAGATCTCATTATGTCCCTATTCCTCAACCTCCCAGCAATGCCCTCCAAGAAAGGAAAATCTCTGTAACTTGTCTATCAGGGTTTTGCTTAAATAAGCACCCTAAGGTTTACCAGCAGAAAAACATCTTCCTCCATTATACGCTTTTAGGTAGTTTCATCTTTTCTAATAGACTTCCCTGATACACTAGATAGCAGCGATCTCTCCTGATCTCTCACAGCCCTGTCCTTGACCCTGCTTTTAGGGAATTCAGCACCTCAGTCTCAGTGTACATGTCTAACATACCTTACTGGTTATATGGTAACCTCTTGAAGGCAATTAAGCTAGGTACCTAGGTTAAAATTTTGAATTCATTGCTTATTAGCCATGCAACCTTGAACAAACTTGACCTCTCTGTGCTCAATGCTACATCTGATAAACACTTAACCCACTTTAAAGTTAAGAAGATAAACAAAATGTCACATTAAAAAAAATTAGTACAATACCTGGTTCTTAGTAATACTGCAGTATTAGCTATTATTATTGTTGCTATGATGCTCATGTTGATGCAGCCTTCACGTGAGGAGGTGGGACTACTCTGCCTTTAATGCAAATGCTGGCAGAACAGAATCGCTGCTTCTCACCGTCTACTTAGCTCCCCATATCTCATCCACACAACCTGAAACCCCTACCCAAGAAACAGATACCAACTCACTGAGTCTCTGCTGCCTTGCTGGTTCTGCTGGAGCAAAGAAATGTAGGTAATGTGTGCTCAAAAATGAAAATGGCTCATCAAAAGAGTGATTTCAAAAAAAAATCTTGATTAGCCTGCTGTTTTAGAACTAAATTGTCTCAATCCTTTTGAGACCTTTAACACTGTCATAGTTCATTCGGGTAAGTCTGGATCAAAGGGGTTTGGTGGAGGCAATTAGAGGCTTTGGGGGTATTTTAAGGAAATTCATTTAAATCAAACTTTTAAAAGGAAAAGGATTCTTGGGCCAGTTATTCTGAGGAGGACATATATGGTAAAGCCCATTTTCTGCAGTAAAAAGTTGTGACTGATTCATTTCTAGTTGCTCCTTTTCTCACCAACAATAAGGTTTACCATCTACCCACTTCTCTGAATAATTTGTTCCATTTTCACCAATGTCAGGTATCACATGGCCAGTTTGTAGCTAAGGAAGTCTGGGTGGCTGAAATGTTTTTGCTTGTTCATTTTTTCAGAGGCCTGATTTTACCCAAAGAGTGTGGAGTATAAAATACTATCCATCACACAGGACAGACCACCCTGAAGAAGGTTTAAAACATAAACACAGCTTTGACTAGTGTGGCTCAGCTGGCTGGGTATCAAACCTGCAAAGTGAAAGGTTGCTGGTTCAACTCCTGTTCAGGACACACGCTTGGGTCGCTGGTTCGGTCCCTGGTTAGGGCATGTACTAGAGTCAACCAATCGATGTTTCTCTCTCACGCTGATGTTTCCCTCTCTTTCTACCTTCCTTCCCTTCTCTCCAAAAATAAATACATAAAATCTTAAAAAAAAACATAGTCACAAGTTATACCTTACTTTTACTGGCTTAGACTTACAAAATTAAACATGTATGTGTTTCTTTGCCTACAAATTTTGTTAGGTGTATAAACTGTGCTGTAAATGAGATTATAACGTCCTTGAGGAAAGCAGTCATACTTTATCTTTTTTTCCTTGTACCCCTTGAATGACCTACAGTGACAATGACCCAGGCAAGACTAACCTGTAACATACCGATGGTATTTATCTGCTTTGGCAGTGCTGTTGTTGCCATCAAGATCCTCATGCACCCAAAGCTGACCTAGCATCCCACAGCTATTATTTGTCAGATTACCATGGACTCCACCTTCCAGAAAACCATCCCTAGTGCTATTTACAGTGTCTTGGTCATGAGAAGAAACTTAATGCCATCCACAGATGACTGAAATGACTGTCTCCCTGGAGGAATGGCTACCTCACTGTAGCAGAGCTTCTTGAAACAAGCCTCTGCTCCTGTCATGATAATGCAATCACTACTATGTGCAGTAATGCTTGTCACCCCAGTGAGTTACCATATTCCAGTCCATCAGCTGCCAGCTGTGAGTGTCAGGGTTACGGAGCAGGGCAAACTCTGCAATGGAAACCACCCATGGCGGGGTGGCAGACAGACAATGGGCACTGAGATGCTCTTCTTGAGTTCCCTGGCTGACACCAGGAATGTGTAAGAGAGTAAGCTGCTCAGGAAGAAAATAACCTTAAATAGTACTGCACAAGCTCTGCCACTCAAACAAAGTCTGTTTGAAGGAAACTGATAAGAAGCGTCAGCCACCTCCTGGCACACTGAGAGCAGCAATAGTTCCTCCACACGTAACCCATTCCACGCCAAGACTTTTTCCAAAACGTGCCTTACCTGGTCTGGCAACAGACCCCTGCAGTGCTGTGGATGGAGTTTCCTTTGGGACTAAACTCTGTGAAGGGGCTAAGGTAAGAAAAAAAAAATACAGGCCTTTTATTTTCCTTTCTAGACCAAACAGAAAGCATTGACTGAATCAAGGGCTAAGTAACTGCTGAAATACACATACTGTTAGAGGGCAGTACTTGAGATTGGCTTTGAAAGTACATTTCAAATCTTACTTAAAAAATTAGCACTCAGTAGTACAGACTGCCACCAGGGATATCTGTTTTTCCTTTGTGTGTCTAAGGGCCAACGAAGGAGGGTCCATGAGGACAACAGCATGCGTAATTTCTGCTTCTTGGGATCACATTCTATCCAGTCTCTAAAGACCCAGAGCACACCTCAGCAGGCAACCCAAACCCCTTTCAGAGGAACAGTTAATCACACCATTCACCCTACCATTTAAAAAATTGTCTCATACCTCTGAATTCTACACTCTTTGAGAACTGAAATGAATCACATAATTTATTTTGTACTTTCCTACAGCGCCTGGCAAGAGTGATGCGTAGAAAACAGATATTCAATTCATACTTAACAGATCAATTTGTTACTTATCTAACAGGTACAAGAACTTACTAAGGCACTGTGCCAAGCACCTTTAGAGAACAAATTACATCCTTTCTGCTGATCAGGAACTCAATCTACTATTCAAGGTAACTAACATATACACATGTGGTACACTGGAGTACACTGTGATGTTATATGAAGATTCATAAAATTATAAAGTGCAGCAGGAGTCCAAAGCATGGGAGATCTATTGTAGACTGAGCAGTCTGAAGGTACATTAAAAGGAGAAATATAAGAATTAGGCTTTGAAGGACAGAGAGAACTTAAGCCCTTAAAGAGAAAAGGAATAGAACACACAACATACTCTAGAATGGAAACTTCTTGGATCACATGGTAAAGATCAAGGGCCTAGATGTGCCACAGTCACTCAAAGATATGTCCTCCCAACCTGACACCTCAGTCTGAGAGCCTAGATGAACTGCAACAGTAAACTTTACCCTCTTGTAGAAATTATGAATTTTGTAGATCTCTCCCCCAACTTGGTAAGAAGTCAATAATGCATTTGTATTAAGAATTTATTTTGAATGCTTATCTGATAAAGCTCAAAACTATAACGTAAGTTGTACTTTTAACTCCAGTACTAATTTTTCATATTTTTAAGGTAAAAGTCCCTTGAAAAAAGAATGGAAACAATCTTAACTAAAATTGAGAATTTTTCCAAGTGCTGGTTCATCTTCCTAAGGCTCACACATTTCTCTAGGAATATATATGATCCAGATATAAATATTTTCTAATCATGTCATCATTATTCTCTTGGTATCGGAGGGAAAAGTTCCCTGAAAGGAAGTAGAATAGAAATACTTAGTAGCAGAGACTGTATTTAAGTCATACCAAGTTGCTTTTCAATTCTTAGGGCTCACCTACCTCAACAGAACTAGAACCTGAACCCTACAGCACCTAGCCCTTGAAGTCTCTATCTCCTACATGGGCCCTGACTCATTAAAGGCCTTTAACCCTCCCTGTATCTCGAGCTTTGAAGTAAGAGGCAGAGAGAAAGTAGGGGAATTAACCTCTCCAGAGCTCTACGAGGAAGTGTGCTGGCCCCTTTATGCTAGGCTCATTGAATCTTTGTATAAATTCTGGGAGGTAAGAATTACAATCTCCACTTTACAGGTGAAGCATAAGGGCTTACAAGAGGTTAAGGAATTTATCCAACTGTGATTGGTAACCAGTGAAGCTAAATTTGAACTCTGATCTTACCCTGAAGCTTGTGTTCTTTCTGCCCCTTCTCCTGGGTGCTTACCACTCAGGAGTAGGTACTTGAAGTATTTTGGCTGCATGAACAAGATAGGTGCTCTTAGCTGGCCTAGGACAGCAGTGATCCTTCCTAGGTTTGGCAGAGTGTAACTGATTCCACTGTAGGGAAACAGAACTTTTGAATCACTTAAGATTCACAGAAGGAGGAACACATCTGCATGGGTGAGGGGGAAGAGTGTGAAGGGAAGAAGGGGAGGTATAAGGACACCTATGCATTCATCATTAAGCCACCTTAACACTGGAAATAATATGAACTAGATATACATAAACGAAATGGTCTAATTTACAAAGAGACTTTATTGAAAAGAAACTGGCAATAATTATGTTTTTACCATTTACTAAATGATTACTATACTCAGGTCTTGTGCTAACCATGACATATGCGTTATCTTATTGAATTCTCACAACTGTTGTTCCCATATTACAAAGTAGGAAATAAGTTTGGAGTAGTTAAGGAACTTGCATTAAGCCCACACAGCTGATAAATGCTAGTGCTGGGGTACCAACCCAAGCCTATCTGTCTCTCAAACACCTTGGTCCTCCCATGTCTGTTATCATGAAAACTGATTTCCTAGAAATTTCTCCTCTGGAGCAGCCACTCAGGAGAGAATAGTCTCTGGGACAGAGTACAGTGAAGAAGGGTATATTAGAATCCTGTTCTGAAACTGCCGAGAGCAAGTCTTTACCATGGTTAAGAGCCCGCAGGAGTTGTTCACACTTAAGGCACAATGTCAAACCAGAGGTTCTACTCTACACACTTTGAACAAACACTGAACTCCTCGGAGCTCAATCTACTCACCCATAGAACAGGATTAAGGCTACCTAACAGTTTGATATGAAAATGATGTACAATAACGTATGTAAAAAGGCTTCCTTGTAAAACGAAAAACTATGCAAATGAAATGTGTATCATTATTTCAGGACCTTGTTAGTCAACGTAAGCTTAACATAGGATTTTAAAAGTATATTTTCCCAATGCACTTCTAATAAATGAAACACCATGATTACTATTTAGCCCATTCTTCTTCCTCCAACTAGAAAATGAAGTCATGCTTTCTTTTGTGGGATAGGCCATCAAAAAATGGACAGGAAATGATGCCAGGCATGAATACATACCTACGCTGGGTAGAAGCTCTTGATGGGATCCCACCTTCTCCTCCACTAGGCCACCTGCAAGTGGCTCAGACGCTATGCCAACATGATTGTTTTTTGTGGTCGGCGCCGCAGAGATGAGCTCAGAGGGTACCAGAGTGGTTACAATTGAGCGTACACTTGTGGGGAGAGTATTGCCAGGTAAGCTGGGTCCTGCTGAGGCGGAGCCCGAGCCCACAGGGCTAGAGGTCATTTTTAGCAGAGTGGGTGCTGGGGGCGTTGGGGTTTTACTGTCCAGCTCTGTGGGTAATTGTTCTGTTCCCACGAGCCCTGGAGCTGTGGTCTCTAGCCCGTGGCCTTCAGTCTCTCCTTCTGCACCATATTGCTCTTCCCCTTTTTCAAGAGAACCTGTAACTTTCTTACAGGCCTTGGTCAGCAAAATCTGGCCGATTTTGTCCACTTTTCCTTTGCCCTTACTAGATGAAACTGGGCTTCGCCGGTTGACAGAGGAGCCTGGACTATTGGTCAAAAGGGGAGAAACCACTGTAGTTGACTGCGAAGAGGGCAGAGGGCTTTGATCTGCTGAGGTGTTCACCTGAGGACTAGCCTCGTCTGGATTCAATTCTTTCACTTGCTGGACAGGGGGATGAGGAGGGACAACTGGAGAAGCTGTACAAGGCGGGGAAGGAAGCTGAACAGGGGTGGCTCGTGAGTTTAGGACCAAGGGTCGACCTGCATGTATGTTTGGAGCAGGAGTACTGGAAGGCGTATTGGACGGTACAGGTGCAGAAGAAAATTTTATGTTCTGAGGTATGTGTAAAGGGCCAACGACTGCAACGGAGGGAGGCATCAAGCCAGAGTTGGTTGTCAGTGGGGCTGCAGGAACTGTGCTGGGCTGCGATCCTTTCATAACCTGAATTATTGAAGATGAATTGATAAAGACAGGCGTAATGAACTGAGGTCGGGCATTAGGCTGAGCAGCTGACTGTCCCTCAGAAACCATAACCTTGCTACCCATATTGGGCATTGTGACGACTGTTGACATTAGTGCAGATTGCAGGTGAGTTGGCAGAGCTGCTGATGTGTTAGCTGAAGTTGTGATGGGATTGGAAGTTACAAAAACAGTTATCTGATTTGGGGGCAAAGGAGTGGAAATGGAGGAAGAGCTGACAGGTCTTGAGATTACTGGAGGGATGCTTGATGCAACATTAGAATTGACCTCACTCAATTCTGGATGCACAAGGGTTGAACATGGCTCATTATTGTGAGGTAAATTTAGGGAATTTGAGGGTTCTTTAGAAGACGGATCCTGCAGCGTGGGAATGACAGATGCTTTTTTCAGATCCTCCCCAGAAACTACTGGAGGTGTTACTTCCACATCTGTAAGCCCAGGGGGTTTAATGGTCACATTAGGAGCTCCAGAGTTGTCAAGAAGTTGACTTAATGATGTTGGTGCTTCCCTCATAGCAGGAGATACCATATTTTTGTTCTCTTCGACACCGGGAAGTTTGTTAGGATCCAAAGGTTGCCCATCCTTTTTGGATTGATCTTCAGGGACAACCATTTTAACTTCTTGGGCAGGTACTGCTTTTAGCTCAACGTTTACCTGCTCCTTCCTACCCTGGGAATTCTGGCAATCGCTGTCCTGAGGCACAGTCAAGCTCTCCTTGTTATCCTCAGGAGCTCCCCCCACAGTAGCCACAGGCATGGTAGAATTCTGAGGATTCAGCCCGCTGTTGTTAGGAAAGTTCCCAGGTACAGGGGGATTGGCCAAAGGAGTAGGACTGACCAATACATTTCTTGGCAAATCCACGTTCTGCAACAGGGCTGCATTTGTTTGAGAGGCCAGAGTAAGTTTAGGGCCTTTTGAATTTTGTCTCCCAGGACTTGGAGTGGTTTTCCTACTGGATCCAGGACTAGACCTGCGACTGTTGCTTGGGCTTGCCCGTTTTGTTGCTCCAGAATTAGACTGCTTTCCAGAATTCACCACCACAGAGTCTAATTTGTGAGTCTGTGGGGCAGCAAAATTAGAAGGATTATTCATGGTAAGATTTGAAGGTGCTTGCCCAATGGCCTTCAAAGTTGTTGGATTTAGGCCCTGTTGATCAAAGCCCCTGTTTAAATTTGGCCTAGGAGGTAAAGGAATATTAATCTGTGGGGGAAACAGTCCTGCTATGGAGGCATTGAGTCTTTCTGGCGATAGACTGATTTCTGAAGGTTCTGTACTGGGAGGGCGGTTGTTGGGTGTCTGAGGATAATATGGCCTGGGGCTCGCTCTGTTTGGTGTCTTAGGCCTAGATGTTTGGGTTGGAGCAGCCACATTTGGAAAGTGGTGGCCATGAGAGCTAGGCAAGGAATTTATGGAGGGTTGCTGGGGAGTTGCACCTTGAGTTGCTGGAAGAGGAGATGGCCCAGGTTTGGGTACTGTCATCATTAACTGATTCTGGGAAACTACTAAATGTGAAGGCATGTTATTTGGGCCTCCTGAGACAGATGGTACTTCACTGCTACTTGCTTCAGGAAGTGAGGACATATCTCCCAGTGGTGAGCTGGAAGGATTCTGTGGGTTTTCCTGATATACTATTTTCCTTGAATTGCTTCCCAAAGGCGTATTCACAGGCACTGGCATTCTCTGTTTATCAGGTGATGGCGGCACAGAGACAGGTCCTGGCAAACTAACCATGACAGGCATGGTACCACTCTGTTGCATGGGCATTCTCTGGGAATCTGGATTCAGGGGGCCTCTTGGGGGATGGATATTTTGGGAGACTGGAAGCCTAACTGATTTGGGGTCCTGCTGCATCATGAGCATCATCATCATTTGCTGCTGCTGCTGCTGCTGCTGTTGCTGCTGCTGCTGAGATTGTGGCTGACTGGGAGGTGGTGGCTGCTGCTGCTGTGGTGGTGGCAGTTGTGGCTGTGGCTGCTGCTGTGGTGGCTGTGGTGGGGGTGCCACATGCTGCATGAGCTGAGGAGGCATCTGCTGAAGGGGTCTCTGTTCAACTGGTTGAGAAGGATAACCTAAAACAAGCCCCCAAAATCAGGGAAGTTAGATTTTTAGCAAGAAAAGCTTTGCTACCTTTAGAGTATAGCCAAGCAATACTCATTTAGGTGGTACAGACTGTGCACAAACAGCTCAGGCATGCCCATTCCCGGGGTGCAGGGGCAGCCCCTCATTATTCAACATAAGCAAAGGGCACAGTGCTTAAAGAAGCAAAAAGCAAAGCATCATGAACTTGAGCTCCTCAGTCTTTAGGGTCTCAACGAGGCCTTACTATACTAAGACTCTGATAGACAGACAATCTGTGCTATGCACTGCAAATGGCCATGTTTATACCAGCCAAACATTTAGATGAAATGAGAAAAACTTCATCAAGAGCAAGGAACTGACTACCCAGCATTGGAGTCTCGTGCAGGCATAAATATTTCATTGTGTCTGTGAATGAAGTAAAGCAATTAATATTCACTTTTCCTCTTAGCACAGATTACTTTTTTTTAAAGAGTTGGTTTTGTTGAAAACGCCAGTATTGAAGATAGCCTTTTAATTCTTTTAACAGAAGTAAACTGTGACTCTCTAGGATTCAATTCCTTAAGAAAGAGGGGATTTAAAATTACTCCGATCCATTGGCTCCACACACCACGCTGGATCCCTCAGGTTCAATCCTTTGGAGAACCCAAATTAATTAAACTGCCCTTCCAATGTAAATTAGTTTAATAAATAGATGAAACTAATAGAAGTTGATACACTCACTGAAAATAAAATGAGAACACTCGAGTTTTTTTTGGATATTAATTTTCTATGAATCCACATTTGGAGAATAAGCCAGAAGCATAGCCCTCAGGAGTAAATAATAATTTTGAGAAAAGAACTCTGAGGGACAATGCCCTATAGATTAGCAGAAGTCAGAATTTCAAATGGTTCTTTCTTTTGTGAAGACTTTACTTGGCTTTTAGAACCAAAACCTTATACGATTCCAAGAATAAAGATGGCTCACTGGGAAAAAGTGGGCATATAGGTGGGATACAATTTCGCAAACTAGATTTGTTCCACTGTTGCATGAAAAATACATTTGGAAAATTTTAAGGTGCAGGAAAAAGAATGGTTGGCTCTGGAACTTGGAAGAAAAGCTGGCTCAAGATTTTCACAGACAGCTACCAAATGCTGCTGATCCACAGGGTCAGACCTGTGCTCAAGAGTGAATTAATATCTTCTGGCCAAAGATTTCCATGGCGCCAATGAGAATAATGTGCAGAATCCAGTTTTGAAGACTTAAAAAAAAATCCTTTTCTGTTTTAGGCTCAAGTAACTTCTTTACACTTACAAAGCCAATGACATAGCATTTCCACAGTTTTAACTCAGGTTCCCATTGTAAGAAACTTGTAATTTCTGTAGAAGCCCCTTGATGTTAGGGCTATGACACAAATGCCTTGTATTTTCAAGATCAGGCCACCAGACAGTACAGTAAATGCCAAACGAGAGCAGCACAGACAATACAGCAGTCTCTCAAAAGTAACAGTTAAGGGCATGACTGCTATAACGTTCCAGAAGCTAGAGGCAGCAGTCCAAATGACACTGATGATAAGACAGATTGGTGTTGCCATGACAGAATGGTGGAGGGGAAAAGCCAGGACACACACAGTGCACATGACATAATCAAGAACCAAATTTATTAATCATGGAATGCAAACATATGCTTTTAGGGGTCAGGCTGGTAGGGAAGAAGAGAAGTAGGCTGATATAAGACAGAAGTAGACATGTAGATAGAGCCAAACTGCAGAGCAAATGCTCTGTCTAGAGGCATTTAAATTCAGTTTTTATTTGTGTTAAGATACTGCATGGTAGTTCAAACACATTATAGGCCAAATTCAGCCTTCAGGCTTCTAGTTGCAAGCCATAAAAAGGAAGCAATAATCCCAGGTGTGAGGACCTTGGGATTCATATAACAAGAATTTAGATGTGCCTGGGGAAAGAAGGTACCTTCCTGTTCGTAATGCCTTCTAGACATATAGGCAAAGACTGGTGACCTCCCAGCCTCAACTGTGCTGCTGCAATTCACTGACCAGAAGTGTGATATGCCCAAACAATTTGTAATAAATAATACAAATTATTGACATCATGGTGGACTTTTTGATTCACTTTTAAAATATATAAATTAAGGGTAGATTACAGTTTATCCCTAAAATAACACCACTCTCACTTATATGGCAAAAAGAAGGCGGAATAACTCGTGAGGAAGAAACAAAACATAATCTTTTGCACACTTAGAGGCGAGTGTCTGCAGTGTGACAGGCTCATGTGTTTTCAACCATTTCACAAGGGAGTAAGGTTACAAATCACTGCTCAGGTGTAGAGATATTGTGACGGGTGCATTTGGTTCTATGATTCTAGGCTGGAATAAATGAATTTTGGAAACATTTTCCTTTTCAACATAATTTTTCAACAGTTAGAGGGTAATATTATTTTATCATGAGAAAAGGGTACAACACAAGGGAATTCAACAATATTGGTCCTAATTATTAAGTTAGGCAGTAGGTACACAAGCATCTTTCTTATTTTAAACCACAGTAGTTCTCTGCTCTGAGAAAGCCCCAGTAGGAAAGGCTGCAGGAAAGACGCAGGCAAGCAGGATTAGGGCGAAAAACATCTTTTCATTTAATCTTATTTCATTTTGATGCCAAATAGAACCTTGATATTGATAAGAATAAAGAGGCACTTGACATTTCAGTCTGATCTAATGAGGACATAAAATAAAAACTAATTTGAGCAGAATCAATATACCATCAGAAATTATATTTGAACTTTTTACTTACTATTCAGGCAAATTTTCCAAATACTAGACACATTAGACTGCTAGCATAGTTAGGAGACAAAATAATATAGTTTCCTTGAAGAGAAGTCTTGTAATGCTGTATAAATGATGGCAAGCATATAATCTTAAACATTTTATCACCTGGTGGTCGGTTTGAAAATTCTGGCAGTTTAGGGCCTGAGTTGTCCAAGTTAATTCCTTGTTCTCCAGGCAAGGGCTGCTGATCAGCCTCCTCTAGACCGGCTGGGCGAGTATCTGGGGTGCTAAAAACAAATTACACATTTGAGTAAACTGTACCATTCATACACAAAATTGCCATAACCAATCCCCTATTTTTGAAGAACTTAAATCTGTTTGCATGATCATCCCTACCATTATTTATATTTCTTAAGTCTTGATAAAATATTTAACATTTAGCATAAAAATAATCTGGTAATTTCATTAAAATTTAAAATCTACTCAATCCAATAGCACAGCTATTTACTCAAAATGCTTTCTACAAATTTCTGATATAATGATTTTCATGTCATCATCTGTCTTTTAGATGTTTTAAGCCTTGATCACAGTTTGGGTTATCAACATTATAAAGCACTATTCCTGTGAAACCAAACTATCTCTGATGTATCAAATTCAACCAGCAGTCCAGATTGTCTCTTTTTTGTGGATATTACAGTGGTGGCTCCCACAATTTTTAATACCTGGCAAGAAGCTGTAGGCTGCTGGTGAAAATGGTGCTCAGAACAAAGAAAGACGGGGAATACCAGAACAAAGCTAATTAATTTTGTTGCAGAGTATTTGTAGACATCCCACTGATTTTGGAATGCTTTAATTTTTACCTAGGTGTAGCTTAAAAATTTTAATGGGAAAGAAATGGAGAAAATGTTATCTACTAACACCCACATTCCCAAAGAACCAGTGTTCACATCCTCATTTTGTTTGTAATCTTACTCCTATTTGTACCTTGCTTTTCTGACCTTAAGGTTCCCTTTGTCCTGATCTTGGTCACCTACTTTTATACAGTATTTTCTCATTGTATTCTGGGTAGTTTCATAAGCCTTACCTTTAATCCATTAAAAAAGCCGTACCATAGAACATGGAAATTTAGAACCTGAAATAGGTCCTTAGCATACTCAGGGGCCTGTAACAGATGTACGATTTGTCTCTTACATGACTTCTCTTTCACTTCAAATTATAGACAAGGATTCTATAGTATTCTTTACTTTCAAAGAACTGTACTGCTAAAAAAAAACCTTGGGTGTCTAGTCCACCCACCTCACATTATGTATAAGAAAACAAAGGCCTGAAGAGGTGTAGAGACAGGCCCAAGGTTCCACCGAGCTGGTGGAAGAGCTGGGATTAGGTGCTCTTCCCATTAAACATACTGTCCCCCTTTCCTAGGAGTGATGCTGTATAATGCCCTTTCAGAATCTGTACCCCCAAAGTAAACAGTCTCCCTCAGGGCTGGTGAAGACAGCCAAAATGCATACCAACAGCAACTGAATAACCTTACAATTTTACTTTTAAGACTACTGGGAGGAATAAACATTACCGTAAAAAATATTCCTAGAGGTTGATAGCAGTATAGAATTCAACTTAGATCTATTGGAAAAATTCTATAATTAAAAGGCTTATTAAGCCTGAACTCAGGAAAATGCAGGTTGTTAATATATAATTACTGATTTATGAGATTCAAGAAGCAGCAAGTAAGCATGATGTAACATTAGAGTACAACCAAAGAAATAAGGAAGCTGGGAGAAAGGTGGTTGGTTTTATTCTGAACAGTTATGCTTGTTTATCTAAAGCTCCCCTACTCCATAGTTCTAGTAATTTATTTCCATTAGCCTACTTCGCATTCATTTGTCACTATTTCCTTTAATAAATAATTAAAAGCAGAAAGTTCAGTTTAATCAGTATTCTTTCTGGGACTATTTTATTAAAGCCAAAATAAGACTTAAATTAACACTTTGCTTTAGAAAACGAAGTACAAATTGCCCTTCCTGCTGTGACCTTGCAAAAGAATTCACCTGGTGAACCCTTTACCAAAAGGGTAACTTTGGGCCTGATTTAAAAGGCCCAATCATCTTAGTGTGAGGTTTTAAGCTTCTAGGGATAATAAAGACCCTTTAAAGGAAAGGCACCTGTATAAAAACCACTTTCTATTTGAGAGACAGCAGGGGATCTCCATAAGTAGTCTTCATTTCCAAGACACACTGAGCCTTTCTGGTTCCCCAACAGCCCCTTATAAGCCCGAAGTGCTCTGAGTTGTAGTGTGGTAGAACTGGCTATTTTTCAGGCTCTGAGTACCACAACCCCCCAGAGACTATTGACACAAGAGACATATATTAGTTGCCTGCAATGTATGAACCCTGTTTGAAACCTTATTTGGACAAACTAAAAAAAAAATTAATTTGAGATAATCACAGAAACTTGAATACTGGATATCTGAGAATATGAAGGAAGTATTATTTTTCTAGATGTGCTAATAGTATTGTATGGTCTTAAAAAATCTGTCCTTATCTTTTAGAAGTACATACTGAAATATTTAAAATAAATTAGCTTTAAAATAATCAAGAGGGTAATGGGTAGAACACAGATAAAGGCACGATAGGTTGTGAGTTGAAATTTGTTGAAGCAGGGGAATTTCATTATACTAATCTAATTGTATATATGCTTAAAATTTTCCATCAAAAAAAGTCCACATAGAAATAAATGAGTAAGATTTGAGCAAAACTTATCACAACCTACTTTAGATCTTGCTGACTATTTTTCTTCTTCCGAGGGGGTTTCTTCTTCTTCGGTTTATTTGCGTTAGTATTGTTTTGCTTATTGTTTACCCCGAAATGGCCTGCAGAGATGTCACTCTGCAGTAAGTTGACCAACAATGGGCTTGTTAGCGTGACGTCCTTATTGACTGGGAAGCCTGGATTCTGACCACAGGACATCTGATTTCCATTGGGTGCTCCGCTGAAAGGTGCATTGAAAGGCATTCCATGGCCTGAGAAGTGGTTTCCCGAGGCACTGTTTCCCTGCATGGCCTGCACATGGGGGGGAACCATGTTGGTTTGTTGCATGCTAACATCAGGCATCATTTGAGACAAGCTGACATCATTATTTGCTGTAGTAGCAGGGTCACCATGCTGCTGGGCCATGTGTGAGCTGGGCCCTGGTGGCCGTAACACCTGCCCCTGAATCCCCATAACCTGAGAAGGACTGTTGTTCACAGGCCCTTGCTGGGGCAGCATCTGTCCTGACATCTGTCCCGTAAACTGCACCATGTTTCCTTGCATGTTTGGAGTTGGTCCCCTCATTATCTGTGCTGGTCCCGGCATGACATTGGATTGGTTCTGAGTGTTAAACTGTTGCTTATTCCCCTGCATCTGATTGGTCATGATCTGCTCTATCATTGGGTTCTGCTGGAGCAAAACTTGCCCCTGAGGCCCCATCATCTGGTTATGTGTCGCCATCATTTGTGGGCCTTGCTGGGTAAGCATCTGCTTGGGTGGGGTCATCCTTTGGGGCGAGGGCCCAAGATTTTGGCTCTGAGGGTTCACCATCATCTGGCTCTGTGGCATAAGCGGGGTCCTTGGAAGGATCATAGGGTTTTGAGGGTTCAAGCTTCCTTGTTGCTGGACCATCTGGCCTTGGGAGGGCACAATCTGCTGGTGCATGCTCATCAGCTGAGATGGTGGGCCCTGCTGGGGCTGGCCTTGCATGTTGCCCAGGTTCACCTGAGGAACCCCAGAACTACCAGCCTGCTGATTGTTCATGTTGCCATGAATTCCCATGAGGCTGGGCTGCATCATATTTGGTGGCCCGTGGGACACCTGCATCTGGTTTTGGGGAGGACCAGCTCCTTGACCACCTTAAAACACAAACAAACACAGTTTCAGAAAGAAATACTATTATCTTATTTATATTAAGATACTTAAATTACCTTAATTAGAAAAACACCCACCACTCATATATCCTCTGACCAACATAAACAAATGTGCTGTGCTTGACATACTTTCCGTGGGTTTTCTAAAGTATGGAGATTTGACGGTGTAATAATAGTTACACAGTCAAATGGTAATGTGGTAATTCTCAATAACCATATAATAGAGGAGAAGAATCCATGTCATTACTCCTATTAGGTAACTTAAAGATAATATTTCAAAGATCAATAAAGTTTACTTTCTTTCATATTAAATGAAAAGCAAGGCAGCATCTCATTATTTAAAAAGGACTTGTACTCCGTAACTCGCTGAATCTGTCTCTGGCCAAATGAATTTTCCTAAACTGATAGCTGGGGTCCACCCTCCAGGCCTGCTTGGGTTTCAGCCTCCAGCTGTGGATGTCAAGGTGGGCTCTGGACGGCACGTCAGGGAGATCACGGAGTAGGGTTCATTAGAGCGACAGCCAAGTTCAATGAGAACTTGTGCTTTTTCCTGAGACTTTTTGGGTAGAACATGGCATCTTCCCTGTGATACCTGCCCTCACTTGCAGGGTCTAGTAACAGATCTCAGTTGGGGTGGGAACTGGGCCTTGAGAACATGTGTGAATATGTCACAGAGTATGGTCTGGTTTTAGCCTTTCTTGAATTAAATAAATATAGATAGTGAATAAATTAAAAAGATGATGAAAATTAATGAAAAACACTAGGCTAGTGAAATAAGCCCTGCTTTAGATGAGTCAAGGAAACAAAGAATGTGACATACCCTCTTAGGAAAACCTCAACAATGCTGACAAGACATTTAAAATGCTTCTTGAAAAAGTAATAATGATTCTATCTGTGTGATATCTGGATGCTGCACTTTAGAGAAAAGAATACCTCAAGCTTCCTAAGGACAGATCTCCTCTGCCCCAGTGTGGTAAAAATTATTTAATCTTGATCTGAAAGCTGAGCCTCTGGTAGGAGTCAACTGACAGATGACCCAGAAGCTGTAGATACAGAACAGTCAACAAGGGATATTAAAACTGCAGTGACCATCCCCTTGGCAGTTCCTGGTGGACCCCACGGGACATGTTCTATTCTTCAGTGATTTCTAATTTAGACAAAGAACACTGCCTGGCTTGTTGCACTGTTCACTTACTTTGGGTCTTTGGGATTTTCCTATAGCTACTTGCATTATCTCTCCCTTCTTACTGAATAACCTTCTAGCTTATTTTATCTCCCTTTTATTTTTCACTTTTAAATGGGGGCTAGAAAGTGGCAGGCACAACAAAGTTAGGAGGCTAGTCCATGCTCCAGCCAGGGAGCCAGGGGACAAACTGTCTATTGCTCATACTATTCAGAATTTTCCTAAAACTTAAGGAAGATCTGCTAAACCAGTCTTATAAGCTCTTAAGGTGAACTCCATTAACACTATATACACACTGAATATGCCAGTGTATATTCATCCAATCAACAATTATTTATTGAGTACCTATGTACAAGGCACTTTTGGTACTAAGCTAACATCAATAAACAAGATAGACCAAATCCCTGACACCTTGAAGTCTATTTGGCACAAGACAATGATGGACAAGTATTTTCACAGGAAGAAGTAAAAGCTAAAAGGTAAAAATAAAGTAGAATAAGTGTACAGAAAAAGGCAGGCAGGAGTAGAGATATCTTAGATGGGATAAATGGGGAAATGAAAACAGCACGTGGGAGGCACCATATACAAATGCACAGAGCTGTGCTTAGGTAGAGGAATCATGATTTTATCATTGTTTAAAACCTCCTACAGAAAACACGATTTCACAAAGCTCAGGAATGCAGTTTTGTACTAGCAGATAAGGAAAGACAAGCAGTTTGGCTTAACCCTCGCCCTTCAAGAGGTAGATTGAACTATTTCTTGTTAACTTAGAATTTTTCTCATTCCTTAGTGATTTACAATTAAAGCTGGAACCACACAACTAAGTTAACTCTAAGTGGGGATGGGGCTGAGGAAATATCTGCACTAACTCAGTCCTAACTGACTGAATGAGAAAGGGTAAGAGGATTTACTTGTGTGATATCTAAGCAACAAGAAACAAGAAGTCTGGGCTTATATAATACTGTTTTACAAACACTTTTTAACTGTTCTGCTCCACTCCATTTCTCCTTCAAAATTTCTTACATGCAATACGGTGTTGGCATTAAACCAATACTGACTGAAGTCTGGTCTTCAAATACCACAGTGTAAATCGGAATTCAGACACTCAACATAAACACAGCTAACATCCACTATACAGAGATTTTTAAAGTAGCAGTTGTCCAAAATGCCACGTGCCTCCATGCCTTTGTGCCTATAGTCTTCTCTGCCACAAACACCTTTTGCCCTATCACTAACTCAGGGATTGGCAAACTATGGTCCGTGAGCCAACAGGCCTGCTGCCAGTCTGTAAATAAAGTGTTTGGCACACAGCCAAACTCATTCCTTTATGTATTGTCTCTGTCTACTTTTGTACTACAACAGCAGAGTTTAGTTGCCAAGCTTAAAATATTTACTATTTGGTTCTTCTCAAAAAAGAAAAAATTGCTGTAACTCAAGTTTCACCTCCTTTCCTTAGGCGTTTCCAGGTTCCTGAGACATTTTACCTACTTTCGATTCTTCAGTTACTGCGTTAAAAGAATAATTCATATTTAAGGTTTTGAAATTAAGGGGAAAAACCAGGACTTATGTTTACCCTTGTTGCTTATCACAGTATCTACCACACAATGCTCAATGAATGCTTGCTGAATAAATTATAGAAAACAAACCTGCATGCTGGACATTTTGATTTGCTTGCAGCTGAGGGGCTCCTGAATTCCCAGGGGTGGTGGTTGTTGTCGAAGGCACCTGACCTTGCATAAAGTTCGGATTGGCCTGTCCTGCTGAGAAGCCAGGTGGGAGGCGTTTAGGCATTCCTTAATAGAAAACAATGAGTAAGGCAGTTACCTGGCAAATTTATACTCTTGCTTAAATGTGGAATGAATAAGGAAGGATGAGCTGCATGAAGTCTCCACTGGCTTAGCTCTCTGTCACACTGGTAAGATCTTTAATAATCAGGTTGGGAAAGATGGTTAAAAAAATCAACACAATCCCTTACATGAGCATTGTCAAAATGAAAAAGAAATACTAAAAAATTTACACTTAGAACATGCCAAGGAAAAGATGGCAATCTGCTCCCTAAATGTGATCTGAGGCCACGTCACAGCAAGGTTTAGAGCTCTTTATTTTCCTCTGTAATAGAGCGAACCCCCAAACTTTATGTACTTTAACACAGGTACCAATGGAATAAATTCTCTCATGTTCAAACAAATTCGTAAGAAATGCTATAAAACAAAAGCTGGGTCCTGATATTAAGCATGGATAGGTGGTTCATTTTTTTCCCCTCCATTGAGGGAAATACATGACAATCTCCTTTGTAGAAAAATTCCCCCCATTATTATTTTTTAGAAATGATTTATAGGAGCTTCAACGTTAGGCTACATAAAATTTATCATCACACCTTCCTCTCATAAAGTCTGCTGCAATTTTGACAGCTTTGGTACCAAAAACCATGCTCTAATGGAATCTCGCTGAAGTATTACTTCTTTTTATAGGGAAGTTTAATTTCAGAAAATCTGTAATAAGGAGAATCTCAGAACCCATTCATTGTTTATAACATAGGCCTTGATGTGGCCAGATCACCTAGGTGAGCACATCAACTGCTCTATGAAAGCATCAAGACCCTAAAGCTCACTTAAAATTTTTTGTGTTAGTCCATTTATTTTTTTAAGGGCCAAATTTTTTAATGTCCTGAAAAACACTTTTAGGCAAATATGCATTTGTCCTTTCTTTAGCAGTGACAAGTCCCCATTTGCATGCTTTCATTTTAATTAAATCAGAAATCACATTCACAGGAGGGACTACCCAGCTTCCACTGATCCAGGGCTAGATGCCCAGAATAGTGAAATTTGGAGCTGAAACATTCTTGCATTTTCTAAAAACTTCTTAGGATTAAAATATTGGAGCCTGCATGACTATAAAATTAATTATAAGAGAGTGAAAAGACTGATGAGCAACTTAATTTCACCAGAAACCATGGGAACATGCCTTTGCTATGTTGCACTAAAGATGCAAGGGTTTTTTCTGGGTAGGCAATGGGTGTCTTTCGGTGGGGGGTGTGTTTATCAGATGACAGCATTACTGACACTCTCTACACCTTACTGAAAAGCTCCAAGCACATTCATGTGCACTAGATCAATGATTAATAAGAATAAATAATAAACATGGAGATGGATAAGTTTTACTGTAATCGTTTTACCTCACACATTAAGCTCCATTGCTTTTTCTTCATACAAGAGGCACCTTACAAAATAAATAAATAAATCTCCTTTAGGTATAACTGGTGGAATTCCCTCTCTAAGGAGCAGGCATTGGCATTATAAAACTATAAAAGTCAATGATTTCTGAACTTACTCCCCTTTAATACTTTAACCAAATTCAACACATATCATGCTGTTACTAACTTAGGATTATCAAAATTGAAGACTAGATGGGCCTTTTCCCCAATAAGACCTTGTACTTTTCATTTTTGCTCTATTGCATAATCTTAATTTTTTTCTACAGCTGAGCATTATAAGTTTTGTATGCAATGCATATTTCTTTTTGACATTTTAATTTACTAGTACAAGATCAAGCAAAAATAATCTGAAAACAAAATGAGCACCTCTACATTGAATTTTACCTGTATTTTTATCCAGAGGGCTAGCTTAAACATAACCGGTAGATACTGCATAATGTATCAAGTTAACTAATTTATATCAAATGTTACCACTATATTCACAAAACCAAATAATTACATCCTTATTTCACTCCCTCAATTATCTCAAAATTGTAGTTCCACTAAGATCTATCTCCAGTAGCTTTACTAACACAAGTAGCTTCAGTGTTCCTCACCTCCTAGGCCTGGATGTAAACTCTGTGGCCCCTGGTTTGGTGGCTGCTGCTGCATCACCATGAAGTTAGGTGGCACGTTTCCCTGTTGAACCATAGGATTCCGACCCGGAGAGCTGACAGGCTGTTGAAATCCCTGGGGAAGTGGGTTATTTTGAGGTGGCCTTGGTCCCATCTGCTGCTGAGTTTGGTTAACCGTTGGGGAGGATGCAGGGGATCCCTGCTGGAAGGAGGAGGGTGAGGAGGCAGGAGACTTGTTGGTGAGATGGGGCTGCTGCAGGGGTGTTGGGACCCTGGAGGGCCCTCCCTGCATGCTCTTCAACTGAGGAGCTGTGAACTGGCCTGGATTGCTCATCTGAGGAAAGTTTGTATGGGCTTGTGAGGCTTGCTGGCTGCCAAAGGGATATGGAGGGGGAGGGTGGGAAGGTGTCTGTACCGTGGCTAAGGATGGTCTTGCCTGGAGTTGCTGCTGTATTGGGCCAGGCAAGGGAGCCTTTTTCCACCCTTGGTTTGCAGTCATTGTGCCCAGAGAACCCTGGACTGGAGGAGGCTGAAGGGCTCCGGAAGGCAGCTGGTTCCAGCCTGGAGGAACAGGCACCTGAGTCGGGGCAGTAAACTGGGGTCGAATTCCCTGTGGCTGTTGCTGCTGATGTTGCTGTGGGGGTCTTGCCTGCAACTGTTGCTGTTGCTGTTGCTGCTGCTGCTGCTGTTGATGCTGCTGCTGCTGCAGCTGGGGAAAATTAGCTGGGTTCATTTGTCTGTTCACAGGGACAGGCTGCATTGGGTGGTGCGGGGGTGCTAAAGATCCTGAGGGATGACTTTGCTGCTGTATATGGAGCCCAGAGAGGAGTGGATCCATTGCATCTGTTTAAAGACAGTTAACAAAGCAAAAATTAACTTAGTGCAACCGAGATCCTAGAACAGTAGTCTGGGCAAATACAGAGTAAATCTGTATTTGTATTCTGCAAATACAGAGTAAAATCTGCTGGTACCATTTGGTGAAATGTTTGTGAGCATCTTCTACATGCCAAGCAACATACCAGAATGACATAAAGATAAATCTTGTCTAAAAGAGCTTATGATTCAAAAATGGACATAAGAGCCAAACATAAAATGTGGCGTGGTATTTTCAAAGCACATTCTGGGAACTATGTTCATTAGTATTATAGAAAACAAGACAAAACAAAACAAAACACAGTCAATTAGGCTTGAGAAACAGTGGACCTAACAACTTAGAAGGGTTCCTTCACCATAAGACTTTTAGTGCCTCTAGTATGTTAATTTTGTACCTCCAAGAGGATGATCGCTTTACCAAATTTACTTCACTATTTAGAATGCTCTTTCATGGGGTACCTTGCAGGAATAAGTAGGCCAAAAAATGCATTTTTAGGAATGTTGTGGTAAGACTGGTAAAAGAATAATGAGAAATTCTGAGAAGGAAATGATGACTTTTAGCTTGAAGAAATTGAGGCATATTTTGTAAAGAGGTGGCATTTAAGTAGGGCAGTTGGGATTTTCATCAGAGACAGATGAATTTTGTAATCATCTGTGCACCGAGTTCCAGCCTCTTTGATCGTAAAAGACTGGGGTAGTTACCTGACTGAGAAGCAGGGCGAGGAGTCCTGGGCTGCAGCTCTGAATTGTGGCCTGGTGCCATCATGGAAGATGACACATTTCCACCCTGTGGTATCATAACAGTGGCTGGGTTGGTCATTCTTATTAATCCTACAGAAAAAAAAAATTCTAGAATAGAGTACTGGAATTGACGCAGTGTTTGTTTTTAACGAAATATCTCAAGAATATGAAAAAGTATGAAAAATTTCTGTACCATCATCTACCTTATACACATCTAAGCATTTTGCCCCATCTCCTTTAGATACATATGTATATTATGCCCTGGAAGCCCCCAACTCCTTTCCAATCCCATTTCATTACCTCCCTCTTATCTTATAATTGGAGTTAACAGTTTTGTGCGTGTTTTATTTCTTTTCATTTTTTTATTTCTTTTCCATATATGTAGGTAAATTGCATTACATTTTGCATGCTTTTAATTTTCATGTAAGTGACACGATATTGTATGTAGCCTTCAGTTTCCTTTTGCATTTAATATTATTTTTTGAGCTTTATTCATCTTGACTGCCATTAATAGTACTCCATTTTATAGAACCCATACATCCATTCTCCTGTTGATAAACACTAGTAAGCCCCACCCCCACCCCACTCTAACTTTTCATTCTTAACTTTGTAATGTCATGTATTCTTGTGGACATGTGAGAGTGTCTTTAAACTATATAATTAGAATTGCTACGTTATAAAGTATAAGCATCTTCAATTTTACTACATATTGGTAAACTGCTCTCAAAAGTGGTTATACCAATTTATACTCCAGCTAGATTTTCGGAACTTCTCTTGCTCCATAGCTCTCTAATTTCTGATACTGTTAGGCTTTTTAGGATTTAGCATCTATGTTCACAAGTGATAATAGCCTATAATTATCTTCTCTTCCGGTCCTCCTTTAATTTTGGCATCAAGATAAAAATAACTTCAAACTGAGTTGAAAAGCATCTTTCCTCTTTTCTGTGCTGTGGAAAAATATGTCTACCTGTTCTTTAAATATTTAGTGAAACTCACCTGTAAAATCAACTGGGCCTATGGGTTGTACTACAGGTTCATAGGGAGAGACAGACTTTTATTTCAATTTTTAAAGTAGTTACAGATTTTTCACATTTCTATATCTTATTAATAAGTCATTTGAGTTATCCTTTAAAATTTATCAGCATAAAGTTATTCATGGGATACCTTCTCCCTTTTTTGAAAAATTGAGACATAATTCACATATTATAAAATATTCTTTTAATGTGTACACTTTTTTTCCCATTCTTTGTATTGCCTGTGCCTCTCTGTTTTCCTTTACTTATTTTACCAGATTCATCAATTTAGTTGGCTTTTCAAGAAAACATCTTTTGGTTTTGCTCCTCTGTTCTACTGGGTTTCTTAAAATTCATACTTTACTTATTTCTGCTCTTTATTATTTCCTTCCTCCTAGATTATTACTCTGCTGTTTTTTTTTTAATTCTTGAACCAGACACATAGCTTGTTAATTTTCAGTTAAAGTTCTGCTCTCATATAAGTATCTGAAGGCTTAATTTTCTTCCAAGTGCTTTACTGACATCTCACAAATTTTGATATGTGCTCTTCTCATTATTCCATTCTAAATATTTTCTTATGTCCATGATTACTGATTTTTAAAAACTCACTGGGTATTTAGAATGTATTTTTTTAATTTCTAAAAATATGGGATATTTTAGTTAGGTTTTTTTTTTTGGGGGGGGGTCACTGACCTAATTGCACTACATATGGGTTAGAAAACAGGATCTGTGTGGTGCCAGTATTTGACATTTACTAAAACTTGCTTTTGAAATAATACATGGTCAGCTGATATAAATGTTTCATTTACGCTTGAAAAGATTAAGAACCCTAAAATTATTAGTGCATGATTTCTATATACAGTTAGCCCTAGAACAACATGGGTTTGAACTGTGCAGGTCCACTTACTTACATGTGGATTTTTTTCAATAAATATGTAAGTACTACAAGTGTATTTCCTCTTCCTTATGATTTCCGTAATAACATTTTCTCTTCTCTAGCTTATACATCATAAGAATACAGCTTATAATATACACAATATATAAAATATGTATTAAAATTGATTGTTTATGTTATGGTAAGGCTTCCAGTCAATAATAGACTGTTAGTACTTAAGTTTTTGGGGAGTCAAAAATTATACTCAGATTTTTTACTGCATGGGTGGTTGGTGTCCTTAACCTCTGTGTTATTCAAGGTCAACTGTCTACCCACTATATCAAACCATTTTAATTATGTTAGTTATAATATCCTTACCAATTTTTTATAAGCTCAATACATCAATTACTAACAGAGGTGTGTTAAAATTTCCCCTAAGATTTGCTATCTTCATGAAATTCTGTCCATTTTTGCCTCACATATTTTGAGGCTAGCTTATTAAGAACATAAAAGTTTAATTATCTTTTTGTAGAATTTTTTCTCTACCTGTAGAATTGTACTTCTTATTTATTCTCCATAAAGCTTTTTATCTTAAATTGTGTTTTTTTATCTGATAAAAATAGTCCCCCTTTTCTTTGTTAATATTCATTTGGATTATCTTTTTTTCCTAGCCTTTTAACTATGAACTGAGTCCTTATAATTTATGTTTCCTGTAAGAGCACACAGCTAAATCTGATTTTACTACTGAATCTGATTACTTTCATTTTATCAGAGTTCATAGTTCATGTGACTTTATTGTTAAATACTAGTATATTTTAGTTTATCATTTTATGATACCACTGCTTTTTACCCTTCTTTTTTCTGTGCTGTTTTCCTGTTTTTCCGGAATTTTACTGGATTTATTTTTTCACCTGTCCTTCCTTTCTATCCCTCCATTAACAGTTTAAAAGTTATACACTCTATTTCTATTATTTTAGTGACTATATTTAAAATGTCAACAGACATATCTGACTTAAAGTCTAAAGACAATATATAGTCATCATTATACTAAATAAGTCAATGCTTATTTAGAAATATTTACCCCAGGTTTACCAATTATTTAGCTCACCATTCTTTCTTAGCTCTTATTTCTTCCATCTTAGGTTCAATTTTCTTCTTCCTGAAGTACATCCTTGAGCAGTTCAATTAGCAAGGGTCTGTTAATGGTAAATTTTCTTAGTCTCTTTGAAAAGGTCTTTATTTCATATTAATGTTGATAATGTAGCTAAGTTTAAAATTCTAGGCTGTCAATAATTTTCTCATCACTTTGAAATATTCCAGTGTTTCCTGGCTTCCAAAGTTTCTGCTGAGAAATCAGCTGTGGGTCTGATAGTCTTTCCTCTGTAAATAATTGGTCTTTTATTTTGAGTTGCTTTTAGCATTATCTTTGTCTTTCATGTTCTGTAGCTTTACAATTTTGTGTCCAGATATGGATTTATTTTTATTTGTAGTGCTCAGGATTACTGGGCTTCTGAATCTGAGGACTCATTTCTTTCATCAATTCTGGAAAAACTTCAGTCATTCTCTATTTAACTATTGTCCCTCCTCCATTTATCTTCTTCTGGAACTATTTTCAGACTTATGTTAGACCTTCTCATTTTATCCTTTATGTCTCTTAACCTTTTTCATATTTCCATCTTTTATTTTTTTCTCTGCTATATTCTTAAGTTCTTCAAGTTTACCTTCCCATTCAGCTGTATCTAATTTGCTGAATAAATTATTTACTTCAATAATTTAAAAATTTCTGTAAGTTCTGATCCCCTCACCCCAATTCTGTTTATGTTTTGATAGTGTCTTATTCTCTTAAGACTTTCATAATTTTAGACACCCTAATATTCCCATTATCTGGAATTCATATTAACTAGAGGGAGGGAGTCTATTCCTAAATGTTATACATTTAAAGTATAATTTCATTTATAGTAGGCTTTAACTATGAGAATCTGAAATGGCTTAGGTGGAGAATGTGCCTCTCCAGAGGTTCAACAATTATTACCAGCCTAGAACCACTTAATGTCTTAGCTTGGCTGTTCCAGAGTCATTTCAATAATACAGGGTGGGGCAAAAGTAGGCTTACAGTTCTTTGTATGGAAAATAATACAATATTAATGAATAATAACACAAAAATAACTTCTGTGTTTCATGTTCTCAGAACTATAAACCTACTTTTGCTTTTGCCCCAAGGCAAAACTGTCCAACCTGCATGAGGGTAGAGAAAACAATTCCAAAAACACCATTTCCCCTACCCCCAACTAGGAGCCCAGGCCAAGAGAGACAAGTTTTGCGTTCGTCTTTCTAGGCCAGAGGGTAAAAATGTTCAAATCTATCTTTCACTGAAAATGCAGGCTTCATGTGGAGTTCTGAGTTCTAGCTTTCTTCTTTACGTGGACCCAAGGCAAGACTTCATATTTTATCCCTGCCTGGCCATTAAAATTCAAATCCCTTGGCCCCTACACAATCTCCTCATTTGTTTAATGCCATCTAATTTTTTTTGACTTCTTTCTTCCCCATGGGATTTCCCTTACTCTCTCACAAGCTCAACTGTGCATCAAATGTAATATTTTTATTTGACATTTTTAGGTGTTTTGTAGTTGAAAAGGGCAATTGGGTAAATGTTCATCTGTTGAAAATGGATTTGTTTTTGAGAACCCCATCCCATTTTTCAAAGGTGGTAATTAGACAGTAAGAAAGTTCTTGGGAGATGAGCAGCAGGTTTTCTTGTCTACAATCAGCCTCCTACACTCAGAAACATTCAAGCACAGGCTGACTACATGCTCAGCAGTGATACCACAAAATACATTCCAGTACTTGGTAGGAATCTGGACTAGATCCATGGTTCACAACTTTGGGGGGAACACCATTTTGTCTCCCAGGCAACATTTAGCAATGTCTAGAGACAGTTTTTGTTGACACTACTGGGAAGAAGGGGTGGTGGTACTGGCATCTGGTGGGTTGAGGCTAGGGATGCTTCTAAACATCCCACAATGCACAAGACAGCTCCTGACAGCAAAGCATTATCAGCCCAAAGCATCAATAGTGACAAGGCTGAGAAACCATGTCTAAATGACTGCTATGATATCCTCACTGATCTTGAGAATCTCTAAAACTATGGGGAAAAAAGACAATGGATACGATTTTAATTACAAAAAACTTCTCCTTATTAGTCAATTTTCTATTACCAATGCTGAGAGAAATAGTACTAAGAAAAAACTATAATCGAAGACATTCTAGATGCACAATTCCCAATTCATGTATTTTTGTTTTATAGGGTATAAAATCACTTTTCCCAGGAAAAATTCCTCTTCTTAGTTTAACCTTATATTAAGTGTGTTTGCATCCACTGTCGCTATGGACAATAGAGAAAAACAAACCTGAAGTATGCTTGGTAGTAAAGAAAGGTTAAGGGTTACAATGTTATTGTGACTACAGATCACTACCAGCTCATTATTCCTGAAACTTCATATTGTATATATTATCACAATCACTGGTCTTTACTAAATCTAACCTAATTTTAATCTAAAGCTTCTAAGTTTTCTGTGTTGACAATGAACTTACATATATCACTATAATTTACACTCATTTTCCAGAAATACTTATATACCTGCTATATGCAGATACTAAGAGAGTTATTTGCCAGATACCAGGAGAGCTTGCAATTAGTGTGCTGATATTACTTTAATGGGGTCCTAACATTTTAAGGCTGGAAGGGATCATTGTTTCTAGAATATGATTAAATATGTTTATAGGAAGCTAAGGATAGTAAATATTAAGTCATCTGGCAAGGAACTGAGACTAGAACCTGGATTTCCTGAATCTCATCTCATGTCTACTTAGTCTTTCACTACTGCATGCAACTTAGGTAGGCTCTTCCCACTCTTAAAGATTTTATTTATTCACTTTCAGAGAGGGGAAGGAAGGGGGAAAAAGACAGAGAGAAATATCAATGTGCAAGAAAAACATCAGTCAGTTACCTCTCGCACGCCCCCAACTGGGGACCTGGCCTGCAATCCAGGCATGTGCCCTGACAGGGAATCAAACCCACGACCTTTTGGTTCATAAACTGATGCTCAATTCACTGAGCCACACCAGTCGGAGTGCCTTTTTTTAAAAAAGATTTTATTTATTTTTAGAGAGGGGGAAGGGAGGAAGAGAGGGAAAGATGCATGAATGTGTGGTTGCCTCTCGTGCGCCCCCTACTGGGGACCTGGCCTACAACCCAGGCATGTGCCCTGACTGGGAATGGAACTGGCGATCCTTTGGTTCACAGGCCGGTGCTCAATCCACTGAGCCACATCAGCCTGGGTTTTTTTTTTTTTTCAATGTTAATTCATCAAGCTGCCTTAACACCAAATGCTCAGACTTCTATGGAGAACTACATCTACTGACTCCCTACTATTGGTACCAGGCTGGGTATTTTCCATCTACTCTATGGTACTCCACAATAGCCTAATAGCACAGGTCCTAACACAGAATAGGAATTCAGCAAATGTTTGTTACATGGCTCATCCCTCCACCTTCAAGCATGAGCTCAGTAGATTAAAGGCACTATTATCTCATCTTATAGGTGAAGAAACTGTTGCTTGGAGAGATGCAGTGACTAGCTTGAGGTAAACACTAAATGGCAGTGCCTGGATAAAAATCGACTTCCAACTCTATATGGCCAAACTCTCCGCTACCGTTCAGAGCAATGGCTTTATAAACTGAGCTTCTCCCTCTCCTGCACTTCTTCAGGAGCTGTTGCGGTAGGCGGGGAGGTGAATCACTGGGTATAATTTCAGGTGCTTACTCTGCTTCAACCACAGCAGCTATGCTTCTCTGATTTCTTTGAATAAAAATGTCTTACAGCAGAAGTATGAAAGCCACTAGTGTAGTGAAAAGACCACTGAGCTGGGAGTTAGATATGACATATTAAGCCTACTGCTACTTGCCCCTGGGAAACTCGCTTCCTTTCTTTGAGTTCCACAGCTTCCTCAGCTTTAAATGAGAGAGCCAACTCAATTTTAACATCCTGTAATTCACAAAATGTTGAATTCAATCTCCAAAGAAGACATTTCAGGATTACTAGAAAAAGCAGTAAAAAAATGTGTAACTCTCTCAGGTTCTAAGTATATAAAAACACATATTTTCCCACATACTTCTATAGATTCCACATAAGCATGCAAGACCTCTTAGCTTTCGGATTCTCAGCCTTAGAGAAAGGGGGAGTTAGAAAACTACATTCTCCATTATCTATAAACATCCTGAGGGTAAAAAAATATTTTATTCATTTCTATTTCCAACACTTAGCACAGGTCCTGTCATATAACCAGAACTTAATAATGTTTACAGCATTGCTCAGTGCTCATCTACCTTTAACCATGAACCCCAAATATTGTAAAGACTATAAGCTTCATGCTTTGTGACTCTATCTAGCTTCCTAATCTTGATCTCCTGAACTAGTAAACAGAGATGTACCAGGAACCCCTGCCTATCTTACAGGACCCAAATGATCATACATTAGCAAGTAAAGCCAAAAAGGAAACTAGTAAAATGTCATACAAGTGAATGGGAGATCTCACCTGGACCACCTGCCATGGGAAATCCTGCCTCCATCCTAACTGAACTTCCAGCTCCCATGGGTCCATTCATTCTCACGTCTTGGCTTCGGTTCTGAGCCAAAGCCAGGTTGATAGCACCTTCCCCTGGAAATGACAGGTTACAAAAAGGAAACCATCAGAATAAATGCAAATTTTGTTTAAAAAGCAGATACACAAGAGTTGTAGTTTTCTGTTTTTGAAGGATTATGGTAAGTTTACCAACACAAAAATGGTGAGTTCAATACTCTATGGGTCTTTCTTCAACCTCATCTGAGCAGGTTACCTTACACGAAACATAAGGAGACCATAACCAGTCCTCACAATACAGCAGATGGGCAATGTTTAATGATGCACAGCATTAGCAGAGGGACTCTCTGAGTATTTATTTTCAACCAGCTCACCAAGAGTGCGTGTGCATGAGCATGTGTGAAGGAAAATAATGACATGGGGACACTGCAATATTTGTGAGCAAAAAACCATTTTCCTTTCAATAACTGCAATGTAAACAGATATCTAGCAGAGAAATTCATGCAATGAAGAGTAGATAGGTTGTTAAGTGTCCACTGATAGATGCATGGATAAAAATGTGGTACATAATATACAATGGCATATAACTTAGCCATAAAAAGTCAGAGAAATACAAATACTATATGATTTCACTTATATGAAGAATCTAAAAAACAAAATAAGAGAACAAACAAAAGAGAAACAAACTCATCAATACAGAGAACAAACAGATGTTTGCCAGATGGAAGGGAGGTGGGGGATAGGTGAAAATGTTCATAAAGAGGGCTAAGAAGTACAAATTGACAGTTATAAAAACAGTCACAAGGATGTAAAGTACAGCATAGAAATACAGTCAATAATAGTTTAGTAACTATGTATGATATCAGACAGGTACTAGGCTTACTGGGGTATCATTTAGTAAATTATATAAATATCTCATCACTACACAATACATTGCATGTCAACTTCAACTGAAAAAAAAAAAGAGAGAGTAGATAGGTTGTTACTAATCTACCTTTGAGACATCTGATGATTAGACCAGCATTTGTATAAGATTGTTAATGCTTACAAAATCTTATCTCATTTGAACCTCACAATGCCTGGTAGGTAATGCCACTAGAAGTGTTCCAAATGAATGTACCCTAAACTTAGAGGCAACTTAAATCTTACTTGTTCTAATGATAAAAGGTCTTTGAAATAAATTTTGGGATATTTCACACCTTTAATCTAAAAATTTGACTGTTACTCTTGAGAACAGCACCACCCTGTGGACAATTAAAGTACAGCTGGCCTGTGGCTAAGGAATTGAAAGGATACATTCACTGGAAGTCCTTCCTTACAGAGCCAGATGATAAAAGAAGGAGATAACGAGAGCACAGGTTTGCTCTTGTCTTGTCACTGATGTATGCCAGCTTGGTTTTAACCAGGAAGGTAGCTTGGTCATAGGGAACAAACATCCTACCAATCACCAAGGGCTATAGGATGCTCTAAGTTGGCTATGGGAGTCAAATGAGAGAAATACAGATTTTGAGGGTTTCCACTAACGCAAAAGAACTATTAATATACCAAACTTGCTAGGACAGTCTAAGCAGAAAATGTTGTTCTTAAAATGGACATCAGATCATGTCACTTCTCTGCTTAAACTACTCTGCTGCTTCCCACTGGTTTAGGAATGCAAGCCAAACTTCCTAATAGGGTATACAATGCCTCTAATTGTCTATCTAGCCCAGTGCTACGCAACAAAAATATAATACAAGCCACATATATAATTTTAAATTTCCTAGATGCTTTAGTAAAAAGGTAAAAACAAACTGGTGAAGTTGACTGTAATATAGTTTATTAACCCAATACATCCAATGTATTATTATTTCAATATATAATAAATATACAAATTATTAATGAGATACTTTACATTCTTTTTGAGGAGAGCTAAACTTTCAAGATCCAGTATGTAATTCACACTTACAGCACACTGCCAGTTGCTCAATATCTACATATGGCTTGTGGCTACTCTATTGGACAGCCTACCTCTCTAAACCCAACTCACACTAGTTTCTCCTTCAATAGAAAGGATTCAGCCTTTATGGCATTTTTTAAAGTTTCTTAGGCACACAAACCTGCTTCTCATCTCAAGACCTTTGCACACATTGTTCCCTCTGCCTAGATCAGTCTCCTGCACTGTTCTCATGTAAGTCAATGCCTCAATTTTCATGCCTTCTTGAGTGTCACCCACCCTGAAAGGCCTACTCTGACCATCTTATCCAAGGTTAGGTCACCCTTTCCAGAATATCCTGTTATTTATTCAGAGGACACTCCATGTAAATACTTATTCATTTACTTGCTTTCTTGTCTGTATCCCCCATCACTATTCAAGGGTAATCGTAAGTCTGCTCTAGTTCCTTTATATCTGTTGTCTTGGGATAGTTATTAATAGCACCCCCTTTTACTCTTGAAAATGTCCTGATTTAGATGATATATTATAAGACCACCCTAGTTATAGACTTTATACACAGAACAGTGCCTGGTACATGGTAGGCATTTATTAGCTATTTATTGAACAAAAGATAAATAGTCATAACCTCACAAAGAATTATAGGCATTTTTCTATATGATAAATGCAGTCATGGAAAATTGCACGTTCTGTAAAATCTCACACTGCAAATAACTGGCTTTATGAGAAAAACATTGTTGGGGCAAACTCTAAACTCCTGAGGCTCTGTAACCAGAGCTCTAATAAAAATGAAAATAAAAGAAAGTTAAGTGGAGACAACATACCCCACAACACCAGAGTGCCAACGCCTGATGAAAAGTGCTGAGACACTGCAGACAGAGTGATGCTCTGAGCCAGGGCAGCTGCCATTAAGGCAGGCACAGGAGAAGTGCAATTTGTCACAAGCTGAGAGCCATGCAATGTGATTCTGGAGAAGGTAAAATACTTGAGTGTAAGTTCTCATTCTTAGTTTTCTTAAAATAAAGCTGAAAGGACTTCCATCTGTGCAGCAGCTGAGCTAAAGGCTATGCTTCCTTGTAGACAGTTATTCTTCGAGTCCTACAATTCTAGCTCCCCCTGCCCAGGAACAATCGCATATGAATAGACACAATTTCCACATTATACTGCTATTATTCCCCTAACTGCCAACTATATATAAGCTAAATTTTGGTAAAAAAGAACAAAAACAAACCAACAACAAACAGACTTCTGGCCAAGATGGAGGTGTAGGTAGATACACTTTGCTTTCCCACACAACCAAAACAGGGTAACCACCGATCTAAAAACAAAAAAAAATGAAGTAGCCAGAAAATCAAACTGTATGGAAGTTTGACAACCAAGGAGTTAAAGAAACATTCATCCAGACTGGTAGGAGGGGCGGAGATGAGCAGCAGGGGTGGTGAGGACTCATGACAAGGTGGCAGCTGGAAGACTGGGGCAGGCACGGTGGAGGCTGGCGGACTGGAATATCCCATATTTGCATGAGGCTAAACTGGAAGGAACAACTGGGGAGTGAGACAGACCACATAATCCTGGGTTCCAGAGTGGGACACTAAAGCCTCAAAACATCTGGCTGGAAAAACCTGCGGGGGTTCTGGTGGTGGGAGAAATACCCAGCCTCACAAGAAAATCCATTGGAGGGGCCCACAGAATCCTAGAAGGTACACAAGCACACCCACCTGGGAATCTGCACCTAAAAGGGCATAATCCACTCTGAAACTGGGACTCAAATCAAGGACTTGGAACAGAAGGAAAAAATAAACATTCAACTGAAACAGAATGAAGAAACAAGAATTCAAAAAACTGAGGAGAGGCTTAGGAAACTCTGGGACAACTTTCAATGTTCCAATATCTGAATCACAGGGGTGCCAGAAGGAGAAGATGAAAAGCAAGAGATTGAAAACTTACTTGAAAAAAATAATGAAGGAAAACTTTCCCAATCTGGCAAAGGAACTAGACATGCAAGTCCAGGAAACTCAGAGAGTTCCAAAAAGGTGGATCTGAAGAGGAACATACCAAGACACACCATAATTAAATCAGCCAAGATTAAAGAGAACAGGAGAATCTTAAAAGCAGCAAGAGAAAAGGAAAGAGTTACCTACTACAAAGGAGCTCCCATAAGACTATCAGCTGATTTCTCAAAAGAAACCTTAGCTGGCAAGAAGTATTTAAAGTCATGAAGAGCAAGAACCTACAACCTAGATTACTCTATCCAGCAAGGCTATCATTTAGAATGGAAGGGCAGAGAATGTGCTTCCCAGATAAGGTCAAGTTAAAGGAGTTCATCATCACCAAGCCCTTATTATATGAAATGTTAAAGGGAATTATCTACGAAAAAGATCAAAACTATAAACAGTAAAATTACAACAAACTCACAACTATCAATAACTAAACCTAAAAACAAAACAAAAACAAAAACAAACTAAGCAAACTAGAACAGGAACAGAATCACAGAAATGGAGATCACATGGAGGGTTATCCGTGGAGTTGGGGTGGGAGGAGAATCAGGGAAAAGGTTACAGGGAGTAAGAAGCATACATAGTAGGTACAAAATAGACAGGGGAGGTTAAGAATAGTATAGGAAATGGAGAAGCCAAAGAACTTGTATGTACAACCCATGGACATGAACTAAGGGGAGGGGATGCTGGTGAGAAAGGGGATGAAGGCAGAGGAGAATAAAGGGAAGAAAAAATGGGGCAACTGTAATAGCATAATTAATAATATATACTTAAAAATAAAGTTTGGTCTTTATTCTGTGAACAACAGCAAGCCATAGCAGGGATTTAAACTGTGTGTGTGGTGTATTTTCATTTTGAAAAGATCACTCTGGCAAAGTATTTTAAAAATAAATACTGGTACAAAAGAATTGTTTAGGACCTCCTAATCTCTATTATATGAACAAAGAAATAAAAACTAGGGCTTAGTTGGTAGAAGGAAGCAACTGAAATTAGATAGTCTTCAAAAGACAAATCAGTTCCTGGTCAGGATACCAGTAAAATCAAAGTCTGACCGGCTGACAGCCAAAATCAGCCATAAGAATGGAGTCTGAGGCTACAGATGCTGAAGCATAAGGACCCAACCAGAGCCTCAATCCCTCTTCATCCTCAGGTGCTATAACATGGAGCACAGGTTACGTAAGTTACTTGGCATTCTGAAACTCAAGAGGAACAGGTAGCACAGGAAATCATGCTACATTCTGCTGTTATGATGATTTAGGTACAGGCAGGCACCTTCAATCTGAACGGAGAGAATCCCCAGGTCCCGAAGCTGCTGGTTGTTGCTCTGAGCCAGGATTCGTAGCCGCTCCGCTGCTTCCCGGGGGATGTTGAATGTCACACGTACACTGTTCCAGGGCTCTACCTTCTGTACCTTTAGCTTGCTGGATTCTTGGTTGTGAAAGAAAGAGAACAGTATTAGTAATCTTTGGCCACTAGAAGGCATGAAAACACACACACACACACCCCAACAACAACAAAGTAAAAGAACAAGACAGAGCACTAGCTTGGAGTAACTGAGCTTAGGCTTCAGTGTTAGATAGACTTCACATCCAATCTCTTTACCATTTCGCATCTGGCTGACTGTGAACAGGTTATTTAATCGTTCTGAAAATTACCTTTCATAAGAGTGTGAGTGATAAATGAGACAATACATGCCAAAAACCCAGTGCAGGACCTGCCACACCACAGAAACTGAATGAATGGAAAGCAGCAAGATGGAGTAAGAAATATGAGAGAAGAGACAGGTTAACTTTAAATGGACAGAATAATGTCTACTTCTGGACTCAGTTCAATGTATGTGAACTGAGAAGTTGACAACATTTAAGTCCCAAATTTTAAGTAAAATTCTATAATTGGCAGGTAAGCCTACTGTAGAAGACTAAGGGATATGCAGATTATTTAAAGAAACAGCACTATAAGGGACACTAGTAGATGTACTTATAAAAGATAAGTATTTGAAATTTTAATATTCATATGTAAATATTCACTAAGCATCCCTGTGGAAGATAATTATAGAGACAGAGAGCAAACATATCTTCCAATGTTCTATAAATGCTTTGGTTTATGGAGGTCTTAAGTCTTGATTCTTTATATCTTTGATTTTTTAAATCTTTTTCTTCTTTTTTTTCCCATTTATTCTTAGATAGAGGGGAAGGGAAGGAGAAAGAGAGGGAGTGAAACATTAATGTGTGGTTGCCTCTTGCACATCCCGCGGGGACGTGACCTGCACACCCCGGACCTGTGCCCTGACTGGGAATCAAACTGGCAACCTTTCAATTCACAGGCCAGTACTCAATCCACTGACCCACACCAGCCAGGGCAAATCTTTTTCTACTTTAAACTGAGAAAATTTCCACTGAAGTATACCAAACTGAAGGGGAAACCAACATAAATTTGACAACCCAGCTTCAGTTAGTATATGAAAACATTACATTTAGCAAGTCTGAAGAGTCAATGTAAACTTCAGGACATGTTTTTAAAAGAAGATATATGCCCTGGCTGGCGTAGCTCAGTGGATTGAGTGCGGGCTGTGAACCAAAGCATCGCAGGTTCGACTCCCAGTCTGGGCACATGCCTGGGTTGCAGGCCACAGCCCCCAGCAACCGCACATTGATGTTTCTCTCTCTCTCTTTCTTCCTTCCTTCCCTCTCTAAAAAAATAAATAAAATCTTTAAAAAAAGAAGATATAAACATTAACTAATGAAGAAGTAATACTGTTTGTAATAATATTTTATAGATGGAAAGCAAATCCCAGGTCCAGTTAGCAGATAAAAAAACCTTTTTTTCCAACAATGCCAGACAAAATAATTTTCCCTTTTGTTAAAACTCAGCTGAATTTGATCTTTAGTACCCTCTATTCAATTTTACATTCAAATGTTAAGAAAATGGTCACATGGGTATATGTTCTCAAAATAAGAAATATCCATGGATAGGAGGAAGTGCTTACATGTTTCCTTAAGCCCCTGCCAACTTCAAAACCATTATACATTGAAAGTTAACTTACCCAGACATGAAGTTCACTTGTTCTAATGTGGGAAAAGAGACTACTTTCTAAAAGCAGTGCGGTAATATAATCACAGAAATTTAGAAAGGATTAGGAAATATTTAGTCCAAATCTATTTTACAGGCAAGGCCACTGAAGCCCAGAAAAGCTAAGTGATTGGCCCAGGATCCGGTGGCTACCTAGCAGCATCAGAGGTGGATTAAAATCCAGCTCTGATTCTCAGAGGTCAATTTCCTTTCCATGGCATGTATGAACAGCAAAAGGCAGGAAGGTTGGGATCCTCGTTTCATAAAGTACAGATGCTACAAAGCTTCTTCCCAATCTGAAAAGTACTGAAATCTTGTACATGGTCTAGACAAACATCAAATATGCTCATAATATTATATAATTGTGATATGGCTGCAGAAAAATCCTTGTCTATAACATATAACATAGTTATATTTTACCAAAAGTTTTTTAAACTTCCATCACATTTGAGAAGATATGATGACTTAAAATACTTTTTTGCACCAAGAATATAAACTGATAACAGCATTAAGTCTGGGTTTGGTAAATTATTTAAAAGCCATAAACAAACTGACTGAGCAATTTAAAAACAAGGGGAAAAATGTGGGTAACTATGAGCAATGAACAATTTCAGGCCCAGCTGGGTCCTTGTAATATGATATATTATGACTGTGATTATGGTGATAATGATGGTGATAACTGTAACTTTAACACATAAAATCCACTATTACTATGCTAAATAATCCATAACTATAAAGTCTTACATAACACAGTAAAAAAAGTCCTTGGGAAAACAAACAGTTTCTCTTCTGATATCAAATCTCAAAGAAAAAAACTCCCAAACCTAGAAAAGTTAATGAGCACTTGATCAAATCAAGATTTGTGATAAAAGGCTAGACACCTAGGCTTTGTATTATGTTTGAAGGGATTATTAGATAACTGTGCTGACCAGAGGAGATGGAGAACATCTAAATCAAGGTTCAAAACCACCAACGCCCATAAGAACAAGACAGGCAATCTAAGTGTGCCACACTACACGAGATGGGAACTGTGGTGCAGTGAGGGCCTGCCTTAAGTGGCAGTGGCCATTCAGCACCGTCTGGGACAGAGGGAGAGCTCAATGGTATCAAATCTTTCCATTTTAAAAGACAAATCAAAACATGGATTTTTATGTAAAATATTTAAAATTTTACAGCATTGGCAATGAAATTCAAACATAAAAGAATTAAAAAACAAAACAAAAAAAATTAAGGTGGGCTATATAACATGTGGCTGATGGCTGGATCCAGGAAGCCTCTGATCTAAAATTTAAAAGAAAAAATTTCGAGTATACTTAAGTAGAACCATAGAATAAAAGATTTTTGTAAGCTAAGGAGCCTTAGAGATCCAGTCTAACCTCTTCATTTTACAGGTAAGGAAATTGAAAACCAGAGAGTTAAAAACAATAAATATATTTGGGTCTTGAGAATTACTCCTACCCACTAAGCAGGTTATTTCAGTGTTGCTATGTTAAGTTCAGTTCCTCCATGTACTTAAAAGAAACACAATTGCATTTCTTAAAAAAGAAAAAATTCTAAAATTCCAATTTCACAATTAAAATCAGTCTTTCAAATCAGTACAGCAAAATTTTACTTTATAAAACTCAAGATAACCATAGAAAGGCAAACACTTAGAAGGAAAAACTAATTAAAACAAATTACCCATGTGTAACAAACTGGGCACATTCTCCAATATTGTGTCCAATTTCCATTTGAAGTCTTTATCATCTATATTTCCTTTGAAGGCCACAAAGATTGTGGAATCCTCCAAAATACTATCACTTTTTGTGTCATCATCTTCTAGTCCAGAGTCAAAATCCATCTCTGAGTCTTCCACTGTTGACGAACACAAGGAAGTATAGATGTCTTCTAAGTTTGGAAGGTCATCCAAAACCATGGTGAGTATTATTCCAGAAGCATGTGCCAAGTGGAAAATAAGAAAACCTTTGAAAAGAGAAGAGAGAAAAAGCATTGCAATGCATAATTTTACAATCAACAATGTATAGTTCTATGAACACTGTTATTTAATTGTCAATAAAGTACTATAAAAATTAAGAAATTACAGAGAGGACAGATTAAGATATCATGTAATTAGTTCTCAAAGATACTAGAAAAAAAACACACCAGTTTTACTTTAGTTTTATTTTATTTGTTTTATACCAGTTTTAAATAAAATTCCTTTTATTATGTTATAATGTTTATTATGTTATGTGCTACCTTTTTGTAAGTCTAGAATATGAGGAGGAGGGAACAGGGATCACAAGAAAATAAAACAAGTCTTTTTTGAAAATTAATTTTTATTAGCTTTCGGTGGACCCCACAACACAAGAAGATCCCCAAGACTTCCCTTACTCCTGTACTAACAAAAGCTTCGTAGAACCGAAGTTTCTAAAGTCCTTCTTCTTCTCTAACCTTTAAAGTACAACTTGATCCAACTAAAAGTATCTGGAGAACTACTTAAAATCTTAAAGTCTTTTATGTGGATCATTTTATTTTATTTTTTAAATAATTTTATTCATTTTTTTTTTTTAGAGAGGAAGGGAGGGAGAAAGATGGGAAAAAACATCTACATGTGAGAGAAACATTAATCGATTGCCTCTCACATACCCCCAGCGAGGGACCTGGCCCGCAACCCAGGCATGTGCCCTGGCCAGGAATCGAACAGGTCATCTTTCGGTTCATAGGTCGGTGCTCAATACACTAAGCCACACCAACCAGGGTTATGTGGACCATTTTAAACAACTTTTAAAAGACTATTAATAGTGGTATGACTGAAAATAATGATTCTGAAACAAAACAAACAAAAACATTTAAAAATATTTTTGTGAAAGGAAAATAAATGGTTAACACATGTTTACAGAGGCAAAGAACTGTGTCTAGGATAGAACTAAACTACTTGTAACTTCTGGATCTAGAGAAGTCACATTTTCTGCTACATTCAGTTATGGCCTACTGAAGAGTACAAATACTGAAGATCACACACTATGTGGCTATTTCCTCCACTAAATCTGGGACTGGAGATCACATTCTTCACCTAAAGGTGAATGCATGAACATTAATTTTCGGCATTTGCGTTAAGCAAGAATATCATGAGAACATAAGACCCTCACACAAATCTTCTAACTTAAAAGAATTAATAATTATAACTATGTTTTCTTTCTTTTTTAAGATTGGTAAGAAAAAAGGACTGAAAATCAATCCATTAAAATGCAAACACTAATTGTGCTAAGTTGGTAAGATTGCTGGTAAATTTTCTTATTTTCCAAATATGCTATCAGTTCATTAGGGAAACACAAACTAAATATGCTATAATATGGTTATATTACTTGAATAAGTGGAAAAATGTATTAACTTTTATATTTTGAAATAGCCACTAAACATCAAGACCAAAGGCTTTCCAAAAACCAATCTAAGCAATCTTATGGGGGCAAAAGTCCTACGCTATCAGTAAATATGGGGGGAAATGTTTTATATCTAACTAGTGCACCTTATATTCTGGTACGGTAACCATTACTAAGGAACAGTGTGATGTGGGTGGTATAGAAACAATGGCATTTAGAAAATCCTTTAGAACTATAGAGTTTAAAGAATTTTAAAGGTAAATAAATAAAACTTAACAGATTTTTAGGGCTTAAAAGCTGCTGCTCAGCAGGAAAAAAAGTGATTGTGTACACTACACGAAAAACTGCAGCTATTTAGCAGCTGTTTCTAGGTTGGAACAACTGCAAGAAGAGAATTTAAAATTTAAGAAACGTTTTCCAAAAGCATCCTTAACTGTAAAGAAGGAAACCTACTAAAAAACCTGGACTTGGACAGTCTTCTTTTTATTCACTTATTTATTTATTTTCATTTTTAAATTTTAACTGTTGTTTTGACGGTCTTCTAAGTGGTTATTGGTCATGCCATGAAGGCTGTGTATTAAGATTTGGAAAACCCTCTACTGGCAGACACACCAGTCAGCTAATTTAAATTCAGGAATTACCAGTTTAGCAGTACTATAGACACTAAACAATTGCTTAAAAAGCAAGAAACTGAAAGGCAGCCTATGAAAAAAATTGCTGGACTTCCCTCCAAAAAAAGTTTTAAAGAAACTTCTAGATAACTTCATTGAGATAATTCCACTTAAAATCTATTAATAAAGAATTCATATCAAAATAATGACTAATTTTTTGAGTTTGAAATGCAGTTCAGCAACTGACTCTTGGAGAGAGAAAACAGATTACAGTTGACTATATCAAGAGACTCATTTGCTCACTTAAAATCATCTGTCACAAAAGAGTATGTGCTATTTCTCTGGGTTTGTTAAGATTAACTACCAGTTATCTTGCTTATTTACATAATAAGTTTCTAGATTACCTATTGATTTCACTTTTTATTGGGACTCTTTTGATTTTTTTATGAATAATTTAAGAACAAATGTGGGCCCTGGCTGGTGTAGCTCAGTGGATTGAGCGCGGGCTGTGAGCCAAATCATCACAGGTTCGATTCCCACTCAGGGCACATGCCTGGATTGCAGGCCACAGCCCCTAGCAACAGCACACTGATGTTTCTCTCTCTCTCTCTTTCTCCCTCCCTTCCCTCTCTAAAAATAAATAAATAAATAAAATCTTAAAAAAAAAGGACAAATGTGGTATCCAGGAGAAATTAAAAAGCAAGTATATTATTTATGCTACATTTTCAAGGTAGAATAAAACAGATTTCCAAATGAAATAATTTCTGGATAAATATTTCAGAGAAGCCAAACAGCTCCAGTTGATGAAGGAAGAAAAGCCCTTTACTATAGAAGAACGCCAATTTAAATGTAAAAAGTATTTATTGTTTTTTTTTTAATCATAATTTTGAAATCCCTAACAAATAATTCAGGCAAGGATCATTAGTAAGGAAAAAACATTATGTGAAAAATTGACACACAACTGGATAGTCATATGACGTCGAAGTATCATCCCAGATTTGCTGCTTGACAAAGGGAAAACTGCAAGTTCACAATGGAAGGACCTGACTGTCACCACCTGAACACAATGGTCAACCTTAGCATCATTAACAGAGGAACAACCAGAAACTATGTATAGTATTAAATGCATAGCATTACCTATTAAATAGTCTTGCCAAAAATGTTTAACTTGAATCTAACAAGTTTTTAATGGGAGACAAAAGAACAACTTAATACCATGAAGAAATAATGGACAAATCTAAAGTGTAGGATTTTCATAGGCTTGGCCCCTTCAATAAGTCAGTGATAAGGGGGAAATAAAAAGGTGGGTAAAACTGCACTCTACATTAAAAGAGATTTAAGAGATTTAAAACTCAGAATCTTTTATTGGGTTTTAGTTTGAAAAAGACGTAAAGCATCCCTGACCAGTGTGGCTCAGCTGGTTGGGCATCATCTTGCACAGTAAAGGTTGCCAGTTCTGGTCAGGCCACGTGCCTGGGCTGCAGATTTGGTTCCCAGGCAGGGAGTGTGTGAGAGGCAACTGATCAATGTTTCTCTCTCCCTTCTCCTCACTCTAAAAATAAATAAAATCTTTAAAAAAGTAAAGCATATTTTTAGGATAACTAAGAAAATATTACTAATTCTGTTAGGTGTGATAATGGTGTTGTGCTTATACTGGACAATGTTCTTATTGTTTTTAAAGAGATGCATACTGAAACATTTAGGAGTGAAATGTCATGATGCCTGTAATTTACTTTAAAATATGTTAAGCAAATATGGCAAAATGTTAATAGATAACTGTAGGTCATGGGTATATAGGTATTATTTGTACTATAATTTTGTATGTGGGTGAAATTGTTCATAATAAAAAGTTCACCAAAAAAAAGGAAAAAGCTCCAAGGTAAAACTCAACTAGATGTCAGAAAGGCTTAGAAGCTTACTTAGGAATATCTTCCAAACCACAGTAGGATAAAATAAATAAATATATTTAAATATATATATCTCATATGTATTTTTTATGTATTCAGCTACCTGCACCAGTCCTTTCTTCAAAATTTTTATCTGGTGCAGGTAGCTGAATAATAGGTAAAATTTTGTCAAAAGCTATTCAAATTATTTGACTTGGTCACCATTTGAGCAAAAGACAAGACACTACTCTACAACAGATATCACAAACTTACGTATCTACTGGAGTCCAGCAGGTAAAATAAATAGGAGAACACTGGGCCCTGGCTGGTGTGGCTCAGTGGATTGAGCGCCAGCCTGTGAACCAAAGGGTCACTGGTTTGATTCCCAATCTAGGACACATGCCTGGGTTGCAGGCCAGGTCCCCCAGTAGGGGGCATGTGAAGGGCAATCACACATTGATGTTTCTCACCCTCTCTTTCTCCCTCCCTTCCCCTCTCTAAAAATAAATAAATTAATTAAATAAAAGAAGAACAACATTGGGTATCAAATGCACTTGCATATACTGTAAGAATAGTTTGGGCAAGGGAAAACAATACCCATCTATGCTGGGTACTGACAACTTTGCTCCAGCTTATTTTCTTTTGGAGGGATGGCAGGAGTTGTACAAGCCCAGAAGCAGTAGATATTCTGAACTGTAATACTAAAATCCTTCCTTCAGTGAAATCTCCAGATTTTTAAAAAGAGATTTACATTTTTGGAAAATACTCTATAGGCCCAACGAAACACACTGCAGTTTCATATGGCCCACAGTCATCAGTTTTCAATGTCTAATTAAGTTAGACAATCCATGTATGACTTATGTGACTAACTAGTACGGTACTAGGCCTGAATGAACTAAGTGGGTTTGGTGTACTGCTGGAGGAGACCTGATATTTAAAATGCATTTATTAAGTGTTACGATGTGCCTTTTGGGAGGTGTGTGGACTCCCCAAGAAAAAAGAGATTAAGCAAGGTCTTTAGAAGAACAGAAGGTACTCAAACTTAGTGAATTTTGGCTTCATTAAATATGCTGATGTCTTTCATATCTAGTTGAAGGATTATCTTCTCCTTCGACAAAACACTAGATAATGAAGGAAATAGAGTTTTTTTTACTTGCTATGTAACTATGGTAGAGTAAATCCACTGACTGGAATCCAGACAAGCCATATCCACTCTCTCACATAAGGCTGCACTCACCAAAATGTCTTTCTTAATTTTTATCATTTATCCAAGTCATCTTCTACATCCAAACAAGCTGGCATTTTTCGGGCCTATATTTCAAGGTAGGCACCAAAAAAAATTCTAAAAAAGAAGGAGAAAAAGAAGAAGAAAGTTACAATATTATATAAAAGTTACACAGGTAACCTGTTTTTACAACAGAAGTTAATGTAATGTAAATATCGCAAGTTATCAAGTCAACTTAGACATATACAGACAATGTTAAAACAGAATTTTCTTTAAGTCTATAAATTGTGTCTTTTTTCTGAGATCTTAGACTACTCATCAGCAAGCACTCAGAATACAGGAGCAAACTCAGGGACATATACATTTTCACTTAAGAATCATGAAACTTGGACCCTAAGCATTAGAGCCCTCCCTATACTGTCATTTATTCATCTATCAAATTAAAATAAATTAATATCATGCCACACTGTTTGCACATACTTGGTGCCAAAACCAAAATATTCTGTATACACACTAAACAACAGACTCACTTCTTCTAACAGAATTTCAAAATTCATTTTTAAAAAGTACAGATGTAAGTTTTTTCCTACTTTACATCCAATACCTATACATTTCATTCTTCATTAAATTTTCAGTTTAAGTTCTAAAGTATTCCTCATTATACACACAGAAATTATGCATAGGAAGTACACAATACTGGCATACCTCAAAAAAATTTTCCCACTTAATACTACTCTCTGGCCTTCGCCAGTGTGACTCAGTTGATTGTTGTCTCATGAAGGGTCGCGGGTTGGATTCCCTGTGACGGCACATGCCTGGGTTGTGGGTTTGTTCTTGGATGGGGTATGTATTAGAGGCAACTGACAGATGTTTATCTATCTCCCACTGATGTCTCTCTTCCTCTCTCTCCCCCCTCCCATTCCCATCTCTCTAAAATTAGTAAGCATGGCCTTGAAAAAAATAAAAAAGATACTATCTGTATACAATGTCTTCAACCTGGCTGTTATAGCTTTTACATTATTGGTAAATATTGATTTTATAATCTCAAAATTTTAGATGAATATATGTACTAAGCATTAATAAATAATAAATAATTAGGGGGAAACTACCCCTTTATTATTTTTTAATTAAAAAAAAAGCCACTGTCAAGTCTCCATGGAACATTAATAAAAATTAATCTTCAAGAAAGGCTTTAAAGAAAAGTTCAATAGATCCAAAAAGTAACAACAGGATAGTCAAATACTCTGTGACCATGCACAAAAATTATAAACTTAAAATAAAATAAAATAAAATAAAAAGGCCTTTCTACCTTAAAACAACAAAATGTTGGATTTGGGTTAAAAAATGCAAGCTCTCTAGGAAACAATAGGGAAAATACTACATATTGGAACCTAAATACAACCAAATCAGTAAAGAAGAAAATTCATAGTCATAAATACCTGTATCAAAACAAAACAAAACAAAAATATATTAAACATCCAATGCAAAAAGGGGAAAAGCTGATAATGTGAATTGAAAGAAAGCAAAATGAAGGAATTAATACAGATGAAAGCATAAATTAATCAGAAATTAGAAAAGCATTAGAAGAACTAATAAATAAATCCAAAAAGTGGTACACTGGGAGAAACGGTTACACCACTACTTAATCTAGTGAGTAAAAGAGGGAGAAAGCCCAAATATATAAAATAAGAAATAAGAAAGCCACAGACACAAAGGAAATTAAAAGGACCGCAGAGACTGTTTTACTCAGGCTTTTGCTCATATCTACGTCAGCAGTTTTCAATGAGTACGCCGCAGGAAGTTTTACAATGTGCAATGTTTGACTAATTAATCAGTACAGAATTAATGGAAGCACTACTAACCCTGTAGAGAACAGATAAGTCTAATGATCTGAAACTGTTCCAGGGTATACAAAAAGAAAGAAATCTCCCTAATTTTTTTATGAAGCAGAAAACTCTCTCTTGATAACAAATCAATCTCTCCTATATTGCTCAATCTCTCTTATACTGAGGCAAGATTTCTAAATCAACAATACATTAAAAGAATAATCATGTATACTGATCAAGTTAGTTCCTTCTAGGAATGCAAGGAAGGTAAGGGGGAAAGTCATATAATCACACGACAGATACTAAAGTCATCTGACAAAATTCAACAACCCTTTTTTTAAACAAGATTTTATTTATTTATTTATTTTTAGAGAGGGAGAGAAACATCAATGTGTGGTTGCCTCTTGAGCACCCCCTACTAGGGGCCTGGCCCACAACCCAGGCATGTGCCCTGACTGGGAATCGAACCAGCAACCCTTTACTTTGCAGTCTGGTGCTTAATCCACTGAGCCACACCAGCCAGGGCTCAATAACCCTTTTTGATCGAAACAACCCCCTCAAATAAATAGGAATAGACAAACATTTCCTTAACATGGCAAAAATACATCTTTTCAGCCTAAAAGTCAGCAGATTGCTGAATGGGAAAAGACTATTAAACATTATAGAAGAGGTATAAAAATCAGTGAAGTTAAATAAGAATAAAAAAAGTATAGAAATTGGAAGGATCCAAAACTACTACTCTGCAGATGGTGTAATTATATTCTTAAAATCTTAGAATATTGACCAAGAAAACAGCAAAAATTAAAAATTCATCAAACAGCATGGTATAAAATCAATATGTATAAACAATAGTTTTTATTACATATGCAATTGATCACCATTAGGTCAAAAAAACTCATTTGTAATGGCAATAAAAAAGATGAAATATTTAGGAATAAACTAAAAAGAAATGTAAAGCTACAAGAAGAAAATTTAAAAACACTAATGTATCCAAATACAAAAAAGACCTGAACAAATAGAACGAAACACCAAATTCTTGGATAAAAAGATTCATAAATACAAATTCTCTCCCTGATGTATAATTTAACAATTTCAATAAAAATGTGAACTTCTTTTTTTTAACTAAACAAGCCAACTCCAGAATTCATACGCAAATAAGTTAAGAGTTAGACAAACTGAAAAATCAAGAGCAGTAAAATAGACAATTCCTACCAGATATCAAAACATAAAGTATTAATAATTCAAACTGTGGTATTGGAATATAAATGGATGGGAGAGCGATGGAACAGACTAGAAATTCCAAAAATTAATCAAAGTGAATGTAGAATTTTAATATCTCATAAAGGGGAAAAATTGACTTTTCACTAACTGGAACTAGGTAGCCAGATAGAAAAAAAAATTAAGAGCTATATATACCTCACATCAAGATAACTCCAAGTAGTGTAATAAATGAAACCCTAAAATTATTAGAAAAAAGTAAAGAAGACATTTTTATAACCTTGGAGTGGGCTTTAGATTTTGGTTAAAATGAAAGAAAGATTGATATATTCAAGTATGCAAAAATCAAAGAATTCTGCAAAATATACCCCATAAATTTTTTAGAAGGCGAAGAATGTTTGCAATCATATTACTGATAAAAGAGCAAATTTTCATATATAAACATTATAGAAAAAAGTGTACTGTATTTATAGGTATGGTATATATGTGTATGCATATATAGATACATAAAATAAAAAGAACAAAAATTTGAATAAATCATTGTATCCAGAAATGAATACAAGATATGGTCATAAAATTCACAGAAAAGGAAATAGACAAATGAACTTTAAACCTATGAAAAGATGTTCAACCTCATACATAAGAAGAAAAGAAAATATGTTCACTTATCAGATTAGCAAAAATCCAAAAATTTGATGACGCATTGTCTTGGCAAGGTTTCAGAAAACAGGCACTCTTATCTATTGCTAGCAGTAGTACACGTTGGTGTAACATCGGCAACTAGGAAATAGCTCTCAAAATTACAATTACATCTATACCATTAACCCAGCAATCTCATTTCTGGTTAGTGATCCTTACGAACACACCTGTCCCCATACAAGATGACATACATACAAAGTTATTCATTAAAGTATTGTTTATAATAGCAAGAAAGGAAATTACCCAGATGTCTATCAACAGAGATTGATTAAATTATAGTACATCCAATAAAAGTGAAATGCAGTGAGAATGAGGATGCTTTCTAGTACTGATATGGAAAGGCTGTCAAGATATATCATTCAGAAAAAAATACAAGGCGTAAAACACTGACTTAGTACGCTTCTTTTTGTGGGAAAAGAGAAAATATATTTCATAATTGTAGTATTAAAATACTCCAGAAGGAAAATTAAGAAACCAAAAAAATTGGCTATCTTTAAGGTAAATAAAAAAAAAATCATGTTGTATGAAAAGACAAGGAAGCACTAAGACCAACAGGAGGCTTCAAAAGGACACAGGAGCCAATTTTAAGGGGTTCTCACTGGCAAATTTGAGACAATTTGAATATGAAAAAGAATACTGGCCCTGGTGTGGCTCAGTGGATTGAGTGTGCCTGCAAACCAAAGGGTCACCAGTTCAATTCCCAGTCGAAGCACATGCCTGGGTTGCTGGCCAGGTCCCCAACTAGGGGTATGTGAGAGGCAACCAGTTTTATACCTCCAAACATCAATGTTTCTCTCCTTCTCTTTCTCCCTCTCTTCCTATCTCTCTAAAAAATAAAATAAAATCTTTATAAAAATAAAAAAAAACACAAAGTAATTGATTACATGAAGATGTAATAAGATATAAAATTTGAAACATGCTACAACAAAATTTATCTGGTGTCTTCAGCAAGAAGATAAGGAGACAGTAACCTCCAAAGGAGTTCCCATAAGGCTGTCAGCTGATTTCTCAAGAGACCTTGCAGGCAAGAAGGGGCTCGAAAGAAATATTCCAAGTCATGAGAGGCAAGGACCTCCATCCAAGATTGCTCTATCCAGCAAAGCTTTCATTTAGAATGGAAGGGCAGATCAAGTGCTTCTCAGATAAGGTCAAGGTCAAGGAGCTCATCATCACCAAGCCCTTATTTTATGAAATGTTAAAGGGACTTATCTAAGAAAAAGAAGATAAAAAACATGTATAGTAAAATGAAAGCAAACTCACAATTAACAACCACACCTAAAACAAAAACTAAGCAAACAACTAGAACAGGAACAGAACCACAGAAATGGAGATCACATGGAAGGTTAGCAACAGGGGAGTGGGAGGAGGAAAGAGGGGGAAAAGGTACAGAGAACAAGTAGCATAGATGGTAGGTAGAAAATAGACAGGGGGAAGGCAAGAATAGTATAGGAAATGTAGAAGCTAAAGAACTTATAATACATGAACATGAACTAAAGGGGGGGAGTGTGGGTAGGAGAGGGTGTGCAGGGTGGAGGAGAATGAAGAGGGATAATAGGACAACTGTAATAGCATAATCAATAAAATATATTAAAAAATAAAAAATAAACACAGAAAAGAAAAACAAAACAAAACCCAACATCTTGGGGGAAAATATAAGGAGAGGATACAGTTCTAGATTCAGAGACTGAAGTGACATTATAACCAATACATAAATGTTGCTTACACCTGCTTTGAAGAAAATAGTCAAAATAATTTTTAGAAGTTTGGGAAAAATGAATGTGAAGTGAGTAACAGAGATATTAGGGCATATAGAAATTTTTTTCTTGGGTGTGATAATGTTGTGATTTTATAGACAATACCCTTATTCTTAGGAGATGCATGCTGAAGCATTTAGGGATAAAGTGTTCTAATGTCTGCAACTTACTTTCAAAGTATTCAGCAAAGATAGGTAGATAGAGAGATGAGGCAAATATAGCAAAATATCATTACTGTATTATTCTTTCAATTTTTCTGAATGTCTGAAACTTGTCATATTAAAAAGTTGGGGAAGTAAGGCCTGTTGAAGCTAAGGGTGGGACCAAGACTTCCCTTTGCATCTTTTTTATGTTTTAAGATTTATTTATTATTTCTAGAGAGGGGAAGGGAGAAAGAGGAGACAAACATCAATGTGTGGTTGCCTCTTGTGCACCCGCAACTGGGGACCCAGCCTGCAACCCAGGCATTCACCTCGATAGGGAATCGAACCAGCGACCCCTTGGTTCACAGGACTGCGCTCAATTCACTGAACCACACCAGCAGAGTTATGTTTTGATTTTTGAACTATGTGAATGTATTATCTATTGAAAACAAAAGCCAGCTATCCACCACCCTCTTAAACCCTTAGCAGCAATTATAGTTCTGTCCTTAGCCTATCTCAGACATGCAAAAAAATACCCTCTGTTTTCTACCTCCTTGTTCTGAGAGAACTCCTCCGACCACATTTCTCCTATGAGTCATTTGACAGTAAGATAAGAACCTGGACCACATCATTACTAGGTCTTGAGCCACCACCACCACCTCCAATAATATTCCCTTAGGCCAGTCACCCATACTTGTTCCCCAACCCTATCTCACCCCACCCCCCTACCTCCTCTCTCTGTTGTTCACGCACTCTGTTCTTCCCTATCCATTCCCCTCCCATCCCACAGATGGTTCCTTCAACAATGCTCTTATCAGTGTCGTGGCCTCCTTGGCTCACCTATTTTTCAGGTACACAAAGTCCACCAGGGGCCTCTCCCTTACCTCAACTGGTTCACAGACCTGAAGTTTAAGAGCTAGAAAGGAATTTACAGATTAATAGTCTAACTTGCCCAAAGAAATGGAGGATGGGAGTAAGGAATGAAGGGAGAAAGGAAGGAAAGAAAGAACCTATATAGTGGTATTGTAACTTGATTCAAGTTACAGACTAAGATTGTGGCAGCATCAGGACTAGGCCCTGGTCTTCCAACCTCAGGTTATGTGCTTCTTCCACCAAATACCAAACTTTCTTCTCACCAGAGGGACTCTACACAACTCATATTCAATGTATAATTAGCAGAAATATCACAGCCAAGTGACCCAGTTTATTTCAGGACAACACTCACCAATTAGAATTGTGCTAACTACTCCAAAATGGCTGAAGTCAAAATACCTGAGATGAAATGAGTATATGCTTTGAAAGAACTTCAGCAGCTCTCAACTTTAGTTACACATTATAATTATTTGGAGAAACTTTAAAAAGTAATAATGCCTGACTCATGCTAGGTCTGTACTGTGGCCTGAACTTTGGGTATTTAAACATTATCCAGGTAATTCTAATATGCAGCCCAAGTTTAGAACCAAATTTTCATACACTATTTAGTTTGCCTTTATTTATTTACTTTTTTAAAAAGATTTTATTTATTTTATTTTTAGAGAGAGAGGAAGAGAGAAAGCGAGGAAGAGAAACATCAATGTGTGGTTGCCGCTCATACTCCCCCTACCGGGGACTATTCCCAGGCATGTGCCCTTACTGGGAATTGAACTGGTGACCCTTTGGTTCACCGGCTGGCACTCAATCCACCAAGCCACACCAGCCAGGGCTAGTTTGCCTTTAGATGAGGTGTCTGAATCAGGAGGGACATGTACTTTAAGAATTTGCCTGAGACTTTCGGCCAAGATGGAGGCATAGGTACACACACTGTGCCTCCTCACACAACCAAAAGGACAACAACAAATTTAAAAACAAAAAACAGCCAAACCTGACAGAAAATTGAACTGTATGGAAGTCCAACAACCAAGGAGTTAAAGTAGAAACATTCATCCAGACCAGTCGGAGGGGCGGAGACAGGCAGCCAGGTGGAGAGGACTCTCGTCAAGGCAGCTGCTGGAGGACCAGGGAGGGCAAGGCGGCAGCTATTCGAGCGCAGATAAACTGGGAGGAACAACTGGGGAGCGAGACAAACTGCACCCAGGGTTCCAGTGGGGAAATAAAGCCTTAAAGCCTCTGAGATACCTGCAGGGATTAAGGCAGCAGGAGAACTCCCAGCCCACAGGAGAGTTTGTAGGATAAACCTGCAGGGTTCTAGAACATACTCAAGGCCACCCACCCAAGAATCAGCACCAGAAGGACCCAACTTGCTTATGGGTAGCTGGGGAAGTGACTGAAAATAGGTGCAGAGCAAATGGCACTGTTCCCTCTCAGACCCCTCCCTTACATACACGTCACAAAGCAGCGATGCGGGTTGCCCCACCCTGGTAAATACCTAAGGCTCCGCCCCTCACTACATAACAGGTGCCCGAGACCAAGGAAAAAAAAAAGGCCCAAATGAAAGAACAGATCAAGCTCCAGAAAAAATGCAACTAAGCAATGAAGAGATAGCCAACCTATCAGATGCACAGTTCAAAACACTGGTAATCAGGATACTCACAGTACTGACTGAGCTTGGTCGCAAAATGAAGGAACAAATGAAGGCTACCAAAAGTGAAATAAAGCAAAATTCCGGGTCTCTAAATATTGTTAGGGATTCATTTCTCTACTAAGCTCATTTTGAATGCCATGGCCACACAGCACACATACTCACTCAAGAGCATCTACGGACCCCATTAACTAGTATAGCCAAGTCGTCATTGTTCACACATGTGCATTCCAGTCCACTCACCTTGGCTGCCAGGTTACATCGATGTTGTGCAAACCATTCTTTTTATATTAACAATGGCTGGACTTTTTCCAGATAGACCTCATACGTCAATAGAGAACCCAGAAATAAACCCTATATGTTCAATTAATCTATGACAAAGGAGGCAAGAAATACAATGAGGTAAAGACAGTCTCTTCAATAAATGGTGTTTTGAAAACTGAATAGATGTACAAAAAAATGAAACCAGACCACTTTCTTACATTATATACAAAAATAAACTCAAAATGGATTAAAGACAAATTGAAGACCTGAAATCATGAAACTCTTAGAAGAAAACATAGGCAGTAAACTCTTTGACATTGCTCTTAGCAATATTTTTTGGATATGTCTCCTAGGATAAGGGAAACATAAAGAGAAAAATAAACAAATGGAATTATATAAAACTAAAAAATGTTTGCATAGTGAAGGAAACCACTAACAAAATGAAAAGACAACCTACTGAATGGGAAAAGATATTGGCCAATAATACAGCCAACATGGGGTTAATATCCAAGCTATATAATGAACTCATGCAACTTAACACCAAAAAACCCCCAAACAATCTGATTAATGGGCAGAGGACTTGAATATACATTTCTCCAAAGAGGACATACACATGGTCAACAGACATATAAAAAGATGCTCAACATCACTAATCATTGGGAAAATGCAAATTAAAACCACAATTAGCCCTGGCTGGTGTGGTTCAGTGGATTGAGTACCAAACTGCGAACCAAAGGGTTGCTGGTTTGATTCCCAGTCTAGGGCATGGGTGTGGGTTGCAGGCCAGGTCCCCGGTAGGGGACACTCAAGAGGCAACCACACATTAATGTTTCTCTCCCCCTCTTTCTCCCTCCCTTCTCCTCTCTATAATAAATGCATGAAATCTAAAACACACACACACACACACACACACACACACGAGATAATCACCTCACATGGGTCAGAACGGCAATCATCAGTAAATCAACAAACAAGCACTGGCAAGGATGTAGAGATATCCTTGTGCACTGTTGGTGCAGCCACTATGGAAAACAGTATGGAGGTTCCACAAAAAATAAAAAATAGAATTACCATATGACCCAGCAATTCCATTTCTGTGTACTCATCTAAAGAAACCCAAAACACTAATTCAAAAAGATATATGCACTATGTTCACTGCAGCGTTATTTACAATAGCCAAGATACGGAAGTAACCTAAGTGTCCATCAATAGATGAATGGATATATATAATGGAATAATATTTGGCCATAAAAAGGAGTGAAATCTTGGCTCTGGCCAGGTGGCTCTGTTGGTTGGAGCATCATCCCATACACCAAAAGGTTGTGGGTCTGATCCCTGGTCAGGGCATATACCTGGGCTGCAAGTCTGATTCTCCGATTACGGTGTGTATGGATGGCAACTGGCTGATGTTTCTCTCTCACATAGATGTTTTCTCTCTCAAATCAATGAGCATATCCTTGAGTGAGGATTAAAAAAACAATGAAATCCTGCTTATATTAAGCAAAGTCAGCCAGACAGAGAAAGACAAATACCATTGTGATTTCACTTATATGCAAAATCTAAAAAACAAAATAAATGACCAAACAAAATAGAAACAAATGCACAGATACAGAGAACAAACTGATGGTCACCAGATGGGAGAGGGTTGGGAGAATAAGTAAAAAAAGGTGACAATGATTAAGAAGTACAAATTGCTGGTTATAAAAATAGTCACGGGGATGTAAAGTACAGTATAGGGAATATAGTCAATGATATTGTAATAACTATGTATGGTGTCAGATGGGTACTAGACTTACCAGGGCTATCCCTTTACAAGTTATATAAATGTCTAATCACTGTTGTACACATGAAACTAATATAATACTATATGTCAACTATAATTGAAAATAAAATAACAACAACAAAAAATGTAAGACTACAAAGAAATAACACACCTAATATAATGGCTAAAATTTACAAGAATGATAATATTAAATGTTAATGAGGATGCAGAACAGGAACTCTAACATTGGTGGGAATATAAAAAGGTATAATCTAGTAGTTTTTTATAAAGTTAAGTATATACTTATCATAGGACCCAGCAACCTCACCTCCAGGTATTTACTCCAAATAAATGAAAATATATCTACACAAAGACTTGCCTATGAAAGCTAATAGCAACTCTATTTATTACAGCCTCGAACTGAAAGCAAATGGGAATGAACCAAATTGCCATTATAATTAGTAAATGGATAAAACATAGCATATCCCTACTATATTTGGAATACTGCTCAGTGAGGTCAGAGATGCTGTTAAATATCCTACAAAGCACAGGACAGTCTCTGAAACAAAGAATTATCCAACCCAAAATGTCCATAGTGCCAAAGCTGAAAATAAACTGTTGAAGCCGGGGGAAAAGTTTCATAGGAGTTTCATGACAGATTTCTACTTTTGTATCTCCCTCAATTTCTACAACAAAATGTTTTTAAAATTATCTAAACAATACACAATACAGGAAGTCCTTAATTGAATCTCTCTAAAAAGAATACTACTCAAGATTAAAATCTCATTGTGGGAATGACCTTTATGTCTTTGCTCTTGAAGGGGAGAGAGGCTAATGTGAAAGGTAGAGAGAAAGAAGGGACAGAGTTTGATAGAGGGAAGGTAAAGAAAATTTCATGTTAACCTTCTCCCCACCCCTCTCCCCAGTGTCCTACATAGTCCCAGCCTGGCACTAAGCCATGCTTTCAGTGACAGATGGACTTCTAAGACGACCACAAATTATTCCAGCCTCCTAGTGTTCACACCTTTGTACATATCCTCTCTCTGAGTGTGGACTGGAATAGTGACTTGCTTCTAACCCATAAAATATAGCAAAGGTGAAGGGATGTCACTTCCACAATTAGGTTATAAAAGACTGAGACTTTGTCTCCCTTGGAAGACTCTCTCTATTGTCTTCTCCATGTGCCATGTTGGAGAAGCCATATGGCAAGGAACAGAGAACAGCCTGCAGCCAATAGCTAGCAAGAAATCAAGGCCCTTAACCCAATATCCCTTGAGGAAGTGAATTCTGCCAACAACCAAGTGAGCTTGCAAGCAATTCCTTCTTTAGTCAGGCATTGAGAGGAGACTCCAACCCTCTCTGACACCTTGAATGTTTGCCTGTAAGAGACCCTGAAACAGATGACCCACCTAAGTTGTGCCCAGATTCCTAACCCATGGAAAACGTGCCATAATAAACTGTGTGCTTTATTAAGCTGCTAAATTTGTGGTAATTTTTAATGTAATAATAAATAAAAAACAAATGTACCTTCCTTGGAAATCTTGCTGAATATTCACTTCCTTTAACATTATTTGGAAATTTGTAAGTCAGGTACTGGCCTGGCTGGTGTGGCTCAGTGGATTGAGTGCTGGCTTGAGAACCCAAAGATCGCTCATTCGATTCTCAGTCAGGGCACATGCCTGCACTGCGGGCTAGGTCCCCAGTTGGGGGCGTGCTAGAGGCAATCAATCAATGTATCTCTTGCACATTAATGTTTGTCTCCCTCTCTTTCTTCCTTCCTTCCCTTCTCTCTAAAAATAAATAAATAAAATCTTTAAATGAAATAAAAAGTTAGACACTATAGCATATAACCTAACAATCCCACTGCTAAGGGTTTACCTAAGATAAATGAAAACATGTCTACACAAACAATTGTACAAAAATGCTTATAGTAGCTTTATTATTCACAATTATCAAAACTGGAACAATCTAAATGTCCATCACTGATGAATGGGTAAACAAACATGGATAAATATCAAAATCATTATACTGAATGAAAGCTAGCACAAAAAAGAATATAATGTATGAATATTTATATAAAATTCTAAAAAATGCAAAGCAGTATCGTATAGGTGGCGACGCTGGGAGAGACAGACTGAGGAGTATAAGAAACTTTTTAGGGCCTTGGCTGGTGTGGGTCAGTGGGTTGAGCTCCAAACTGAAAACCAAAAGGTTGTCAGTTTGACTTCAGGTCAGGACACAAGCCTAGGTTGCGGGCCAGGTCACCATTTGGGGACGTGTGAGAAGCAACCTGTCTATGTTTCTCTCCCTCTCTTTCTCCCTCCTTTCCTCTATCTCTAAAAATAAATAAAGTCTTTGAAAAAAGAAAGAAACTTTTTAGGGAAATGGAAATTTTCTGTACTTGACTGTGGCAGTTACTTCATAAGAAATACTATAAACTAATAAATACATTGGTTGAAACTCATCATAACATGTTTCACTTCAAATGCATGCAGTTTACTATATGTAAATCATACCTCATTAAGTTGACAGAAAAAATCACTTTCTTTGTTAAGCTTTAATTACATTTAATGCAGCTGATTCTATTATCCTATCTTAGTCCTTAAACGGTATTCTACATATAAATTACCACAACTGTAGAGAAACCAGGGCTTCTTGAATTCTACAGCAGCTAACTTACAGAACATTATTATGTGTCAGGCATTGTTCTGAGTGCTCTGTATTATTAACTCAATTTGTATCCCCAACAAACTCATGGAATAGATTCTATAACCCCCATTTTACAAGTGAGGAAGTTGTACAGATCAAAAACTTGCTTAAGGTCATACAGTTAATAAGTGATGAAGCCGTGATTTGAGACCCAGTAATCAGATTATAGAGGCTGGGCTCTTCGATACCACCCCACTTGATATCTCAGACCACTCGAGTATCAAGTAAAAGCATACTTTCAGCTCACCAGAGACTGATAGGTTCATTCACTCACTCAACAAATTATTCAAGTATGCAATACATGCCAGGTATTATTCTAAATGCTAAAGACACAATGGTGAAGAAAATACAGACATGGTACTTGCTTTAATGGAGCTTATATTCTAGTAACAACTTAGGTATAAAGCAAAGGGTTCTTAAATCAAAATATTTATCCCCTTATTTATATATTATCTAAATATTTATGCAAAAAGAAGTTAAGGTGCATAGTGGTCAGACCTGCTTTAAGCAGCTAGAGCAGAGGTTCCAAACTTGTCTGCACTCTAGAATCACCTAAGGATCTTTTAAAAATTCCAAAGCAGCCCTGACTAGTGGGGTTGGGGATCATCCTACGAACTGCAAGGTCCTTGGTTCAATCCCAGGTCGGGGCACATGTCTGGGTTATGGGCCAGATCTCCAGTTGGGGGCATCCAAGAGGCAACTGATAGATGTTTCCTTCTCTGTTTCTCCCTCCCCTCCCCTCTCTAAAAATAAATAAGTAAGCAAAACCTTTTGAAAAATAAATAACTAAAAATTCCAAAGCTCAGGCCAATTAAATAACAAAATCCCAATGTAGGGGTGTGTGTAGGTGGGGGAGAGGTAGGGAAATAAAGACATTAGTAATTTGCCAAGCTCCATAGGTGACTCGATTGTGAAGAAAGGTTTGGGAAACCAATGAGCTAGAGTTTTTATGTCTGATTAATGATAAAGTTCATTCATGGTGATGAGATGGGTAGATGAATGGAAAAAACCCCAAATCACCTATATACACTTGCCCTTCTCTGAATCAGAGACTTGCAAGGTACTTTTAATTTTTTTTTCAATGGTATGAATTCTAAGAGCATCAGAAAGAGGACACCAAATAAATAATTATTTTCCTTCTTGGATTTATCCATGACTCCAATCCCATCCAGAATCATGGACAAATAAAATATTCATTTTTTCATCTTTTCTTGGTACTTTCCATGTAATCAATAAAGAATTCTTCCATATTATATATTTCCAACAGAACTGATAAAGATATAACTCAACAACTGCTTTTCTGTTATGCAGACCTTAACTCAGTCACTTTGGGTCCAAATACAGCTGGCCAAAGTAAAATATTCTACAGACACTGAGATCTAAAGGTCTTCTTCTATTTAAAAGTAAAAATCTCTTTTTAATTCAGTCCGTTGTTTAAGTAGATACCAAGTCTTTTATAAATCAAACTTGCATTTGTAGTCATAGAATCAACAGACCTGTGTAAGAACTCTGACCACTCTCAGAAAAGATAGTTAGAGGTTCAGTAGGACCCCTCTCCATTCTATCCAGGACCTAGACAGAAAGGAAAAAGGGCAAAGAGGAAGAAGAGAAACATCAGAAGACTAAACATGTAAGCACAATAAACCTCAAGGTAAAATTTTCATGACTGCCCAAATTCATTCTCTCTACCACTGTTTCTGCTAATTTCACTCTAGAAAGAGTAGCAAAGACATGAGAGTATCTATAGTCTCAAGTCCAGGGTTTTCTTGTTTGTTTGTTTGTTTGTTTTAATAAGGAAAACTTATAGTAATCATCCAGGATGTTTTTCAAAATATATCAGTAGTGATTACACTAGGGTGCCCATTTTACAATTCAGTATCCTTATGATTTGTGCACTTCACATTATGCATGTCACACTTTGATTAACAAATATTTAAAAATCAATTCATTTATCCTGGAGAGAACCCCTGAAGATTCTAATTAAATAGGGAGCTGAAACAGAGTCCCACAGGGGTTACATGATATGCCCTACATCACATATGTAGTTAGCTACAGATTTAGTCTTTCTTGTCCACTTTCCTGCTCTTTCTGTTGTAAAATTATAAATATGCTGATTATATTTTTTCATTCAACATTTACTTATTTTCTTAAAAAATTTATTACAAGTGACAACTGTAAAACAAAAACAAACAAGCAGACAAATAAATGCAAAACACAGATGTCCTGGCTTCACAACTGTGCACCATCACAGCTGCTGCACCATTCATAAAAGGAAATTAAACAAAGCCAAATGCTTATACAATGATTTCCTAACCTCGATTTTCACTTTTTAAACTGTTTTCATACAGACAAATGTCAAGTTATTAGCAGTAAAATCAACTGAGTATATCTTGAGAACAGACCAGCATTATTTATAATAATGAAACAAGGTAACAGAATACAGAGCTAGGCTGAGCATGGTAGGGTGTGCCTTGAGTTCTAGTCATAATCTTTCCATAAAGCTGTTGTGTGATTTAGGGCAGGACACGACCTCTCTGGGCCTAAGGTTCCTAAACTATAAAATGAGAGGATGAATCACAAGCTAGAGCTAAAGAGAATCTCGGGTTCCTTCTAGGTTTAAGAAAACTCAAGAACTATTTATCAAGAATGTTACTATTTTATGTTTTCATCCTAGAATTCCTACATCTTCTGCCTTATAAACCTAAGTCTAGATATTATACTTTAATTACTTAAGAAATTAAGTTGGCCTTTAACCACACAGCCTTAACTGTTTCAAGATAATTTATAAGGCATTTTAAGTATCTGAATAAACAGCTAACTGTGAACGATCAAAGACAATCTGCCATGTGACAGCTGAAGTAAGACCCTTATCTTATCCTCCCTAGACCCTCTCGTGAGGTTCTTATAAAACCAGTACACGCTTCCTGTTCCCAAGTCCAGTGTTCCAAGGGAAAATACATGTAAATCTTCAGCCTCATCATAGGAATTTGGTTTCCTAAAGAATCAACAAAATGACTGTCAAGGATATTGACATTTCAATACTGTAACAACACTGGTTTACTCTTGGTTGTGGTAACAGACAGCTTAAGAAATTAAGAAATATTAATAAAATTAACTCTTAAACTTCAATTCTGACATATCAGTGTAAGAAACAAAAGATAAATTAGTAAAATATGAAATTTTAGATTCCTAAAATTATTACTCATCCTAACACAGATATAGTTAATAACTTAATCATGCACATTGTAAACCAAAAGAATAAATCAGAGGTTCAATGAGATTTTTCCCTTCCTGTTATATATCATAGTAGGTGGATAAAGTAAAATTTAGAGAAAAACCACTTGAGAAACATCAATGTGTGAGAGATACATCAATTGGCTGCCTCTTGCGTGCTCCCAACTGGGGAACCTGGACACAACCCAGGCATGTGCCCCTACCTGGAATCAAACCTGCAACCTTTCATTTTGCAGGTCAGCACTCAGTCCACTGAGTCACACCAGCCAGGGATACATCATGTTCTAATTATAAACACCACCACGTTCTTTCAATCATAAAGCTACAGTAAAAATAATAGTAACACGTTTGGAGCATCAGTCTTTTAATCCATGTTCTAAATATACAAACGACATTGAAAAGTTGACCAAATCTTATCTACGGCCATACCACCCTGAATGTACCTGATTTTATCTGAAAAGCTTACCAACTCCTACAATCTAGGAATACAAAAAATTCTCTAACACAATACCATGACAAGAATCTGAGCAGAGTAAGAACTAGAGAGACCTTGGCAATAATTAGGTCCAATACCCTCATGGAAGAAATGGAAAAATTAAGGTTCAAGTCAATAATTTGTCCAAAACTTCTTAGCAGTAGGGAAACTTCCTATGTGACACTTCTCTACAAGTGAAATACTTCATTTTAAAGAAACTAGAGCCCTGGCTGGGGTGGCTCAGTGGACTGACTGCTGGCCTGTGAACCAAAAAGTTGCTGGTTCAATTCCCAGGCAGGGCACATGCCTGGGTTGCAGCCTGGGCCCCAGTTGGGAGCATGAGAGAGGCAGCCGATTGATGTATCTCCCACACATCATTATTTCTCTTCCTCGATTTCTCCCTCCCTTCCTCTCTCTAAAAATAAATAAATAAAATCTTTAAAAAACAAAAAAGCATCACAAGATCCTCTCAAAGAAATGCCCCATTATATATATTACAATTCGTATTTTTTTTGGTTAAATTATATTTTATTTTCACTATATTTTGAAACCTTACATTTATCTTTTGTAACAATGCACCAATTTTTTCACTGAGTAAAATTTTAAAATGCATAGTACAAACACTTGAAAGGAAAATACCAAATCTTCACTAAACAAATGGTCAAATAATATGAAAATTAGATAAAATGAGATTTAAAAAAATGTTCATCAATGATAAATGTGTGTGTGTGTATGTATTTATTTATTTGCAGGTTACAAAGTGAATAAATGCAACTTCACAATGGAAAGATCTGGCAGTCACAACTTGAACCCTGTGACTGAAATTACCATTAATAGTGGAAAAACCTGACATTTATGTACCTTGTAATATCATGCAATGTGAAGAATATTTATTAATTATCTTTGCCAAAATGTTTAACTAGAATATAATCAAGTCTTAAAACCTTTCAGTTCCCCAGTTGTAGGCAACTGCCTAGGTTGCCTTGTACCTAGGCAAGTGTTCCACTGCTGGGAGAACAGCAGCCAGTAGCTGGTTGGCATTCTGGGCCTGGTTCATGCCAACACTGTTGTTAACTATACCAGAATGCCAGCATAGTTAGTTGGAAAAAAAAATGAAAAAAGAAGAAAAAAGAGAAAAAAAAAAAAAACCTTTCAGTTTAGGGAAATACAAAGAATAAACAAGTTAAGAGTTCCGGCCAAGATGGAGGCATAGGCAGTCAGCACTGTGCTTCCTCGCGCAACCAAGACTGAAGACAACAAAGATTGAGAAACAATTAACAACCAGAACAGAGAGAAATTAATTGAACAGAAGTCGGACTCCAGTACATCCAGACCGGTAAGGAGCGGCGGAGTCGGGAGGCCTGCGAAGTGGGGTCGAGGGGTCCCAGCGGGAAGAGGCGCTGGCTGGCAGGCGCGGGCGCGCAGTGGACAGACCGCAGCAGACGGCAGACGGTGGCGGACGCTGGGCGCGGAAGCGCGGAGGCGGCTAGCAGACCCAGTGAGGGACGCAGGGCAGCTGGCTGTCCGCAGCCACACGTTTGCACAAACTAAGCGAAAACGGGCAGCGC
>PVIA01002601.1:0-201160 GCA_004024845.1 Tonatia bakeri
GAGGCAGTGCCGTCATCACAGCTGGCAGTCCCCGGGGGCCTGACAAGGGGGCTGCAGCCCTGGGGTCAGGCCCACCTCCCAGACCTCAGGGCGAGAGCCCGGAGCACCAGTCATCGCCCCCACCCCGCAGTCGGCCTGGTTTCTTCTTACTCATCTGGAAGAGCCACCTCCTCTGGGAAACTTCCCTGACTGCAGGCTGGGCAGGCTTCCTGTCCAGGCCCTGTTGACTATTGGACTTCACTTCCAGAGCAGCAACTACGACTGTGATTCACCACCTTCTTGATCTACCGTCTGATGCGCTCGCTGACCTCCGAGCTCCAGGAGGGCAGGGACAGTGCTGTGCCGCTCACTGCTGTGCTCCGGCATCCACTCCAGGGCCAGACGTGTGGGGAGGATGGTTGTAAAGTCAACAAATGAGGAAATTGCTGGGAAGGTGGGTAAGGGGCAGTGCAGGCCTCCAAGGAGGGGTTGCCCGGATGGTTTGAAGGAACCCCTCACCTTTCCTTCCATCCTTGTGTTGAGCCATGTCCTCCCAGAGGGGGTCCTGACCTCCCTTGTTTTACAGAGAAGGAAGCTGGGCCCAGAGAGGGGAAGAGACCCCTTCCAGTGCACACAGCAAGCTCTGGGTCCAGAACCAGGCAAGGGATTTTCTTGTTACCTCACCTTGTCTCAGCAAAAGGCTAAAAATGGGAGATGAAATGTACCAGCAGAACCCCTGGGCGTTTGCACCCAGGGCCATTGGTAAAGCCTCTTGTCTCTGATGGAAGCGAGAGGTGTGTGTGCAGTACTCCCTGGGGCCGGGACTAGGGTGATGCGAGTGAGCTTCCAAGGGTCCAAGTTCAAGGAGGTGTGCACATGCAGGGCTCCTGCCGACTCTGACTGTGAGCCCCTCCTGCAGCTGGGCTCTCCAGACTTCTCTCACCTCACCCTGCTCCAGCTCTGACACCCAATCACATGTCTCAGCACCTCGGATGCGATGCCGAAGGACTGCAGACGTCGGAACCATGCCAAATATCGCCAGCTCAGGAAGATCTGTCCATCCATCCATCCATCCACCCATTCACCACCACCCATTCACCATGCACCCACCATCTATCCACCCATCTAACCAACCATCCATCCATCCATAGATTTATCCACATACCCACCATCCATCCAACCATCTGCCCACCATCCATCCATCCACAGATTTATCCACGTACCCGCCATTTACCTGCATTCATCCATCCAACTTTCCATTTTCCATCTCTCAATCTACCTACCTACCTCAGTAAGTTTATATTTTCAACCAGTCTCCTTTCTATCTATCTATCTATCTATCTATCTATCTATCTATCTATCTATCTATCTTTCTTCCTTTTCCTTTACTTCCTCTTCCTTCTTCACCATCTACCTTTAGATACAGATCAGTTCCCTTTTCTCTAGATAATGGAATTTATCCTTGATGACCTGACATAGGCTCCCACCTCAGGGCCTTTGCACTGGCTGTCCCCACTTCCTAGACTGTGTTCCCTTCCACTTTCAAATGTTTGTTTCTCTTTATGTTTCAGTCTCGATTCTACTGAGTGTTTTCTCCTGTGTTGACTTTTCCGGCTCTGCAGCCTCTGCTTTTCATTGCTAACAGTACCTTATTTTTTTTGAGAATTTCCTTTCTATTTCGAATAGCCTGAAAGGGACCGTAAAAGTTCCAGAGTCCTTTCATCACCCAGCAGGCATGTGACCCAAGCAAGGCCCACCCGACTCTCCCTGCCTCCCCCCACCTCCCAGGATTCCATGCTGTTACAGAAGGAGGAAAGGGAGAGAGAGCAAATGGGTAGAAGGCATTCATACTAGAAGCTTCACCAGGAGCCCTTCACGCTGCCAGTCTTGTGGAGGACCCTGTTCTTGCCAAAGTCCGGCTCCTCTCCCATCTTGGGACTCTCTGCTGCCCTCCAAGACCCCTTTCACCCAAGGGACACACAGGTGGGTATCCCTTGCTCGCCCAAAGGCCCCAACAGAGAGACCTCTGCAGAGAGGGCTCAGATGACTTCCTACCCTCCCACTGGGCCCCCTACCTCAGTCTCCCCTCGGTTTCCTTACTGGCGGCAGGCACAACTGAGGCTGGTTCACGTCTATGCACTGGTCTGGCTTCCAGCAGTGACTCTGTGTGGCCGTCCGTCTGTCCTTCCCAGTGGAATGTAAAACAGAAGCTTCCTAAAGGCAGAAGCAGTGTTTGCCTCCATTGTGATTTCTGAGTGTCTAGCGCAGTGCCTGGCACATAGTAGGTGCTCAGCACATATTTGTTTAATTGTGATGAAAACCTGAAGTTGCTGTCAGGATGTCGATCTTCCAGAGTCTCCGAGTTCGTGGAGGAAGGGCCCCAGCACTTGACCCTGTGGGCTGCTCCGGCTCTCTCGCTTGCTGTGCTGCCTGCTCATCCACTTCCTGTGGTACTTACGTGACCACAGACTCAACGACGCTTTAGAAAGAAAGTAAGAAAACCCTTAAGAGCTTGCAGTTGGAAGCGTCGGCTCTGAAGTCAGAGAGACCTGGGCCCCACTGCTGGCTCTGCCCCATCCCTACTTGTCAGACCTCGAGTCTCAACGTTCTCATCTTGAAAATGGGAACAGTAACTCTCCCGTCAAAGGGTTTCTGCGAGGATTAACTAGGGCCAAGTGGTAACAAGTGTATCACGGGATGTGGTGTGCAGAGAGCATTCAGTAAATATTGGCTGAGTAAGAGTAAACTCACAAATGAAGTTAGAATCAGTGTTTGTACTCGGAAGAAAAAGCTCTCCCTCAGAATTCTGACGAGCCAGGATGCATCCAAAACGTCTGCGGGTGCCGCCCTCCCCCTCCCCTCTCTGCCGTCTCTGCCCACCTGGCTAATCACAAGAGCTATTTTTACATCTGACGTAGCGGAAAGGTAGCAGATTAACAACCCCAGAGACGTACATCACTTCTATTAATATTAAACAGGGTATTAATTTTACCAGCAGCTGAAACATTAAACATGGCTCTCCATTAGCGGTCATTATTTTAATCTCCAGAAGCTGTCTGGCATATTCCAGGAATAGGTCCGAGCCAGTCTTCTCTGCCTCCTCTTCTGAAATTTGCTGGTGAATCAGGGATCACGGTGTTCATTTCCCCGAGGGGAAGTGGGTATAATTATAAACTCGTATCTGTTAAGGGAGAAAGCCTGAGAAAGCATCACATTCAATTCCCTCACTCAACACCGGAAGCCCCTTAGGAGCGGACTTGCTGTATGTGGAGGGCTTGTGGAGAGTGGTCTTCTTCCCGAGACCCTGTCTCTCCCGAGGCTGCCTCCCTCCCCGCTGGGCCGGCTCTGAGCATCAACTCTGCACTGTAATTGTTAGCTCTCTGGATCTGCCTTGCTACTGACACCTGGAGCAGGCTCAGCTCAGCTCCTTTGGAATGACAACATGAAGGACAGAGATCAGTGGACAACGATGGCACCCTGCTATGGAGGGCGTAACAGGCAGCTTATTAGGCAGTGACAGCAGGACACCGTACAACTGCTGATAACGGACGGGGAGTGCAGGTGACACTTCCCTGTTGCTTCTTGCTGGGACTCTGGTGAACCCTCAGGGTGGGGCTGAGGGACAAGGGTGGCTTTGTGGCTGAGAGTGTGGCTTCTCGTGTCAGACCGGGTGGCCTCAAATCGTGACTCTGCAGCAGGCTCTCAGACATGAGGCAGCCCAGGACAGTGACCCCTGAGAGACGATTGTCCCAACGCACCGCCTGGAGGGTTCCCAGGGCATGGCCCAGGAGGGAGAGCCCAGGCAGAGCCCGGTGAGGTCCCCGAGTTGATAAGATGGAGCCGGGAGTCTGGGAGACCAAGGCCACTGCACCCTGCTGGACCGGGTGACCAGAGCACTGGAGAGGGGAGTGTTGCAAATGGACAAACCTCGAGCGTCTTTGGTTAAATACCAATCGGTGCATGCCCGTGCAAAAACCACCCGAACTAGAGAAAGAGCCCAAACAGGAAAGGCATAGCAGGGACGACGCTTGAACTCCACACAGAACCAGGCATGTGGGGTGTTCCCACCACAAACGGTGCAGACGTGTCATGCTTCCCAGGACATCCGGCAGACGACTGGAAAAGAAACTGTCTCAGCAGCATGGAAAACAAGCCCCAGGCTAAAGCTGCTCTCCGCTCACTTAAAACGACTTTAAAAAGTCTTCAAAGGACTAACACACTTCCATTTAGTTTGACTGCACCCTGAAACAGAACTCAGGAGTATCCCAGATGCGCAGTAACATCCACCACCAGACCAGATAAACGTGTGCTTGTCTGCCGTGCAATGAAAAGTCACTGGGCCCGCAGGGGCTGGGACTGCAATCAATAGCAACAAGCAAAGTCGACAGCAGACACAGGCACAGAAGTGACACAGGCAGAATTAGTCAAAGGGACATTAAAACTGTTACCATGACTGTACCTCCCACACCAAAAGGGGAAAGGAAAGCTTGGGCATATGAGGTGGAGACTTGCAAGACCAAGGCTGACCTTCCAGGTGCAGGAGGTAACCTCCGAGAGGAAAGCTGCACGGGAGTGACTGACAACAGATTAGACGCTGCGGAAGAGAAGGTCAGTAACTCGAAGACACAGCAATCGAAACTATCAAAACTGAGCCACGGAGGAAGGGAAGATTAAGACAATGAGCCGAGGGTCAGCTTCGGCAGACCTACTGTGCGTGTGATTGTAGCCCCCAAAGAGGGAGGCGGGGGAGAAAATCTGTTTGAAGAAATTATGGGTGAAATCTCCAAATTTGATAGCAACTCTGAACTCGGAGATCCAAGAATCCCAGCGAACCCCAAGCATAAGAAGCATCGCTGAGGGTCCCCGACTCACACCACAATCCAATTTCTCACGACCAATGAAAAGGACACGATCTGAAAAGCAGCCAGAGGAAAAAAGTCACATTTTGTAGAGAGGAACGGACATAGAACGGAAGGCAGACTCCTAGTCAGTAACAACACCACCAGAGGGGGCGGTACAACACCTATAAAGCCCTGGAGGGTGAAACAATTCTACCCTTAGAATTCTACACCCAGCCACGATGTAGCTAACGCACACGAAAGTGCGGTGAAGACTCCCCCTTACACAGACGCTTGAATAGTTCACTTCGAGCAGGTCGTCAGTACAGAAAGAAATAAGATAATAATAAGAAATAAGGTCGTCAGATAAAGAAAGCCCTTGGGGCAGGTGGGTAAGGACACCAGATGGCAATCTGGTTCTACAGGAAGGAATGGAGAGTATTTAGCAGAGGGTGCGTATTTGGGTTGAAAAACAAAACACTCAAAATATAATTTAAAGATATAATTTACAGGCTGTTTAAGCAAAAACTAATAACAACATAGTATGGGATTTAAAGCATATGTAGAAGCACAACACCCGAGCACAGCAGCACAGCGGCCGGAAGCGGAAAACAAAAGCGTGTTCTGTAAGGTCCCTACACGGCAGGTGCAGTGGCGCGGCGTCATTTGAGGTGGCCCGTGATCACTGAGAGGTGTCTGCCGTAAAACCCTGACGCAGCTACAAAAACCCAAGCCAAACCCGACAAAACCGTTTCGCCCAATAAGCCAACAAAGAAGGTAGAATTGAATGGAAAATGCTCAGTCCAAAAGCAGGCAAAACAAGAGGAAAAGGGAGCAAACAGCAGATGGCAAAAACAGAAAGCAGATAGTAAGGTGACACATTTAAAGCTGATCAATCTCCCGTGTCCAGACGGCAGCAGACCCTATTGCACATGACGCCCCGCACCAGGGAGCCCCCGGGGCTGCTGGCTGCTGCCGTGGCCGGGGACAGCTGCGACTCCGTGCGGGTCCTGTCCAGGGGCCCCTCCCACTTCCATCCCTTCCTGGACTGGACAGCACACAGCCCCTCGGACTGGGGAGGACTCTCAGCCTCCCAGCCTGCAGATGTTCCAAGTCTGCGACCTGAAGCGTCCACAAATGTCTTTTTGTGCGTTAGCTGCCACCCGTGGGTCCTGCAGGGCCGCTGTCTGGGCCCCAAATGTCCGTGTGCGGTGATACCAGAATGCGCTCTCTGTCCTCTGGTCTTTTCCGATTGCATGTCTCTCAGCCGCCCTGCCCTTCGGGGAAGGCTTCACAGGGCCAGCCACAAAGTTGGGTAGGAAGAGGAGAAGCTGCCCTTTGGGGCCCCTCCAGGAAACACCCTGATTGCCCAGCAACCGGCTCTGCTGTGCTCCTCGACTCCCCCACCCACCCCTGTCTGTGTTGGCTGCAACAACCTCGGTCCACTGTTCAGCTATGTGAGTTCCTCCCCGTGGGGGACTCTGGCTCCTCCAACCCACAACGCAGTGCCTCCCTGTACCAAACGGGTGCTCAGCGTGAACCCGGAGAAGGAGTTTCACCTTTGCTGAGCCCGTGGGGAGACCAGGGGCTGGAAGAGTTGTTCAGGGTCTCCTGAGCACCGCTCTGAGGGTGTGATCATGCTGCACACAGTGTCTCCCAAGGGTGGGCTCTGCTCTGGGATCCTGCCATGGTGGGGTGGGGTAGGGCTGGGGGAGCACTCTGCAGAGACAGCTTCTTGGTGCTGGGGGTCTGGAAGAATCCCTGAGCTGCCTTCTCTGCTCAGGCCTCAGGTGTGTGGGTGCTCCAGGCTCACATGACTGACAGCTCCACCCCCCTCCCCTCCCCAGCTCTGCTGCTTCCCTCCTGCGGTTCGTGGCTGTGCGGGGAGCCGGGGGTCTTTGCTGGTGGTCCTCGCTCCTGGCAGCTGTCCTGCAGCAGGACGACCTCTTCTCTGCTGCTTTCTAAGGACACAGAGGGTCCCTGCAGTCCCCAGACCCCACTCCCCTATGAACCCCTCCCCCTGGGGCACTGGGGACGCAGAGCAGTCTCCTCCTGAGTGCTTCCTGCTGACGCCCAAGAGACCAAAGGTGAATGAATGCACCTCAGAACCCCAAAGCTTTGGCAGTTTTCTTTTGCTGGCTCAGAGTGCCTGCTCTGTGGCTCCGCTGCCGCCCCAGGCCCCCCCAAACCCATACCGTAAAACGTACAATGTCAGTTTGTTTGACTAAGGACCCCGCTGAGTATTTAATCCTTACTTAAAGCTGATGTTTATTTTATTTTGGAGTTTAAATGAACCAGCCTCAGGATATAGAATTAGATAAGGCTGGGATTCCGTGTCCCCACAATGATTAATTTCACATCCAGCCTCCTTGGCTCTCTGGCTGCAGGGGGGACATGTCCCTATCTTTCTCTGCAGAGCCGCCCGGGGTGGCCGCTGAAGGGCGGCGAGGCTGGCTGCCTTGTCCGTGTCCTCCCAGCCAGGACACAGTGTGCTGCTGACACAGGGGTAAAAATACGCAGTCTTCCGTCGCAGCGGTGAAAATCCTCACCGGAAGAAAGAGATAATATAAAAGTAGGAAGAAAGGAAGGAGCCTACCTCTGCCTCTGCCACCTAAAGGTCACCATTGTTATCACTGAGGCTCCTCCTTTCACGCTGTATCAGCTCTGCCAGCTGCCACCTGACAGTGCGCTGTCCACCGCCGCGCAGAGGAGAATGGTGCCCAGCTGTCCTGTACCTGCCGGGGAGATGTGACACGCAGCGGAGTTACGACCCAGCAGCTTCTGGGTTTATTTTTAAGGGAATGGATCCGCTTAGATTCTACTGATGTTTAGTGTTGTTTTTTTTTAATCTTCAGCTGAGGATATGTTTACTGATTTTGGAGAGAGAGGAAGGGGGGAGGGAGAGAGAGGGAAATACAGACGTGAGAGAGAAACATTGATGGGTTGCCTCCCGCATGCGCCCTGACTGGGGATTGAACCCACAGCCCTTTGGTTCACGGATGATGCTCCAACTACTAGCCGCCCAGCCAGGGCCGTTGTCTTTGTCTTTTGTTTCTGGCCCCTTTTGTCTACTTTGGAATTTCTACTTTAATACAGTTATGTTTGCTGGTATTTTTGTTTACGGGTTTTTTTTGTGCCTAAGTAAAAATAGGTTCCTATACTCGGTTGTCATAAAAACATTGTCTCATATTTTCTGCTAAAATGGAAAGTTTGTGTCTCATATTTCCTTTTTTAATCCTTTAGTTTTTCATTCTGCAGGAAGTGGGTGGTCACGCTTGCTACAGAGCAAACGACCTTGCACCCCAGACCGGTGATGAAAGGCGACCCTTCCTCCCCCAGAGGCTGGGGCGGGTGGGGCCGCTGGTCCCAACCTCCAGGGCCGCACATCAGGTCTCAGGAGCACGTGGGTGGAAAAGCTCAGCTTTGGGCAGAGACCCAGGTCGTAGTCTGGGCTTCCAGAATGATGTGCTTGGGCTGCTGGGCCACTGAGCCCCAGCCTCGGTCCCCATTCCCTGCTCTAAGAAGGGGAGCTGGACTGACCGTCCTGCAAGGCTGTTTGGCATGCAAAGGGTAGTCGGGCAAACTGTTACCTCTTGGGCTGGGTGGCCCTAGCAGTGGGGGTCCACCTATCTCACCAGACCAGCGTCAGGCCCTCCTCACACAAAAGCCTGGAGTTTTTTCCCCAGTCTCCCTGCTGCCCAATTTCTGCTGCAAGTCAGGGCCTCTGGAGAGGGAGGTGCAGGGCAGGGACCCCTGCTGGCTCTCGTGTGTGTGTTGGGGGCAGCCTGGTCGAGCTGAGGCAGGGCCCACGTGGGTCCCTGGAGCGGGGTTCCAGGCGGCTCACGATCCCTAATTTCCCCAGTAATTATCATAATAACAATAATTGTGAAGGCTCATTTGCGTTTAATGTGTGTGTGCGACCGGCAGGCGTTACAGGGTGGTGAGGCCGTGCGGGCCACCTGGGTAGGAGGCGGCTTTGGGCAGGGACAAGGTTGCCCCGCAGAGCCTGGGGAGGGGAGGAGGGGGTGTGGGCTGCATTTCCCTGAAGGAGCGGGAGGCGGGCTTATGAGAGAGAGAGGGAACGAGCGTGCACGGGTGTGTGCCCGTGCTATAAGGCACAGGAAGTCTCAGCTGAGACCGCCAAGGGCCAACCCCCTGAGGCTGGGATTGGAGCTGGGGTGGGAGCCGGCTCTGGGCTCTGCTGCACACACAGCTGCGTCCCGGCCTGTTCGCTGAGGGATGTGCCCACGTGTGTCTGCTCCTCAGAGGGGGATCTAGGGACCTGCCAGTTTCCGGAAGCTGTTCTCATCAGGATTGCTGTGGGGTTCGCCGACCTCGCACACATAAAGCACTCAGAGCAGAGCCTGGCCTGGAGCACTGTCACCCCACTTTTCAGGTGAGCAGGACAGGCACAGGAAGGGGACCTACGTGACTTGCCCAAGGTCACTGGCTAGGCAGTGGACAAGCCAGCATGGAACCCAGGCTGCCTGGTTCTGAACCTGTTTTGCTCGACTGTCGCTGCAATGCATCAAATACCCAGCAGTTACTTGACCGCAGAGGAGCTACGGTCTCTGCCGCGTGGCCTCGGATTGTCCCCCGTCCCAGGCTGGCTCTTGCCTGTGCTGACCATCTCCTCCGTTCTGGGCCCCCTGAGGCGTGGCCCCACCCATGGACTCTCTGAAAGCCCCTTCAGAACTGCTGGTCCCTCGGCAGAACCACTGCCCCGTCCTCAACTGCTCCCACTCCCACGAGAGGCACTGAAAGGGGGGGACACTCTGGGTGGAGATCAGCCTCGGGCTTGCGTGTCCTAAGACTGGACCTGCGGACCACGGGTCCCCACTCGGGAGCCCGAGACCGAAGACAGTTCTGAAGCAGAGATAACCAGAGGGCCATCGGTTTCCCGGCTGACGTCGATCCTCGTCCTGGGTCGTCACCTCGAAGGGTCAGGGGAAGTGACATGGATGTGTGAGGGGAACCCACTTCACTGGGATGCAGTTGTTAGTCATGGAAAGTGGGTAATAGGGTCAAATGCAAAACATCTGGGTTCTGATTTGGCTGTGTACCCCGTGTGAGGCCCGTGGTGCGTGGAGAGTGGGCAGGACACAGCCACCCGCACGTCGGACAACAGGACAACCCGAGTTAGTGGGCTCAGCCCCGGCTCGGTGCTCTCCGTGAAATGGGGAGCTGTGGGGGTTGGTCCTGCACGTGGGAGGGAACAGCCCTGGAGAGTCGGGCTGGGTGGGGGGCTCAGATCCGTGGTGCGTCCCTGGGTCCTCGTGCCAATCCAGGCCACACACATCTCTGCGGGCTCTGAGGAGCGGGCACGTCTCTTCACTCGTTCTTTAAAGAGCGTAGCTGCGTCATCTTCTGGACGCTCCCGTGGATGACCGTGAGGTGAACAACCGGTCTTCTACCTAACACCACTGCGGGGGCTGCTGGGCTTTTGTTCATTGAAACAAGAGTGTGACAATTTGCCTCATTTACATGCGATTTCAGGCATCAGGGGAGTGACTCTGTGGGCACCGTTCTGGAGATGAAACAGCTGAATCAGAGAGTGCACGTCCTTCTGGTCGATACTGTTCAGTTGCAACAGATACAATCTAGCACTCTGTGGCACCAGCAGCGACGTGCGAGGCCACTGTGTTCCCCCATGCTGTCATCAGACTTCTGGTCTCCACCGGCTGACGGTGGGAAAACGGTATCTTCCGTGGGGAGAGTTCGCTTTTCTCTTTTTCTGAGCGAGGCTGGTCGTATTTTCGTGTATTTAATAGCCATTTATATGTCTTTTCCTGTGAGCTGTCATCTTCTGCTGGGCTACTGGACTTTGTTCTTATTGATTTTTATAGGAACTATTTATTTAACAGAGGAATTAAGCCCATGTATACCAGAATCGCAGATGTTTTTATCATTTATCCTTAAGGAAAAACAAACAAACGGAACGAAACTCCGTGTACGGCAGCTTTCGCCCAGCAGCAAACTCACATCTTCATGCACTTGTTTTAACACTTATCTTTTTATGACTCTTAGATCTGTAGTTTTGCTAGAAGGATCTTTCCTTCCTGAGATTGTTTTTTTAAAAAATGATTTCTTCAAATACTTTAATGGTCTCTCTCTCTCTCTTCATTTAAATTTTGACACATCTATTATTTTGGGGGTATAAGGTAAGGATTCACCAGGGTCTCTCCCCACCCTTTATCTTGGGGGGGTGGGTACTGGGGTGCAGGGTTGGGGTTCCAGAGAGCAGGGAAGGTGCAAACCCCTCCAGGGTCCTGAGAGTATCTGCGTTCTGTACGGAACAGACTGTGGCTGCCAGGGGACACTTGTCTTGGAGGGACTTTGCCTGGTGGTTTCCCTCCTCTAGCCTGCCCCCCTTCCCAGGAGCGGTGCGGTCTCTCTCTCCCCCTCTCTCTTTCTTCCTTTCTCTCAGCCTTTGCTCACGGCTAGGGCAGCACTGGTAAACTTTGCCCAGAGGATTGGAGAGAGCCTCCAGCTCCCTGGTATTTACTGAGTGCAACGGCCCTAATACCAAATCAAAACACCCTGCAATTAGATTTCGGATCATTCCATGAGCCCTCCGGTCAATGTCAATGTCAGGTAGAATCTGGCTCATTGAAATCAAGAGACGGGCTCCACGCCTTCATCCCTGCTCCCCGGACGCAGGCTGTGCTGGGTCGGTGGAGCCCCAGGTCCTGCCGCCCTCCGCCCCTTCCTCCCGTCTCCTAGCAACGCCTCCCAGCAGCCTCCCTCCACAGGGTGCTCAGGTGGCATTTCTGGAGCAGGTCCCTGCTGGCGATTATCCTGGCAGAAGGGGAGCAAGGGCTGTCCAGACTCCAGACAGGCTGTGTGAGCAGGGGGATCAGAGGAGGGGGGGTGCCCGTCTCCTCATGGCCTGTGGCCTGGTTGCACCCCGTGCCACCTGCACCCCTGCAGCCAGCAGGACACGGTGAGTTCACACAGCAAATGACTCTCCTTATCTCCCTAGCCTGAGTCACATTAATCACCTCCTCAGGGCCCTGCTGACACATCAGCTCTTTCTGGTCCCTGCCGTTGTGGGTCCAGGGGCATGGACATGGGGGTGCCCAGTTGTCCTGTGCTCCAGTGGTCTCTGCTCCTGGCTTCTACAAGGGGAGAGCTGGGTGCCCTCGTGCACACCCCCTGGCCACTGCACCTCGGTTTCCTCATCTGCACAGTAGGGAGTCTCTCAGGGCTGTTACGAGGATGGAGTGATGCGGTATCGGGAAGGGGCTTAGACTAGTTTGGGCACTTGGTCAGCCCCGGTCCACAGGAGCTACTCATTGCAGCTCTCACTTGTCCGATGTCCAACGTGCTGCTGCAGCCTAGCGACCTTCACTGGCTTAGTGAAGGGCAGAGGGCCGGGGCGCCCTCGGAAGGCAAGGACGTGCAGGTGTGCGAACACTCGGTGGGATCCGGGCTCAGAACCCCCTGGGTTCACCTCTGCCCAGCCTCGTTCCAGCTGAGTGACCTGGGACTGGCGTCCCACTTCTCTGAGCTTCGCTGTCCCTACATGCGAAGCAGGCTTCTCGCCAAGGTCAGAGAGTGGCCAACCCCAGGCAGCTGCCTTTATCTTTGTCACAGTCCCTGTTTGGAATGCCTGTCTCCTGTGAGGATGGCTCACGGGTCGGGCCCACACCTATCTTTGCCACTTCTGAACCAGGGCCCCAGTTCCCACCCAGAATGGATCTGTTGCCTGAACCCTCTCCTCTGGGGACCTTTGGGGAAACTGAATCTCACACCCACATGGGACTTCTGCAAGGCGGGGTCATCCTGGCTTTTATCGCCCTTCAGGGCCAGCAGCTCCTGTCCCCCAGTCTGGTCCCTCAGCTGCCCTGTGGGCAGAGCCCCTGGGCCACCTGTCTGTCTTTACGCAGGTTTAGTCTTGTCCCACTTCTGTGCCCCTGCAGGCTCACTGTCCAGCCTTCCCCCACTGGAATTCCACAGACCTGGCCATCTCGCTGTCTGCCTACAAAGTTGTCACTGCTGAGTCACCCTGGCCCTGGCCCTGCCCCTCCTTGGTTCTTTCCTGAGAGTCAGGCAGGGCCCAAGAGGGATGCCCTGCTTGGTGTCCTGAGACACGGTCCAGGCAGGCTCGGGGCGGGGGGAGGGTAAGAAGGCCTTGCCTTACACCCCCTGGGCTCCTACCTTCCACCCCTGAGCCTACTCGGCCGTGCGGCTCTTGCATTGTCTTTGACCTTCAGCCGGGCTGGACGGGATGACGGGCGGTGGCCCCAGGCTGGCTGAGGACTCTGTGATGGGAAAGGTGACCCGTGCTCTCTCAAGCCTTCTCACCTTCCCCCAGGCTGAGCTACTGCGAGATTAATGGTGTGTGTGCAGAACAAGAGACGCACACCCTTCCCCAGTGCAGCCGAGCCGCCTCTGCCACAGACCTCCCTGCTGCTGACTCCGGAGCCACTGCCGCAGCCCCAGCACAGAACGGGGCCCACAGCAGCACCTGTCCTGATGGGCTGAGAATTTGGGGGGTTCGGAAGCCTTCCACCGCCCTCCCCAAAGCCAATCACGTCTGGCCACAGGAAGCCCAGCCTCCACACTCGTGTTAAGGACTGCGTTGTCTGGGCATGAGGACGTTTTGCTGCCTGGATGCTCTGGAGGGAATGCTGATGGCCTGACTCACTGGGGCCACAGATGCCACCTCAGCCTGGCATGGCAAGGAAGGCGGCTCAGTGTGCATCCTGGGCACTGTTCCCTCGGGCAGCACTGCGCCTGCTGGTAGAGACAGAGGGGCCTCTGGGCTACAGGGAAGGGGTTTCCCTGCGCTCTCTTGCTCCCGAGAGGTGGAAGGTGCAGTAGGGACAGGCAGGGGCTGGGACTGGGCTCCTGGGTCAAATCCCAGCTTGACCCCTCACCAGTGGAGAAACCTTGGAAGTTGGTCTTGCCTCCCCCAGGTGCCATGGCGCCCCAGCCACAATGTGGGGGTGACTGGTGGCACTTATGTCACAGCCTGTCTGTCACTCTTCTGTGTATACCTTGTGTGTGTACTCGGTTAATCCTCACAAGCCCCTCATGGGGGAGGAAGCCGTCATTCCTGCTGGACAGATGAAGAGACTGAGGTTCTGAGTGGACCCCTGAGCGGAGAAGATTGAGGTCAGCACCTGCCTTCCGTGTGAGGGTGAGTTGAGTTTCCCAGCCTGAGTGCTTCGTCCAGTCTGGCTCTAGGTCAGGCACAGTGCAGGCCACTCTGGTCCAGCCAAGACCCTCCAGCCTCGCTGTGTGTTTTCAAGGAGCCTGGGGGAGAAGCCTGGTCTCCCTGGAGCAAGCTGGGCCTTAGCACGATCAGCGTGGTGCTTTCAAGTGAGGTCCTTCCCTGAGGAACCCTGCTTAGGTTGCATCCGCACTGCCTCCTGTGCCAGGGCCCTTGGCAGACGCAGTCCTTGCTGGCGGATGCTGGGGAGCGCCCCCTGGCTGTGTGGAGGAAGCCTCTCTAACCGCCCTGTGCTGAGAACTGATCTGCAATGAACTGGTTGCCGGTGTAGATGTGGGCGTATTTTTTTTTTTAAGATTTTATTCTTTCATTTTTAGGGAGAGGGGAAGGGAGGAAAGAAGAAGGAAAGAAATATTGATCAGCTACCTCTCCTATGCTCCCAACCGGGGACCTGACCTGCAACCCAGGCACGTGCCAGACCAGGGATCGAACCGGCGGCCTTTTGGTTTGTGGGAGACGCTCAGCCAACTGAGCTACACCAGCTGCCGGGACACAGCTTTCTGATGCTAATACCGAGCTTCCCCTCGGAGAGCTCCTCCTCAGAGCCAAGCCTAGGTCCGAACCCTCTGTGTGTAGCGAGTCTTCCTGGCTTTCCCTCGTCCAGTGCTCACACAAACCCGGGTCCCCTCTACAGCTGGGGAAACCGAGGCCCAGCACAACCCAGTCACTCACTGCGGACTGGGAACGCTGACATCTTCATTCCCAAAGCCCCGATCCTGGGGGGTGGGGAACGCATTTTGTCACGTTTCCTTCTACTGCCCCCTTCTCTCTCACTCACACTGTGACCACTCCCCTCCTCCGTGTGTTTCCCCCATAAAGTTCGTGATCCTCAAATTACATTTCTGTCATCTGCCCGTTAATTTGATTAGCTGCAAACAAAGAAAAGGTCAAAGGCAGCAGTCCCAGGTTTCAGAGGCACTTCCCCATCTCCGAAGCATAGAGACCTTTCCTCTGAAAAGGCAAAAGGATAACATTAAAATTAAACTAAGAAGTTGTCAGTATACTTTTAAGAGAAGGGTAACCTTTTGGTCTGACCTCCTCTCTGGCGAGCAAATCGAATGACACAATTATGTCTTCTCTGACTTTAGTGGCCTGGAGTCCTAATGTGGTGGATTTGGCTTCATGTGAAGAGCAGCTTTATGACGGTAATGGAAAGGGTGAGGGTCGTCCAGCGGAGCGAAGGCAGCTGGGAAGGCAGCACGTCCCTCCGGCGGAGCCTGGCGATTCCCACCAGAGAGGAAATTCCGGTGAAGGTTCCGGCTTGGGGGAGGGGGCAGAACAAAGCTAAATGTTCACCAGACGTCTGTGAGGGTTTGCGTTAGTCCCAACTTTAAGTCAGTCTTTCATTCATTTAACACCTACATTTCCAGAACATTCTCTTTTTGCTTTGTTGAAGTATAACCAATGTACAAAAATTTGCACACTCCTAGTATATGCACGTTACTGAATTTGGACACATGTGAGCACCTGCGGTTTCATTAAGGCACCAAACACATTCATTACCTCCAAACATTTTCTTGTTGTGTGTGCGTGTGTGTGTGTGTGTGTGTGTGCGCGCGCGTGTGGTTTTGGTGAGAACACGACCTGCGCTCTTTCCTCTTCTCGCATTTTAAAACGCACGCAAACTATTGTTAACAGTAGGCATTCTGTGTGCCAAATGTGGGGTTAGGCGTCGAGGGTAGAAGGTGAGCTCTCAAGAAGCTTCTGGAATCATAGGTGCCACGGCTGGGGTGGGAGAGAGTGCTGTGCAGGGACGGCCCTTGGAGCTCATTCAGGGCAGACCTACTGTAGCTTCAGGTGCAGTGACTCACGGATACAGTGGCCCTCACCGACAGAGTCACCACCACTGCTACAGCCACTGTCACCGACACAGTCCTGTCATTGATACGCAGCCCTCACCGACAGTCCCTGCTGGGATGTGGCAGCCCTTGCCACCGCTCTGGGCACTCGGCTCTTGCTGGGGCTCAGCTCTGGCACCTGCGGGGGGTCAAGGTGCCGACTAGAGATGGCCACTGCATCCCTGCAGCCTCTGTAGGGATGGCGGCCCAGAATGGCTGCCCCTCCCCACTGCTGGAGGCCCTGCTGTATGGCTTTAACTGTATCAATTTTACTCAATTTTAAAACTGTATTTATTTATTCATATATTTAAATTACAGTTGACATTCGGTGTTATTCTTTCTTTCTTCCAGGTATATGGCCCAGTGGGCAGACAGTTATATAATTTAACTGCATTTAAGAATGCCCCCAAGCTCCTGCCGCGGCTCAGCTCCGCCCCGGAGGCCGGACTCCCGCTGACAGCGTCGGACATTTGCATTTTCAGCCGGACTGGCGCTCTGATGGTGGCCTTTGCTCACCTGGCCCCACTGCGATCTCAGGGCACGCTGGACACCCACAGCAGGCCAGCGGTCTTTGCTGTCCTTGGAGCCTGGCGTTGGAAAACACTGCGGAGGCGGGAAGGGGGGCGGGGCTGAGAGCTGCCGTTGCCATGGGCGCAGACGGCCGTGGGGATCTGAAAGCCATGGCTGGTCCCTGAGCCACAGGGGAAGTGGTGGTGGGCTCCATTGTCAGGGGCGCTGTGGGAGACGACAGGGTGTGAGCTGGGGTCCAAGAAGGAGGTGAAAGGGACTGAGGGCTGGGGGAATCTCTAGTCCTGAGCGGGGGCCCCGGTTCCCGTCCAGGCCCACGGTGCATGGGTTATGTTGCTGCTGTGCCTGGCCAAGCTGGGGCATGTCACCCTGGGGGCACCTGGGCTTGTACTCCAGGGGGCGCTGCTTTGGTGCGAGCTCCTGAGGAGCTCTGAAGGAGGGAGAAGCAAGCGTCTCCCTGGGCTGTCTGGTGGGGGAGTGTGGAGGTGGGGGGCGGCCATCCAAACCCGTGGTGCTGGCAGTGGGGGTCAACGGGAAAACAGCACGGCCGGCCATCTGTGTGTGGCGGCTTCCTTCCTCCTGGTCACACTTGAGAGGCCTTGCGGCCCCACAGCGATGGGGCACCTGGTGGTCATCCTGGTCATCTGTCCCTGAGGTGGCCCTGGGGAAGTGCGCCCCCACTGCGAAAGGTCCCTGTCGTCACCCATTGCTGGAGAGGAGAGGTGGGGAGGGGGTGCTGTGGAGGGGATGGGGCTCTGCAGTCTCTGGAAGGTGGCCTGCGGCCTCCAGCACCTGCACCTTGTCCGGCACTCAGCACCTGTCCTGGCTGCCCCGGACTCATTCCTGTCCAAGGCCGGTGAGGGATTCCTGTGGGGGAGGAGAGTCACTCATTAGCGCCCCCAGTGGGGTGCCCCAGGACAGGACCCGAGCGGCCCTCCCTGGAGGGTTTTCTGCCACAGTCAGGGAAGGAGTTACCTTGGAGGGGAGAGGGGCCAGGCCACACTGGAACCTCTCTGTACTATTTTTGCAACTGCCTGTGATCTTATAATTATGTCAAATGTAAATATAATTTAATAGTTTAACATGGAATACACTCTTTAAGATTTAATAAATTCTCTTAATTCAATTTAATTGATATTAAAACTAAATTGGATTTAATATAATAAGTCCATGTAAATATAAACAGCAATGAACAAATGCTCGCAGGTGGTTTAAATATTTAGATTATGTACTAGTAAAGTTTTTAGACGATTTCCATCCCTAATTATATATATAAAAAAAATAACCGAGGAAGCAAACATTCAGCGAAATGATGGCGACTTCCCCCACGGGCTGAGCAGCGGCTCTCCCGTGCTGGGCTGGCCCGTCAGGGCTTGGGGGGGAAGCCTTTGCGCCAGGTGGCCCGAGAGGCGGGAAGCAGATACTCCCACCCTGCCCCTGCCTCTGTTTCCATTGCTGCCCTCGGACGTGCCTGTCGTCCTTTAGCTGTGAACTTGAGGGACCCCCCTTTGCTCCCCCTTTGGGAGGTTGCAGCCCGGGGCACCCCCAAACCTCAGGCCCAGGACGCCTGCTGAAGACTCCAGGGGCGGCTCTCACAGTCCCTGACCCGGGTGCAGGAGGGCACCCTCCCGCGGGCCTCCCGGGGATTTCCTCGGTCGTGTCCTCTCCGTGAGAGGTCTCGGTACCGGCCAGGAGGGACGCATGAAGATCACTTTGGATGGCCGTTTTAAAAAGTGATGAAACTACCTGTAAAGCAGCACATTATACAGGGGAGGTATTTTATGTCTTGTTTTCTTTACAGCCGTTCTGAAAGGGAACATAAATGTCACGGGAAAGTCCCGGTTCCCGCCACCTCTGGGTCCCATTTCGGGCTTCACAGCGAGACTCGTTTGTTTTCCACTTCCCCGCCTGTGCCCGCCTGGGGAGGGACAAGCTGGGGGCTGCCTGTCGGGTTCTGTCATCAAGAGAAGGTAAATATTTTCCTGTGTGGTGACGAGTGAGATCTGGCCTCGAGTGAGACGTAAGGGGCTGTGAGGCATGGCAGAATTCAGAGAGCAGAGCCTGGGGCTCCGTCCTCATCTGCCACTTTCAAACGGTCCCTTGTGGGAGCATCCCCCACCCCCCACCCCAGCCACAGATGGAGAGGGCGATGGACAGCCGTCCCAGGTGTCTCCTCAGCTGCCCCAGGAGAGGGGCCTTCCAGAAGGATGGAGAACCGTCCTTCCCGGTGACAAGCCTCAGTGGGGGGCACTGGGAGGTTTGGGGCATGAAGGAGGACGCTGGGAATCCCTGATGACTCGGAGCCTTGCTTTTGTTTTTGGGAAAACGGGTGAGCAGCGCATTACCCGCCTCCCCCCCCCCCCCCCCCCCCCCCCCCCCCCCCCCCCCCCCCCCCGACGGAGTTGACCTGGAAGGAAAATGAGCCTGTGCGAGAATTCTTTGAATGGAGCAAGGAAGTGACTCCTCCGGTGCTGGGCTTCGAGGTCTGCCCCCAGCTCTTCTCCAATCACGGCCCGGTGCGTCTCCAGGGCTCGTCCAATCACAGCCAGCGTGTCTCCATGTCTCGTCCAATCACAGCCCAGCGGAGGCCGCAGGCTTGGTTACGGACAGCCCCTGGCTCTCGGAGGAATCACTGGGAATGGGGGCGGTTCCAGAGACAAGAGATACAAAAGCGTTCCCGTTTCAAAATGGGAGAAAGGCAGGCTGTGGGAACTTGACAGGCTGGGAAGCATTGGGATGGGAGCGCCCAGAATCTGGGCGCCCACGGTCTCACTGTATTCCGCACAGGTGCCGCATGTTTGTGTTTGATAACACTCTTCAAATCAGTGCTTATAAAGTTCCGAAGAGGGTTGAAGCAACAAGCAATGTTTTATTCCGGAGAAAACGAGTTGGCAGGGTAGGATGGGGCTGCCTTTGAACATTGGCTGGGTGATTCTGAAGTTCTCCTGGTGGCTTGTGTGTGTGTGTGTGGGGGGGGCAGGCAGGGTGGGGGTTTCGGAGAAACAGACTTTCATCTGACGAAGGGAATGACCTCACAGTGGGAGCGGGCCGGAGTTGGACCGGCCACCCGGGTGGAAGGCGTGCAGCCCTGCTCCTGTGGTTGCGTGGTAGAGGTCGGCCTGACTCAGTGGGCCCTTGGTGGGGCTTAAGGAGTTTGGATCGAAGGCACCCAAGTTACACAGGAAGATCTGAAGTCAAGGAGAGTTAGCATAGGAAATTCTCTTTCATGTTTTTTTAAGAACAGCCTCTAGCATTTTCCCAGCAAGACCGCAGCATGTGACTGTAGTACCTGCCTGTCTGCCTGCTGGCCATTGCTGTTCTGTCTGTTTTGATTGGGGCTGCAAAGGATGATGGTCCTGTTGTGGTAGAACTCGGCGGTTAGCCAGGGTGCTCCGCCAGAACACCAGGCTCCGACCTCTGCAGAGCTTCCGCCCCCGCCTGGGCTTCAGGGTGGGTGCTGGGTGCCCTGCTAAGGGCTGTCCATGCTCTGTTGGCGGCACCAAATTCACCCCTTCGTGATGTTTGGCAAGTTCAGGAGTCAAACTTAGAATGTTCTCTTGTATACTGTGCTTGGGGCCTTGTGTCCCACACCTGGGAGTCTCAGTCCACCAGGTGGATGGGGCGAGGGAGAAAGAGGCCTGGTCCACGTTGCTCCATCATCATCCACGTGGTGGCCCAGAGTGGCCTGTCCTGGGAAACACGCTGAGTCCCACTGGAGCCGTGAGCTTTATCGTCCAGCCAGTGAACCTGACCTGTGCTGGTTCGTGGTGGAATGATCACTCAGGAAAGGTTCACACTGCTCCCAGCTGAGCTGGGTAGGGGCACCAGGAGCCCCTTGCCCTGGAAGAAGCAGCCGGCTCTCCAGTCCCCCTTCTCACAGGTGTTGGTGTTTGCTCTCTGGCTCCCAGCACCATGCATCTACTTTGTGATGGCTGCCAGTGCCTTCCAGCACATTCTGTTCTCTGCAGGCAGCCTCCTTGGCCTGTCTTTTGTTCTGCTTTGCTTTCCCTTTGCGTTCTCTCTGGGCGGCATTGTGCCTGTCTCCACAGCCTTTGATGCAAGCGGGGGAGGGAAAGAGGCACCACCTAACAAAAATAGAGGCTCTCTCGTCCACCTCCCGCCTTGGACTCTGGAGTCAACAACACGTGGGCCAGCTTGTAGAACTTTCCTAACATGCAGTGGCGTTAAAAATATTCGCAGGCTCCGTTTGTGAGCTCTGAAAGGGTGTCTGCTTTGGCTTTGTAAAAAGCCTAATTAAAATGGAGTGGTCTCTTTCTCAATTTAAGTCTAGATGAGTGATTGGTAGACATTTAAAAAACAATGATATCCTTTTTTTTCTAAACAAAAATTTCTATGGACCCACAATATATAAGGCAGGCAGAAAGGAGTGCTGCAGACTGAGGGAGGGGCAAGCTCCAGGCATCCACCCCGGGCGCCCAGGGCCTCTCCTAGGACAAAATTGGAAGCCTGTCACTCCCAATAAAGGGGGAGTGTACTCCAGGCAGGAGCCTTCCAGCAGCTCTGGACTCCCCATAAGAGTTTACAGCCCAATTTATTCATTTAATGAACATTTATGGGCTGTCCACCATATGTTAGGGTTTGCTAGGTACTTGGACTAGTTCAGTGGATGAGAGAAATAAGGTCCCTGCTTTATAGGGCTTAGCTTACAGTGAGTGACACACCAGGCGTTTAGTGAGTGATCAGCTTGGTGTGACTCAGTACCAGGGAACAGGCTGCTTTGCAAAGAATGTCTTCACTGGCTCAGGGACTTGAATCAGACAGGGGCTCTCTCTCCCAGGCTCACTTGTTTTCCCAGCCACGGTGGCATCTAGACTAAAGCGAGCCCCAACACTGCCCGGGAGGAGGCCCTCAAGGGGTCCCGTCCAGCCATTCTGGGGCAGACGTGAGCCCCGAAGATGCAAGAGGCAGACAAATTCTGGAGCAGAGACACCTTTTGGGGAAGGATGGGCAGAGGAGCGGAAATGTGCGAAACATCAGTCTTCTCTGGAGGAGGATTATGTTCAGCACGTGTGGACATTTGTGAGTGATGCTTGAGGGTGACGGCCAGCTTAGCCCTTCTCTCCAGGAATCCTAAGTTGTTTATGGGGGATCAATACACCCTTGATCTGGGCCCCAGAAGACTCTCAGGGAGGCTTTATAGCTGCCGGAGCGTCTGGGAAGTGCAGGTGTGAGGTTAACGAGAGACAGGCCTGCCAGCACCGGCTGAGCCCTGGAGCAACTGCCTTCCTCTGGCCCTGGCCCTCCTTCAGGACCACGGAGAGCGCTGGCTTCGCTGCTGCCCTCTGTGTGGAGCAGGGGCTTGACCTCCGGGGTGAATGAAGCCAGTGCAGGAAACTATGAAGGGCTACGAGGAAACGCAGAAAGGGACCTACATGCAGTTCTTCTCATGTAAGCTATTTTGTTCCTGACAATCATGCTCAAACCGTACATGGACGAACCACGTCCCATGCGGGGCAAGAGTCCATGGATTAACAAACACAAACAAAATAAATGGGGAGTAATAAATGAAGCTGACTTTCTTAAGTCAGCTTCATTGAGGTGTAATTAACATGCAATAAATTACACACTTAAGTTAAACCATATGACATAGGTGCACACCTGTGAAGCCATCTGTTAGGCACCGAATCGTGTACCCCCTCCCCGCCAAGTTAGTGTGTGGAAGTCTGAAGTCCCCGTACACCAGAATGTGACTATGTTTGGAGATAAGGTCTTTATTTATTTTCTAAAGATTTTACTTATTTATTTTTTAAAGAGAGGGGAAGGGAAAGAGAAAGAGAGGGAGAGAAACATCAATGTGTGGTTGCCTCTCATATGCCCCCTACTGGGGGCCTAGCCTGCAGCCCAGGCATGTGTCCTGACTGGGAATCGGACCTGCAACCCTTTGGTTTGCAGGCCAGTGCTTGATCCACTGAGACACATCGATCAGGGCTGGAGATGAGGTCTTTAAAGAGGCAGTGACATCAGAATGAGGTCCTTAGGGTGGGCCCCAACTCTATGTAACTGATGTGCTTATAAGAACATTAGGACACAGAGAGATGAACACGTGAGGATGCAGGGGGAAGGTGGCTGTCTCCACACCAAGGACAGAGGCCTCAGGAGAAACCAGCCCTGCCCACACCTGGGCCGCGGACGTCCAGCCCCCAGCACCGAAAGAACACAAATTGCTGTTGTGCGAGCCACTCAGTCTGTGGGGCTTTGTGTCAGCAGCCTGGCCACACAGATACACCGTCAGCACCACGCAGATGACACACAGGCCTGTTTCCTAAATGCTGCCTCCTGGTGCTTCGTAACCCTTCCCTACGTCCCTCCTGGGCCCCCCACCCCTACTGTTCCCAGGCACCCTGGGCTGCGTTCTATCGCTACAGATTAATTCGCGTTTTCTGGCCTTTTATAGAAGTGGATTCATATGGACTATGCTCTCCTTTTGGGTGGACAGGGGGTCTGGCCTCTCTTGTTGGGCATCATGAGGATTCATTCACATTGCATCAGGCGTCCCTTCCTTGTCAAGTGACAGACAGCGTTCCCCGACGCATGGCCCCCATGGTTCACTGGTCCACTCTCCGGCTGAGGGACAGGTGCGTTGTTTCTGGTTTTTCGATCACTACAAATAAGGCTCTAGGAGGTCTGCATACGAGTCTTCGTGCGAACACACACTCTCTTCCTCCCTCGGGTGAGTGCAAACCCCAGCTGTTTGGCAACCCAGGCAACACTCTTCACGATGCCGCCAGTGGGGTGTAAGGCTTCTGGGGCCTCCGCATGCTCCTGAGCATGGGGACGGCTGATCTTTTCAGTGTTAAACAGTCTGATACATGTGCAGTGCGGTCTCTGTGGCTTTAATTTTCATTTCCTGAATGGCTTATAAGGTTGAGTGTCTTTTCCGGTTCTCATTTGCCATCTGGGCATCTTGGGTGAAGTAGCTCTTCAGAGTTTTGCCATGTTACAGATTGGGTCATGCATTTTCTTGTTATATGTTCTTTGTAGATCCTGGACTCAAGGCCTGTGTCGGACACGTGCAGAAGTTCTCCTGGCCTGTGGCTGGTCTCCTCATTTTGTCAACAGTGTCCTTCAGAGAGGATGTCTTAAATTCGCATGGCGTCCAATTTATTAACTTGTTATTGAATGGACTATACTTCTGGGGTCTCATAAAACTCTCTGCTTACCACCAAATCACAAAGGTTTTATGATAGAAGTTTTGTAATTTTGTAATTGTAGGCCTTACGTTTAGGACTCCGATCCATTTTGAGTTAATTTTTGTACATGGTGCAGGTATGAATCAAAGCTCATTTTTTTTTTTTTTTTTGCATATAAGTAACCAACAATTCCAGGGCCATTGCAATGGCTGAAAATTTTATCCTTTCTTCATTGAATTGTCTTTGAACCTCTGTAAAAACAGACATACTCAGTTTTCCGTATTCGTGCAGGCCCACTGCTGGACTCAGTGTTACTCTGTCAGTGCGTTGGCTGATACTGGCATCAATAGCTTACTGTCCTGTTTGCTGCAGCTTCGCAATAAGGCTTGAAATCAACTAGTTCTTTTTCAAAGTGGTTTTGGCTCTTCTAGGTCCTGTGCATGCATTTCCATATAAATTTTAGAATAAACGTACACCTTTCTCTATGAATTTTTGAATCAGTGAATCAATTTCTAACAAATAGCTGGCTGTCATTTAGAACAGGTTTGGATTGAATCTGTAGATCCATTCAGGGGAGAACTATCGTCTTAGCTGAAATGCATCTCACGACTAAGAACCACGTCCAGCGGCACAGGTCCAGCTGGTGTTCACAGGCCATCCCCGCCCCGCGTGAGCCCTGGGTTCCGCCCTTTCTAATCCCTGGGCCGGTCTTTCTATGGACTTGAGTAGTTTCTTCCCACACACATGCTGACCCGTTCAGTCGAATATGCGTGGGGACCACGTGTGTGTCTCCAGGGTTCTCCTCTCTCCCGCTCCCTGTCCTGCAGACTGGTGCTGCCCCGGTCTCCGAGATGCCCAGTTTGCTGAGTGTCCTCAACTCAGTTGTCCCCCAGCCCACCTGCGTCACCGCCTGGAAACACGAGGCAGTCACCATGGCGATGGTAGGGCTTGCCTGTTTCCCTCCCCATTGCTCAGGGATCGTTTCTCTGCCAATGTCTACAGTCTTGGACATTTTTTTTTTTGGTCCTTTTACAAATTTTATCTGTTCCATCTCCCTGCTCCAAAAATCCATTTAATATATTGTCCTTGGATGGAAAACATAAGATATTAAGCTGAGAAGAAGAGATACTACACTTTATCTTAGCCCAAAGCCCGGGAAACGACGGAATAGGCACCGGCTCCATCAATGCACGCGTCGGCCAGTATCGCGGTGCCCCCAGGAATGGCGCACCGCGTTGGGGGCAATTATGGAGGTTCTACACAAAAGATTGAAAACAATTTTTTGTCTGAAACATTGGCTCTTCCTGGGCCCTGAGCCCACCAAGCCTTCGGATGGGAGCTGGCCCACTGGCTGCCCTGGACCTCCAGCTTGCCGACTCACCCCCTGAGCCTCGGGCCCTGCCAGCCTCCGCAGTCCCATGAGCCAGCTCCTCACAATACATCTCTGGCGATATACGTATGCTCTGTTTCTCTGGGTAACCCCGAGGCAGGAGGATAAATCTGGCCCTCATTATGCAGTTGAGAATGAAAGAGCTGGGTATCATTATTTACTGATACGAAGAATCGTTTTTGCATAATGCGGATGGTGACTGCCTCGTTTGCTGATTGCGGGAAAGTTGGGGTTCCTGCAGTAGCATTTTCTCTTGAGGGGAAGGGGTGGGCACTCATGGGGCATGGGGCCAGGGCCTGCTGCAGGCACTTCCGCAGGACACCGTGCTGTGGACGCTGGGCCATCTCTGCTCACAGCTCTCCCAAGCGCAAGCCAGATGGTACATGATTTGCTCGTAATTTCCCAGTCCTCCTCTCATTTGGCCAAACGGATGCTCGGTGGCTGGGGTGCTGGCCACGGAGAAGCCGAGTTGCGTCTGGCAAGCTCTCCGCCTCCCCTGCCTTGTTAGAGCAATGGCTTCAGCCCCCTGTCCACGTATTACAGGGCCCATAAAGCAGGCTCGATGACACAGTTATGTTAGCTTGCTGACACGGAAAGACAGCCGACCCCAGGATGGATCCGCTCCGAGCTGAGCTCTCTGAGCCGATGGCTGTCTCGAGTCACATTCCACAGCCATCTGCCCTGGGTATTGCACGGACAAGAGCCATTTCTGTTCCTCAGAGAGTTTCCCATCCTGCACTTAAGAATTTTTATGGCTTTGTGGTGACATTTCTATTTTAATTTGCTAATTATTATTGCTGAAATTGAGAGGCAACTCCAGATTTATTGCGTTTCACAGTCTGTTGTGTTCCATATACAGCTGTGAGTCTCGGACAGGAGGGCGGTCTGCCCAGCACAGTGTACGTCCACCCGCTCGCCACCAGGACAGCCTCGGCTGCCGCGTAAGTTCTCGCTCCTCCATGGGGGTGGGTGGCGCTGGTCACTACCTGCTGACAAATACCTTCAGCGTCTCCCCGGCCAGGTGGCTTCAGACCGAACCCCATGGAGGTGCAGAGCGAGCCCGGGTCCTTCCTCCTAGGGCTTCCAGCCCCCTGGGGCCTGGATGCAGGTCTCCCTCCATCCCCTGCAGGCCTGCCGGCCTCCAGGAAGCTCCACACGAACTCGTAGGCTCAATCTGCTGTTCCCGCACCCGCAGTGCAGCCTGCGGGCACCTCTCATGTTTACATGTTTACAACAGTTTCTTGTCTCCCAGCCTTTCCTCTGGAGCTTGTGTGTGGAACACACACTCACACACACGCTCTCACTCTCACCCAGGGTTGGTGATATCTTTTACATTTTATTGACACATTTCATTTTCTGCCCTCTGATCTCCCCCCTTACCTATAAGTGCTCTTGCATTGTTCTGGCATTACTTAGTGCATTTTGCCTGCCCCCCCACACATGGCAAACTCCTTGGGGACAGGGGCGGTGCCAGCTCCCCATTCCTTGAGCCCAGGTGCACAAGACCCAGTGCGACAGTGGAGAATTGCAGCCCACCCTAGCATTCTTTGGTGTGTTTTTGTGAACGCGGTCTCAGACTGATATGTGGCTTACAGACGGACAGCGTGTTTGCAGGCGAATCCTAGGAACTGACTTCAAAAGACACAGACTCCGACCTTCAGGCGTCCCGGCTCCGGGGGATTTGCTGACCTCCCACCATTGATCCAGGATGATGTGAAGCTGAGGGGATGCCCACGGGACTGTCACCTGCCTCAGTGGAAAGGACTGTGCCCGTCTGCACGTAGAGAACCCTGCAAACCCTCCTCTGATCTCTTTATTCTGTTCCCCTCCCTCCTTAGAAATACCTCTGCCAACACTGAGAGGCAGAGATGGGCTTCGAGACATGAGTCCCCCGTCTTCCAGGTGGCTGGCACCTGAAAACGAACTCCCTTCCTTCTCAGCACCTGCCTCTCCAGTGCCGGTGTTTGAAGCGGCGGGCAGCCGGGCTTGCGTTCAGTGACTGGCAGAGAGAAAAGATGCATGCTTTGATGATTAATAATTTGGTATAGATGTTCGCTGAAACATTTACAACACAGGGACCCTGGAAATAATTGACCGAGTATAGAAACAGGCTCTGGTGAATTATAGAGCTTGAAGAAACATAATGGTGATTAAAAATTAAACTCATGCATCCATAATAATATGGGAAATACTCGTACCTTAATGTGAAGTGAAAAGGTAGGAAGGAAATACAGACAGACTATGATGCGAGCCTCATGAATATGTTATTATTTTGTTATTCATTTAAACCTGACCTTGTTCCAAAAAGAATTTAAGACCAGCTGTACAAATATTTACGTAGTTCACACATCTGGGAAAATATTAGCTCAGAAAGCAGTGTGTCTTCTCCCTGACTGGGGACACCTGGGAGAAGGCAATATCATTCTTTTAGGGAAGGTCCTTGCTGTCCACAGCGTCGAGGGGAACTAGGTCCTGTGTCCCCACGAGGGGTGCTTGCGGGAAGGCAGGCTTGTCAGCCAAGGTGCAGAACACCTGTTTCTGGGCCCTGCTGTGAGTGGGGTCCGGGCTCCCATGAGGGTTCCGAGGGTCTGCACACACCCTTGCCTTTGCCCATCGATGGTGCTCACCAGAGAGGAGAGACGGAAGGCGACTGGCGCCTGGCAGAGTAGGTGGGGCATCAGCTTCTTGGTGGAGCTACTGGAGGAGGCAGGTGTGTCCCTGCTCCCGTTAGAGCTGCGAATGGTGGGAGCCTCGCGGCAGGGCCGGCGGCTGCTTCCTGAGTCACTGAAGTGACCCCCTGCTCTGCCCATGGGTGACGATGCTTGACTTCCAGACATCTGGGGATCTCAGCGATCTGGCCCAAAATGGGAACTTTGGTCTTAATTGAGAATCCTGGAAATTACCTGAGAGGGTGCGTTTTGGGGTGGTGAGAAGGGACTCTCCTGAATTCCCCGGGCCTGGAGCAGCTCCGTAGGGCTCCCTGCTCTGGCTTTGACCTTGGACTCAGGTGGAATGAACACAGCTTGAGAGCTGACCGCAGGCTGCCCACGGGCTCTGTCTCTCGGGAGGCTTGCTAAGGGGACAAAGTGGACCCTAACCAAACCCAGCGTATTTATTTAGGACATTTCCCTACTCACGGGGTCCGGCCTTTTGTGTCCCCCTCCCCCACCTCTGTCTGTATGCACCCCTGGGACTCCTGGAGTTGAGGACGGCTTTGCGCTGTCTTTCCCTGTAAAGAAACCTGCTGTTTTTCCTAAGAGGACTTCCTGCTCCTTACGGGGTGTAGCCCCTAATAACCTCAACACCTGGGGGGTGGACAACAGCTTTCAGCTTGTGCAGAGCCCTGTAGTGGCCCCCAAATCATGTGTCTCCCACGGAGCTCCCCAACACACACTACACTCGACACGGGGGAACCAGGCCAGAGGCTCCACGGCGGGTGTTTTTATACTTTCTTCCCTGCCCCGTGGGGCATGGCTCTTGGGTGGACCTGAGGTCTCAGGACAGTGGCTCCCCTGGGGCCATGGGGACACGGAGGCACCACTGTCTCCACCGGGGGTTACTCTGTGCCCCTGTGGCTGGCTGTTCTTCACATCATCACATAAAGGCGACAGGTGGGCTGGGCTCCGGGGTCAGCACCTCAGTCCACAGCCCCAGGTGCACGTGCCTCCTTGCCTTGGCCAGACCGATGCAAGCTGCCTGTCCCATCCGGGACAGGCCGAGGGCACTGCGCATGGGGATGGGAGCAGGCCCAATGGTGGCCTGGGGATAGATGGGTGCCAATGGCATTGCGGTGTGCAGCCCCGAGGAGCCTCGAGCCAAAGGGGGTGATGGTGAGCGGCCAGAGCACAGGCGTTAGTTTGGGGGACCTGGGCCAGCAGGCAGAGCATCCGACCCATCAGCCAGCCCCGCCGCCTCTCCTTTTGAGACTGATCCGGAGTCTAGCTGCTTCCTTGCTCCCCCAGCCACCACCTCGGGCCAAGCCACCCCATGCACCTGGGTGAGCGCGGCCGCCCCCAGCCTCCTGGCTTCCACTCTGCCTGCTATAGCCTGGCCTGCTCTCAACGTGGAGAAGTCTCCTTTAAAATCCCAGGGCTGGTCGCCTCCTGCCTGGTCCCCAAAGCCCCCAGGGGTTCCCTGAAGTGGGTTGAGTAGTGACCAAAAATTCACGTCTGCCTGTGAATTTATTGGGAAAGAGGGTCTTTGCAGATGGAACTCGTCAAGAATTGAGGTGCGATTATTCTGACTGGTGTCCTCGTGAAGAGAGGAGAGGGCAGAGACACGGGGACCTCAGACGTGAGGACTGAGGAGTGTCCACCGGCCCAGGACGCCGAGGCTGGTGCGAGCTGCCAGGAGCTGGAAGAGGCAGGGACTGACTTCTACTTGGAGCCTCTGCAGGGGCCTGGCCCTGTGAGCACCTCGACTTTGGAATTCTGACCTCGAGGGCCCAGAGAATACATTTCTGTTATTTTAAGCTACTAGTTTGAAGTAATTTGTTACAGCAGCAAATTGAATGCCTCTTCCACCCTAACTAAGCACTTATCACTGCTGCGGCCGTAACTCTCGCAGCCTGAGGTGCGACAGCAAACCAGCACGAATTTCTTTCTCCTTCTCCACAATTTCACGGATGGCGGGTTTGTTCTTACCATAGATCTCCGCAACCCCGGTGCAGGATTTTTTTCCTTTTCTTATTAAGCTGAGAACTTTCTCCTTTTCACTTACAGAAAGCACTTTATGGCTGCTCCTGGGCAGATCCGAGCCGCCAGCGTCACCACCCCTATGCTTTGGGCCGTAACTAAGGAAAACTGGGTGTCAGACACAGGCGCCGGGAGTCTGACACCAAGGAGGCTGCGGAGTGGTGGATGGGCAGGGAGTGTCCACAGCGTGGGGACGCTGGATGGAGGGACGATTTGCATCCAGGTGGATGGAGAGGGAGAGCTTGGGATTTTATTGCACTGCTCGGAGCGAAGTCGTTTCAAATGCATGAGTTGTTTACTCCTGGACTTTTCTGTTCAACAGTTCTGGACCAGCCTCAACACCCTGGTCCACACAGTGTGGGAACCGAAACCTCGGAGAGCGAAGAAGCCGTGGAGAAGGGGGGGCCATGGTAACTGTTTCCTGGAGTTCCCAGCACACCGGCCCGCTGGGGCGTCTCCATTGCACCCGTGCGTGGAGGCTGGCACCTGGCAGGCTGGGGCTGGAGGGCAGGCGGGGTGGGGACTGCAAGGACCTCTCAGACGCTCAGCTGCTGCCCATCAATTTTGTCCCTCTGTTGCGTTGGGCCGTCTGAGCCCCGGTCCCTGCTGTTTCCACAGGGAGGATGCCTGGAGAGTGGGTGCCGTGTGGCCATGTACAGGGACTCAGTCCCCATCCTGGTGGCCTGTGCCTGTTTTGGAGGGGCCAGACCACAGAGGAAGGGGCTCCCAGGATCCCCTGAGGACGGGACTGGGGCTGCCTGGGGTGCCCATCACGCCCCTCCAGGAGGCCTGTCCCCCGAGGTCGGCCTGGTGGCTGGAGCTGGGCTGGCACCGTGGCCCGAGCCCCACTGCCCTGGTGCGTCTCCTTCCCTGCACACTTGTGGCCCTTTCGCACGGTTGGTCATGGGTCCTCACAGCTGCTGAAGCTTCTCATCCCCATCTGGCTAGACGGGTCCTGTCATCACCTCCCTCTTGGGTGGGGACATGAGTCACAGCTGTTGTTGCCAAATCCAGTGGGGAAGACCTTTTTCCCCTCTTATGGGACAGTGCCATGACACAGTGCCTCACCCTGGAGGAGACACTCTTCCTCTCTCTGTCTCCTGTGTGGGCCCCTGCCATCTGCATGGTGTCAGCGTCCCCTAATGTCGTCCTGGTGGCCCGTCATCCAGCAGTTCCCTGGCCCCTGTCCTTCCAGACTCCTGAGTGGTCTTTGTCCTTCTGTTGTCACCTCCTTTCTTCCCATCCTGCAGCCACCACAGGCCCAGAGGTGGTCTTCCAGACTCCAGTTTGCCCTGGAGAGTCCATCCTTGGTGGCTGTTGTGACACCTGGGAAGGGGTCCCTGTGTGAGCATCCCATCACTGTTCTGAGGAATCACCAGGGACTTCCGGCAGGCACACCAGGGGTGGCAGGGTGGGGAGGTGGACTGTCCTCCACGTGCCCGGGTCCCAGGAGCTTGTGACAGGTGACCCGGAGACTCAGCCCAGGCAGCCTCTGCCTCATGGGGTGCAGGGTGCACAGTGGTGACCCATGTCCCTGAGGGTTCAGAAGAGGCATCAGTGGCATGTTCACGGTCACCTGTCAGGGGCTGGAGATGTTGGCTCCCTGACTTCTTTACTGTGGCCTCAAAGGCCACCTCTGTCACACCGCTGCTGTTATTACTGCTAATACTGTCACCTAATGTTTACTGTCCAATTGTTTACGACGTGCAAGCGCTGCATGCAGACACACTTCCCCAGCCAGTCCTCACCGTGCCCTTGACCTCTCAGACGCCGGCACCAAGGACGAGTGTGGTGAGGAAGCTGCTCAGGGCCATGCAGGGGGTCCAGGCTGACCTTCCATGTTTCAGTGACGCTGGCTGAGAAATAGTTTTGTGTCTCCCTGGGCGGTGCGGCCCACCCAGCGTACCATTCAACATTGTTCTTCCCTGTCTCCCTCCTCACAATTCACTGGGTGGGCCGATGGGCCCATGGCCAGTCTGTGCCCTCCGGGAAACGAGGGCACCAGCGAGGTCCGATGGAGGTGGAAATCGCTGTCTAATCCATAAAACATGAAAACGGCAAAAGCGCACAAATGAGCCCCAACCCCTCCCTTTTCACGGTCAATTAAAAAAGCCCCACGGTCCTTCCTCCTTAATTTGGATCAGGACGAAACTGTGGGGCTGCTGGTTTTCCAAAGCACTTTCTGCAAAATAATGAGGCTGTTTATTAACATCTAGGAGGCGAAGGAGAGCCGTGGCTGCGACGGTTCCTATAGCAACTGCAAGGGAGGATGGGAGGCACCGCTGGCAAAATGAGCGCCCCTCCTCCTGTGCCCCTGATGGTGAGTGAGCCGTGTTAAGTGGCGAGGTCACCTGGTGCCATCCCACCTTGCTCGTCTCCGGGCGATTGGAGAGGATCTTGGAGTTTGGTGACAGTAGCATTTGGTACAAGGGACATTGGGGTTATGCTTGTGAATAGTACGACAGCCCTTCACACCGTGGCTGGCGGTGCAGAGCGTGTGCCGGGGGACAATGTGGAGAAACGGGGCCTCGAGCACTGCTGGGGTGAGTGCGAGACGGCGAGCACTCTGGACTCGAGTCTGCGGTCCTCAAAAGGGTAAACACGGGGCCACCACGTCGCCCAGCACGGACACTTCCAGGCGTGTACCCAAGAGAAATAAGAGCATACGTCCACCCAAGAATGGATACGTGAATATTCAAAGCGGCGTTATCTGTGACAGCCCCATGGGGAGACCACCCAAACGCCCGTCGCCAGATGGACGGATGGACAAATGCAGGGTGGTCTGTCCATGTGAAGGAATGCCATTTGGCCACGGAAAGGGAGGAAGCGCTGCCGCCAGCTGCTGCATGGGTGAGCCCAGAAACGTGATGCTGAGTGAGAGATGCCAGCCACGAAGACCACGCACAGTGTTGGCTTTCTGGGGGTGCTGTTGGAAAACACCACCAGTCAGGTGGCTTGGGCAGCAGTAGAAGTCTATCCTCTCCCATTCCGGAGGACAGACACCTGGAGTCGGGGTGGGGGCTGGGCTGGCTCCTGCTCGGGATTGTGCTGGAGGCCATCCCAGGCCCCTGTCCTGGCTCCTGGGCCCCTGGGGTAGCCGTCGTGCTGCTGGGCTTGCAGAACCTGCTCCCCCTGCGTCTTCACACTTGCTCCCGTCTGTGGGGTCTGTCTCTGTGTCCAAACGCCTGTCCCCCTCTTATGAGGAACGCTTGGCCCCCACCCTACCCCAGTGTGACCCCATCTCAGCCAACTACAGGCTCAAGGACCCTGTTTCCTAGAAATGTCACCTTAGGAGACACTGAGGGTGGACTTCAACTTATATATGTGGGTGGGAGAGACATGGTTCACCCCAGACAGGTTCCGCTTATGTGAAATGACCAGAATGGGTGAACCCATGGAGATGGAATGCGGATCAGCGCCTTCCTGGGGCCGAGGAGGCTGCTGGGAAATGGCAGGGCTGCTGCCAGGGGCCAGGGTTTCTTGTTGGTGTGATAAAAATGTTCCCGAGTAGGTTGTGTGGTGGTCACACAGCTCTGTCAGGGCACTGAAGACCGAGGAGCTGTACGATTTCAGTGTCAGTAACTCCGTGAGGAAGAGGACCTTGGACATCCAACAACGGAAGGTTTTCTCTGCAGATTCCTGCTGGGCGCCCTTCCTCCGTGGCTGTTGTGGCTGAACATGCACATCCCGTTTCCACCTCCTCCCTGCCCTTAGCATGCTGTCCCCACGCTTGGCATGGTCTCATGGTCTCCTCTTGTCCCTTCTCTGTCCTGTTACCCGTCCTCCAAGCACCAGCCAAGCCCTGCCCTCTCTGACAACATCAATCTTCCCGAGCTCCCCCTTTTTGGAGTTTCACCAGGACATGAACTAGGCTCTCAAGGCTCCACAGATCCCCCCCCGACTCTCTGGTTGTTCAGGAGTCTGTCACCTTCCTAGCCAGATGGCACATGGCTCCGAGCAAGGACTGGGGAGCCCTTTCTCCAAGAACCCTGGGCTGTCTCCCTGAGAGCTAGGCATGGGGTGGGTTCTCTGCACATGGTTAATAATTTGACTCCCTGTCACACCAATGAGAAGACACTGCTGTCCCCCCTCCCTGTCCCCACTCCTGCCCCAGGGGAATAGTTCTATATAAGATGCTTGACCTGTTTCCTCCCACGAGGCACTGGGCCACAGCGCCACTCACCGGGGTCGCTATGAGATGGGGTCACCGGCTCAGGGGGAGCCCACGTCCTTGGGGGAGCTCTAGCTGCATGAAGCCCTGTGCGCTGTGGCCTGGCTTGGGCCTGGGGGTCACCCTGAATTCAGGTGCCCCTCGGGCCCTGCACCCTGCACACCCCTTCTCCGGAAGCCCACGGTCCGGGAAGTGGCGTGCCGTCAGGTGGCTTTGGCCCTGTCTGCCCTGCCCGCCCCTCCCTCCCTGCTCTGGGTCCCTGGAACCTTCATCCTCTCTCAGACAATGTAGCTCTCCATCTGGATTTCAGCCGGCTGAGAGAAATGTCAACTGAGCGTACAACTCATTTGCATTTTAATTCCTGTTCCGGCAGCCAGGAACGCTTTCTCACTCAGGGCCCCAGGCATCCTGATGGGACGCGTCCTGTGAGAAGACGTGGGGAGGGGGCACCTCGGCGGAGCGCCTTGCTCACTCCCTGCTCTCCGCTGCAGAGACGCCATTGTCGCCGCATCCTCTCCCGGAACCCTCTCTGCTGCTTTCTTCACCGTGCGTCGGACTGGTTCCCGGATGAAACATTTCGTGAACTCCAACACACAAAGTGGAGAAGCGTGGCCTCCTGATCAGCATGGCTCTGTGAGCACACACTGCACACTCTGACCCCAAACTGTGAACATGCAAAGTTACAAAGACACAGCTGTCACGGTGAGAGACGGGAGACACATTTCTCAGTTGCTGATGGCACCGGCAGACAAGATAGTCCGTCAGGACTCACGCGATCGGAGCAACACCGTCGATCAAACTGACCTGATGTAAATAAAACACAGCCCCAGCAGTGACAGAATAGCCCTCCCCCCACCCCCCGCCCCCGAATAAATGAACGTGGGACGTTCGCCCAAGCCAACCCTACAGTAGCTCATAAAGTAAGGCTTAACAGTTTTCAAAGGATCGAACTATGTGTTCTGAGCACAGGGCAATTAAGCCTGCAATCAATACCGAAAAGATAACCGAAACGTCTCCAGCTGCTTAGTAATTAAGCCACACGCTTCTCAGTAACCCAGGGTTCAGAAAGGAAACCACGACGGAAATTGGGAAATTGGAAGGTGTTTTTAACTGCATGACGACGACGACACATCACATGACACCCGCAGGCGGTGGCTGGTGCAGCGCTTGGAGAGAGACCCGCGGCCATGGATGCAGGTAGAAAGGCTGGAACTTAATCAATAACTTGAAATTTCATTCCCAAGAAGCGAGACCAAGAAAATCAAACCAACTCCAAGGGAAACGGAAGGGAAGACATTATAAAAACAAAAGCATAAATAAATGAAACAGGAGGCAAATATACGATTGAGAAAACCTATAATGCCAAAAGGAGATTATCTGAGCAAATAATAACACTGATGGAGAACAAATGGGCATTGATCTGCTAAAGATCTCGTGTCCCAAGTATCGACTGAGTGCTGACAACTCGACAGCAGTAAGAAAACCCGATACTCTGGGGGAGAGGTTTGGACTGACCCCTCACTGCAGGTGACTCGCCAAGGGCAAATAAGCACGCGAGGGGACACGCAGCGTCGCCAGACAGAAACCCGGGGAGCTAAAACCGCAGCGAGGCGCCGCCCGCCCCCACCAGGCCGGCAGAGACAGGGAAGACGCCCCGGACCAGGGGCTGGCGAGGACAAGGAGGACCTCGGGCACCAGAGGGTCAATGCCGAGTGGACATGACAGGCCAGGTGGCTGTGCCTCGAGCCATCGAGCCATTGATGAAGAGGACCTTCCAAGGTGCCCTGTCCCCATGGTCATCTTGGTTGACCTTTGGTGTTACTGTCCAGCTCAGGCGATGCTGGCCCAGGCGTTTGTCGAGAGCTGCTGAATGTTACACTTGAGAGCTGTGCAAAATACTGGCTTTAGATCTTCCCGAGTTGAGATGAGTGAGAGAAACACCCACGGGAAGACAGGGAGTGGGCTCCGGCGTAGACTGTGAAATGGGGAAGAATCAGGTGTGAGCTGGCACACAGTTTGCTGTGCTTTGTTTTATTTTATTTTATTTTTGTTCCATTTTTTTGTTATTTAATTACAGTAGAGTCTCTCTTAAGGGACAGACGTAAAGCAGAGGAAGGGATGGGATGAGAGTCATACTTTTCTGAATTTATCTTATTTCTGCTTTGCTATCACGTATAAAATTAAGTTTATAAATAGACAAATACATTTCGAAATTCTGTGGGAAATGAACATTGCAAACTAGTGAGAGAATTGCACAGTGTAGCATGTACAATGCAGGTAATGATGATTAAAACACCATTAATGATGCAGAGTTGAAAGTTGCTTAGAGAACAGATCTTAAATGTTCTCTCCCAAAATTATGTGGTGTGAGAAGGGTATTGGTGAGGCTGTGGCGGTAATCACATTGCAATGTACACGCGTGTCGAGCCACCATGGGCACACCCCAACCTCACTCGACGTTCCGTGTCGATCGCATCTCAGTGAGCTGGAAGGAAGTGCTTCACAGTGAGAGGGGCTTGTCCCCATGACGCTGGAACCCCTCTCCGGGGTCGGGCACCCTTGGCCAGCGCGTGGATGGTGCCGCCTAGACATCTGAAACCCCGTTTTGAAAGTTCTATATTTTTAGTAACACTGCTCTCACCCTTTCGAAAGTGTCGTGCAGGAAAAGGAAGCACGTTCATAAACTATGTTTCTACGGGAAAGGTCTGCGGTTTTTAGTGTGAAAAGGAGGTACTGTTAGGGCATCAGAGAAACTGAACAACATGCGTGTCATACAATGGTAAGAAGTGTGAATTGAAAATGTCAGTCTGATCTTAGGATGTCTGTGTTTTTTAAAAAAGCACAACTTGTTGGTGCCGCCCAGAAAAAAAGCTCCGAAGCAGACAGCGTCACCAGCTCCCAGGTCAGGGTCCCCACGTCCCATTCCTCACACATGAGAGCCGGGGCCCTGGGACAGTGTCTGACTCCAGGTCTGCCCAGGACCACTGCTGCCCACCCAAAGCTGGGGGCTGTCAGGGGCCAGGGGGTCCAGCACCAAGCACAAGGGCCGCCTTGCCAGGGGGGCCGGTGTCCAATGACGGGATAGCTGGAGCATCAAAACCATGATCACAAGGTGTGAGATAGGTGAGACCCGCCCGGGAGTTTGCTCCGACATTCCTGGTGAGGAAGCAGAGGGAGAGAAAGCAGGAGTGTGGGAGGAAGGTAGAAATGAGACGGGGAGGGAGAGATCATGGTGAGCACAGGATTCTGACGCTGCCCGTGAGCAGTTAAAGGGGAACATCTCTCTTGTCCTTCAAGAATTACATTGCCCTGGTGGGTGGGAGAGAAAGTTCTTTTTTGTAAAATTTATTTCTTTATTCTTGTTTATTCTATCACAGTAGTCCCATTTCCCCCTCCTTTGCCCTCCGAGAGCCTTAGTTTATAAATGTGGAAGGTGGTGAGAATGAGGAAAGAAGCATTTTTCAATCATTGGTCGAGGTGCAGAGGGTCCACAGACGTGAAAGGCACAGGCAGGGCCGGGACTTGCCCGGGGTCACCCAGCGAGGGCGTGGCGGGGGAAGGAGTTGGAGGCGAGAATTCTTCAATTGTTCCACAGACACTCACTGTGCACTTGAACGATGGCGGGGGTGGGGGGAGAGGGGGCACCTCAGTGGGCACCGTGCATGGTTGCCGCCGGGGTTCACGGGGCCGCGGGTCTGTGGGCGCCTCGGCGGAGCTGTTCTCTGTTCGCCGTCATGCGTTTGGAAGTTGTCACAAGCCCCGTAAGAAAAAGTAAAGCAGAGATGAAGCCGGAGTTTCGCCGACGTCAGTTCACCCAGTGGTTCGGATTCATCACACTGACCTCTCGCTGGGCCGGAACAGCAAAGCTAGTCTGACACTGTGACATCTGAGCCTGGGGCATGAAGACGGCTCCGTGTCCGAGTTACTGCAGACTCTCTCTCGGCCAGACCTGGAGTTTCCCAGGGAGGTGGTTGTAAACGATGGAGTTTTAGAAGTCCGCCTTGCCATGTCCAGATTCTCTTTCATTAAACAGGTGCTGAGGCCTGAAGACAGATTTTGCTCCTTAATCAGGAGCCGAGCTGGACAGGCAGCCTGCAGGCAGGTCCTGGGGGCTCAGGTATGGCGGCTCCCCTCTGGGAGGCCCCCCTGCACCACCTGCTCCACCGACTGGCTCCTCCCCTGTCGTGAGACTAAGCCCTGTGTTGAGGGGTCTCCCCTGCCTGGCATGGGGGGCACCCAGCAGGTGGGGCTGTGGGAGTGCACCTCGCACACGCACTGCACGACCATAGCCCCCCCGCCCCCCGCCATCAATGACACACCTGAGCAACGCCAGGTGCACAGAGAGGTGGTGGGAGGGTTCCAAGTCCTCCCAGGAAGCAGGCAACCTGCCAGCCAGCCAGGAAACAGGTCTTCGAGGTGTGAGACTTGCCACTTAACACCTTGGTGAATGCATTGATTTCTTATTATGTCTAAAAATTGTTTCCATGTAATTATGGTGGAATTGCGTCTCATCTTTTTGGGCACCTTGAAGGAGTTCGGAGAGTTTTGGAGCTCTGTGACATGCAGACTGGCCACAAGTGCCCCTGGGGCCCCCTTCTCCTCTGCCTCGGATCGAGGCTCTGGGCTCCGGGTTACTCTGGAGGGACTGAGTCCTCGCCCTTAACGAGAGCTCAGCACAGCGCCCAGGCCACTGTCACAGGCTTGGGGAACATCTGGGAAGTATGTGAACGACCGTATGGCCTCCTCCAGGACAAGGGACTGTCATTCTTGTGGTGTCCAGGGGACTCGGCACAGGACCTGGGGAAGGTAGTGCATCAGTGAATCAGTGAATGAATGAGCGAATGAACGAAGAGTCCTTTCTTCCTGGCGCCTTCCCAACACACGCCCCTGTCAGGGACGAGACCCGGCTGTGCTATGCATGTCCCCTCATCTTTGGTGTCAGGAGGCCACCCCCAGGGGCCCTGGGGCTGCCCTCCCCTGTCGGGGCACTGGCAGCCTCATGCTCATGGCCCATGCCCTTCAGCTGAAGCCTGAACTCAGGCAAAGCCGTTTTGGGGTTTTACTGCCTTTCTGAGATGGGGGTCCCCTGGGCTGAGGGCTCATGGCTGCAGGTCTGGGCAGAGAGTGGAGCAGCCATCCCCACCTGCCCCCCAGTGTCCCCTAGCCGGCCCTTGTGGGATCTGCTGGTCCCCTGAGGCCTCTCTCTGACAGATTCTGCCACGTCAGTTGGGCCTGCCAGGATCCATCAGGGCATGCTGGTTTCAGGCAGAGAATTGAATTTGCAAGCAAGATAATCAGTTATTGATTGGGAGGGCGAGCTACTCTCTCCTGCTCCAGAGGAAGTGAACCTCTTCTCCTGTGGAACGTTTTCTGGTTGGAGCTGAGCAGTGCTGGCTGTCCCCGCACAGGCAGAGCCGGCTCGGAGAAGTCATCTGGGCGGCCGGCCTGGGGCAGCAGGGACTCTGTCGGTCCCACCTGCGGGGGGTCAGGCCTGGCACAGCGGGGGCTCCATCTGTCCCACCCGCAGGAGGTGACACCCACGTGGACAGGCAGGAGCCAAAGCTTCAGGTAAGAGGCCCCGTGGACCGGGGAAGAGGAGGGTACCTCACCCTGCCCCTGAGCCCACTCCCCTCACCCCAGCTCCCTGGGTCCCTAGCAGCCACCCAGGGCCCCACCTGACACCTGTGGCCCCCCAGACTCCTGAGGAGGGAGGGTCTGCACCCTGCTGGGCTGGGGCCAGGACCAGGGCCTGGCCGTGGTCCCCCGAGCCCCGATTCTAAGCTGCTTCTGAGTGTTGGGGCACTGTTGACCCCCCAGCGGCATCCTGGGAGTGCGGGGGAAACCCCGTTACACTGAGCATTCATCATCATTATGAAACTCGTCCTGCTCCAGATGAGCTAGGTGGAGGGGGCGGAGCGTGTGTTAGAGTCGGGGAGGTGGAGTTGTTCTCCACGTCTTCCTTACCGTGTTCACGTCTCACTCTGGGCCCCAAGGGTTTGCTGTGGGGGGCTGGGCCGGCCGCTCCCACCTGCTGGGTGGTGCACCCGCATGCACCGTGCTGGCCATAGGCGAGGCCCTCCTGACTGGCTCTGGCCCAGTGAGGGGTCTGTGTGACCAGGGGACCTGTCATCTGGAGCCCGTGTCCTACCACCCCAACTGAGCTCCTGCCTGCCTCCTCAGGGCCCTAGAATTTCTGGTCCTAAGATCCTGAGCCAGGAGACCAGGGTACACCTGAGTCCATCCTTCTGGGACAAAGACGGGCGGCGGAGGGGCAGTCAGAGGAGGGCGTGGTCAGAGCCTGGTCTGGGCCGCTGACCCCAAGGGCAGCGCGCTGCCCGCGTAGACAGACACAGGGGGCAGAGGGTGGGGCACTGGGGGTAGATTGGGGCGGGCCAGCTGCTCTGTGCCGACTCCCAGAAGTGGGTCAGTCAAGGTGAGAGGTGCCTGCACGCTTTGCCCCACTCGAGATTGTGATTTCCGTGTGGGCCTCCATTTGCAGTCTTGCCCTGGGCTGGCCGTGCTAAGGGCAGGCTTCCTGTGAGCCATTGAACGAGGCATGAAACCCGCCTGCAGGTGAGTCCCCTGTGTCCCCCCAGCTCCGAGGCTTGCAGCAGGCAGCTCTGGTGCCCACACCAGGCAGGAGGAAGCCCACTCTCAGGTGGTTTTTCCAGCTCAGAGTCCAGGGTCTCTCCCTGCTCTGGGTGGCCCACCGCAGGACTGTGCTCTCGGCAGCATTTTCTGTGGGCGTCTGCTCTGCCGGGGCGACTCGGAAGCAGGTGTGCTCTCCCCGCTCCAGGGCAGGGCCGATTTCACCCCGACGCCCTGTCTCCGTTCTGCACGGAGAATCCGCGGTGCCCCCGTCTGGAGCTGGAGCCGAGTTCCAGAGCCATGCTGCCTTCTCTGTGTTCCTGGCCAGGTCTGTCCGGAAGGGCGAGTGAGTTTTGCAATTGGATCTCGGGTGGCCAGGGACCCAGGCAGCACGGTTCCCACGTTTGCTCTGGAGGGAGCCCTGTCTGGCTGCAGATGTTAGTGAATCCTTGGCTCCATGCTGTGGGTCAGACAGAGGCTGGGCCGGCCAGGGGGGGAGGAGAAGGAAGGAGGGCAGTAAAAGCCTCTGGGTGGCGGGGTGCTGAGTGAACACACACAGCCGGCTCCCAGGGTCCCCCATCCAGCGGCGAGCTGGCCTTTGGTCCCTGGAATTTCCTGGGAGCAGGAATTCTACCTTGTTAATCTTCTGGTCACCTTGGGGTTAACTGGGGGTAAGGAACACCTACTCATGGCTGATTTTGGGGTGAAAAATCCCTGTGTCGTGGTTTCCCTCCTCGCCTTGAGAAGCCCGGTGTAGGACTGAGACAGTGTGGGGGTGCCGTGTGGTCAGGTCCCCATTCCCCAGGTAGTGCCTGGCTCTGGAGGGACACCTGTGGGAGGTGCGGGGCCCCAGGTCACACCCTGTGAGCGTGCGCACTTTTCACACAAGCCTCTAGCTCGAGTGGGTCAACCTTCCTGGCCAGCTGCCTCCCTCTTCCCAAAGCAGGTTAGGCAAGTCATTCCCAGGTGATGAGGTAGGCGGCCAGGCGGTGAGCTGCCCTACTCTCCCTCCCTCCCCTCTGCGAGGTGACGAGGAGGAGAGGAAGCATATCAGGCAGTAGCTGCTGATTGGATATGGGGGACGAAAGCTGGCGGGGCTCCCTGGACAATCCTGGTGGGGTGCTGCTCGGGGCCAGATCGAGTCCCCCCAGATTTACCTGGCGAAGTCCCCGAACCCCAGGACCTCAGAATGCAGCCATATGTGGAGATTGGGTCTTTAACTAGGTGATTAGTTACAATGAGGCCGTGAGCCCTCATCCGACCTGACTGACGTCCTTGTGAGGAGAAGGGACCCCAGGCTGCCCGAGAACAGAGGAAAGGCCACGTCAGGACACAGGGAGGGGTCGGCCACCTGCGAGCCAAGAAGAGGGGCCCCTGAGGACCCTGACCCTGCCAACTCTGTGATCTTGGACTTCCAGCCTCCAGAGCGGTGAGAAAACAGATCCTGGTGTTGAAGCAGACTGTACGGTACAGAGGGGTGCCCTGTGGCATGGACATTCCGGGGTTCAGCAGCTTCTGCCCTGTCTGCACCCAGCTCCATTCCTTCCATGCGGGGCCGCTCCTGGAGTATATCACACCCCGGCCCGCCTGAGCCTCTGGCAGCAGGCCTGGTTTGCAGGCTGAGTTCAGGGCATCCGGTGGCCCCTCATTTGTCTGCACTAATGAAGCCCCACCGGAGCGCCGCGGGCCGGGAGCGCTGCCCGAGACAATTTCCTGTTCCGCAAATGCTAATATTTCAACCGGCGCCCCGAGTGAGGGATCCGTAATTAACTGAGAACAGATCTCGGTTTCAAGTCGTCCCTGGGCACCGATTCTGGAGACTGACTTCGGGGCTGGAGGGGCCGTGGGCTCGGAGCAATTGTTCTTACTTTCTTAACTAACAGGAAAGGACATGTGGGCGGGGGGCCGAGGAAATGTGTCTCCGTGAGGGTGTGGAGGGATGGACGCTGCGCCCCAGATTCTGCTGGTAGAGCACTCTGGGAAAGGGGAACCCGAAGGCCAGGATGTGACAGCAAGTGACTGCTCCTGGCAGAGACAGGCCGCCCTTGTCCCCTCCACTGGCCGCCCCTGAGAATGAAGGGGCCATGGTGATTGCTGCTGTGTTTCAGGCTCCCCCGTGCAATGCATGCGCTATCGCTACAACGGTTGGCCGATGCCACCTGCAAGCACACCTGGCCTGCGTGAGCAGGGCGGGTCTGGGAAAGCGCTTCCTATGACAGTGGGTTCACTGGCAGCTGGAGCCAGGGTCTGGGCACCTGACTTTCGGGCCCAGCTTGGCCGTGCTGTGAGGTCCTACGGTTGTGAAAAGAGGTCCCGGAGGACAGACCTCTCAGCCGAGTCCTGTGGGGATAAAACTGAGGGGCTGGCAGGGCTGACTCCTTCCGGAAGGTCAGTGGGGGGGAGAAGCTGTGCCTCACTCCTTCCAGTATCGGGGGAGGGGGCTGCCGGCATTCCTTGACTTTCAGCTGCGTTGCTCCCGTCTTGGTTCTGGGCTGCTTGGCCTCCTCCTCATCTGTGTGATACTTCCTTCCTCACTCCTGGAAGGACACCGATGGCATTTAGTGCCTGACCTACTCTTCAGGGTCACCCCATCTCCAGACCCTCCACGTGACCCATCCGCTAAGTCCCTTCTGCTGCACACAGTCACACTGACAGTTTCCAGGAATTGGCATGTGGACCTGGGACCCACCACAGCCATTCTCTGTGGCTGTGATGTGGGGGAACCCCAGCCACATGGGGTCGTTGGGGTCGACCTCCACTCTCATCACAGTGCTTCTGCCCAGGGGCTCTCCTTCAGGTCTGAGTGTTTCTTCCTCCGCCACTTTCTGTGTGATTCCCCACCGGGCTTTTCAAAACTGGCTTGTTGGTGGCTGCCACTATGCAGAGAGAGGGATCTGTGGAGCCAGCTTTGAACCCTGGCCCTGCACCTGCTGCTGTGGACCCCAGCAAGTCACGGGGCCTTTCCCCCGATCTCCAGTCGTGAACAGGACTGCGAGTGTCCCTCCTCATAGGGCTTTGAGCGGTTACAGGAGAAAGCACGCAGAGCCCAGCACACGGAGCACCCTCAGGGCAGCCCGAGGTGCTGTGGGCCCCAGGCCCCCACCCCCCCCGCCCCCCGCCATTTCAGCGTCAGAGCCACAGGCCGGGTGGACTTTCCAACGTGTGAACTTATGCATGAAACCCCCACGGGTTTTGCTCTGTCCCTGTCCTCGCTGCCACCACCTCTGCCAGCACAATGTGGGATCTGGGGAAGGATGGGAAGGCCCAGCCATAGGGACCTGGTGGGAGGGAGAAGGAAGCAGCTGCTTTGCTCCTGGGAGATGCCCCTTGTCACCCGGGAGGCCAGGGAGTGGGGCAGCCAACGGGGCGGCGTTGACTGGAGGAGGGAGTGCAGGTTCCGGGGGACGGGGTGTGGGCTGCACTGGGCAGCGCCGAACAGACCGAGTGCTGAGCAAAGCCTGTTAATCATAGTCCTTCTCTACTCTCCTTCTTTGGGGGGAAGAAATATTTGTATATTTTCCCTGGTTCGTTATATGTTCATCATGAAAATTGGAAAATATAAAAACGTGTAAACAAGAAAACAAAAAGTCATTAATAATTCAGAAGTAATTACTCAGCAGTAAACATTCCCGCACTTTTGGGTGCATAATTTGGTATATTTTACTGCCTGCTTTGTGGTTCTCTTTATTCCATCATAGATCACGGAAAGAATAGTTGCTACATAGATAAAAAAGATCATGAGAGATTATCGTGAGCACTTATAAGACAGTAAATTTGAAAACTCAGACAAACTCCTTGGAAATTATAAATTCCCAAAACTGACTGAAGAGAAATGGAAAATCTGAATATTCCTCTGCCCATTAAGGAAATTGAATTTAGTTCTTTATCTTCCTATAAAGAATGCACTGCACCCAGACAGTTTTATGTTCAGGTTTTAGCACTCAAGGCATAGACACTTTTATTCTTACACAAAACTCTTCAGAGAATATTTCTACAAAATCCACATAGAAGAAGTTATAATGTTGATATCAAAACAAAGGAGAGTTGGGGAAAAGAAAATTCTAGGCTAATCTCAAACATAAACACAGATGCAAAAATCCTAAAAATATGCTAACCAAATACAGCAGCAAGGTATAAACAGACCATCTATTTTGACTAAGTTGGTTTGACTCCAGAAAGCAAAAATAGAAAATATATTAATTTATTTTCACATTTGCAGCTTAAAGGGAAAAAAATGTGTTCAGCTCAACAGAGAGAAAACATTTGCTTAAACTCAATGCCCCTTTTTTTATTCTTTATTTTATTGATTATGCTATTACAGTTGGCCCATTTTCCCCCTTCACTCCCCTCCACCCTGCCCATCCCCTCCCACCCACATTCCCCCCTTTAGTTCATGTCCATGTGTCATAAGTTCTTTAGTGTCTACATGTCCCATACTGTTCTTACCCTCCCCCTGTCTATTTTCTACCTACTGTCTTTGCTACTTATTCTCTATATCTTTTCCCCCTCCCTCCTCCTCCTACTTCCCTGTTGCTAACCCTCCATCTGATGACTTTTTTTACTGTTCATATTTTTAATCTTCTTTTTCGTAGGTAAGTCCCTTTAACATTTCATATAGTAAGGGCTTGGTGATGATGAACTCCTTTAACTTGACCTTGTCTGAGAAGCACTTTATCTGCCCTTCCATTCTAAATGAAAGCTTTGCTGGATAGAGCAATCTTGGATGTAGGTCCTTGCTTTTCAAGACTTGGAATACTTCTTTCCAGCCCCTTCTTGCCTGTAAGGTCTCTTTAGAGAAATCAGCTGACAGTCTGATGGGAACTCCTTTGTAGGTTACTGTCTCCTTGTCTCTTGCTGCTTCTAGGATTCTCTCCTTCATTTTTACCTTGGCTAATGTAATTATGATGTGCCTTGGTGTGTTCCTCTTTGGGTCCAACCTCTTTGGGACTCTCTGAGCTTCCTGGACTTCCTGAAAGTCTATTTTCCTTGCCAGATTGGGAAAGTTTTCCTTTAATATCTGTTTAAATAAGTTCTCAATTTGTTGCTCTTCCTCTTCCCCTTCTGGTACCCCTATAATTCGGATGTTGGAACGTTTAAAGGTGTCCTGGAGGTCCCTAAGCCTCTCCTCATTTTTTTGAATTCTTGTTTCCTCATTCTTTTCTGTTTGGTTGTTCCTTTCTTCCTTCTGGTCCACTCCATTGATTTGAGCTCCAGTTTTCTTCCCCTCACTATTGTTTCCCTGTGCGTTTTCCTTCATTTCTCTTATCGTAGTCTGCATTTGTTCATCTAATTTATGTCCAAAGTCAACTAATTCTGTGAACTTCCTGATCACCAGTGCTTTGAACTGTGCATCTGATAGTTTGGCTATCTCTTGGTCACTTAAAAAAATTGGTTCTGAGGCTTTCAAATCTGTTTGAGCCATCTTTTTTATTTTCCTTTGGTTTGGTTGCGGCTGTTATGTAAGGGCAGCAGAGCCTTAGGTGTTCACCAGGGCGGGGCACCCCAGTTGCTGGGTTGTGACGTGATATGTGGGGGTGGGGTCTGATAGGGAACAATGGCGCCTAGGACTTCTGTCCCGTCCCCTCCACTGCCTCCCACAAGCAAATTGAGCCCTTCCGGTGCTGGCTCCCGGGCGGGTGGGCTTGTGCACTTTCTTGGACTCTGTGGGCTTCCCCGAGAAGTTTCCTGTGAGGCTGAGAGAGTCTCCTGGCCTCAGCTCCCAGACGGGGCTCTTAAGCTTTGAAACGCGGTGGCGCTGCCCGTTTTCGCTTAGTTTGCTCGAGAATGTGTGGCTGCGGACAACTAGCTGCCTTGTGTCCCTCACTGGGTCTGCTAGTCACCTCCCGCGCCCAGGGTCCACCACCGGTCCGTCCGCTGCCTTCTGCACCCTGCGCGCCCACGCCTGCCAGCCAGTGTTTCTTTCCGCCGGGACCCCTTGACCCCTCTCCGCAGGCCTCCGACTCCACTGCTCCTTACTGGTCTGGGTGTACTCCTCAATGCCCTTTTATGAGAAAGCTCATCTTAAACTTCAAACAGTCATGCAGATTTTAAAAACTTTTAGCAAACATCATACCCAAAAGCAAAGTAACTGAAGCATTTCTTTAAGCCAAGAATGCCCACTATCTCTTCTGATGAATATTGCTGCTATTCAACCTTGCATTGGAGGAACTAAATGGTGCAATAAGACAAGAAAAAGCAAAATATACAGAACAGAAGGATTAAATAAAACTCCCATTATGTGAAGAGTGACATGCTTGCCTTAGAAAAATCTGAAGTAATGTAGAGAAACATTGTACCAATAAACCAGAGCATTTGGTAAGATTACTGGATATAAGACCAGTATACAAGTTAATGGCATTTCTACACAGCAGCATTAATGAACTAAATATTTAAATTAAACAAATACAATTTATAGATAGCAATAATAAAAGGAAACTGAGAATAAATGAAAGATATGCAAGACTTTCGTATTAAAAATTTTAAAACACTGCAGAAGACATCTTTATGTCTTAAATAAATTAAGATCTATTGCTTATATATGGATAGTTCAAGACGATACCATAAACATGTCCACTGTCCAAATTTACCTGTAAATACAGTGTAATTTCAGTCCAAATCCCAGTATGGTGCTACGTGGAACTGTGATTTCAAGATTTATATGAAAGAGTAAGAGTCCAAGAATAGTCAAAGCTCCCCTAAAGAAGAACTGTTGAATGTGGGGGTTCGGCTCACACGTTAAATCGTGACGGAGCCACTGCTAGCCAGGATGGGGGCTGGCTCCCCCCAGCATTGAGCACCCCTGAGATTGGCCTGTGGTGACTGCCTGGCTCCCCAAGCTGTGGGTCTCTCTCTAGCTGGTGTCTGCGTCTCTCACCAGCTTCTGGACTGCGTGGCTGGTCCCGGTTCTGCCAGGAGCTTGGCCCCTGAGAGTCACGCCTTGGCGGCCCCAGCCCTGGCCCCAGCCCTCAGGGCCCAGCTGTGCAGGGTGGCTTCTCACAGCCTCAGAGTCCTCCCTTCGCTCACAGGGAGAGCTGGGTTTGCAGCGAGCGGGCTGGGATTTAGATCTTTCCACTCCGGACGGAGCCTGATTTTCTGCTTGTCTGCTTAGACAGTGAGAACTCTTAGGTTTAGAGAGTTTGTGCACTGCCAGGCATGTGGCAGAGAAACCCTAGTTTGTATTTATGCCCTCAGTTTATCATCACACCGAGGGGGTATCATTGTCCCCATGTTATAAATAATGACCCCGAGGAGGCCCCAAGAGATTAAATAAGTCACCCTACACATAGAGGGCATCAGGGGGTTGACCTGAGCCCTGTTTGCTCCCATTTCTTTGAAGGTTGATGAAACGTTCCCTGGCACCTGGCTTCTGCGTTGTCTCAATGTAGTACCTGCCGGCCAGGGCAGGAGGCATGCCCACTGGGGAATCCCACTGTGGAATTCACGTTCCTGCCCACAGCTCTGCTCCCAGCCCCTCCCACCTCTGGGACCTCAGGGTGGCACTCACTCTGCCTGATTCGCAGCCTCCTGCTTGTGAAACACCCACCGCGGTGGAGCCCACCTTGCACAGTGTGTTGGGGGGCCAGTGGGTAGAGGCACGTGCAGTTCTGAGCATAAAAGTTCAGAATATTCATTTTAATTATGGGAGTGGAGCAGGCTGTGAGATTAAGGATCTGAGTGGCAGTGCCTCAGAGACCAGCATTAAATGATGGCACTCCTTGTCACCAGCTGTGTGGCCCTGGGGAGGCCAGCACCCCCTCAGAGCCTGAGCCTGCCCACATGTGAAAGAGGAGTGCCCCCAGTGCCTCATCCAGAGCCTCGTGGAAGAGCCATGTGAGGAAGTGTGCAGAGCCTTGAGCTGAACAAGTGCACAGGTGAGTGTGGGCACACGACAGCTCTGAGCTGGCCTTGTGCATGGAGACACAGGAGGTGACAGCCTGGGGGATGATGGCAATGCCCCTGGTCCTTCTCAGCTTCTCAGTCCCTCTGTACCCTTCAGAGTCCGCTGTAAGGGAGCCCTGGTGGGGCAGCTCTGTGCCCAGCTGTACCGTTCTGGGTGCCACTCGTCACCGGTCATCTGAGCCTGCTGCCAGTGAGGAGCTCCAGCTGGGCATGATGGATCCCATGCAGGAGCCATGCCCTGCAGTCCCTCAGGTGAATTAGTGCTGGTTCTGACTGATGCAGTGCGCCCAGCTGATGGATGGGCCAGCCGGGGCAGCCCCGAGTGCAGAGAGCCACTCATCGTCAGCAAGGAATTAAAGGGGACTCTGCTCGGGAGGTGAGTCCCAAGCTCAGTGCCTGGAGGCTCGCTCTCCTGGGACACTGCTCCTTGGGTGTTCAGGGAGGCAGGTTTCTGGGGGAGGAAGTACAGCCGGGCTGGGCTCTGGGGTCAGACTCTGTTAGGGCCAGCGGCAGTGTCATTCCCCACAGTCTTGAGGGGTACAGCCGAGCCCCCATCCTTGTTCTTCTCATCTGTGAAGGGGGTGACAACAGTGCCTACATCACTGGGGTGTTCTGAGGGTTCAGTGCACCTCACCAGTCATGCAAGGAAAAGTTGGCCGTGGAGACAATACCTTCCCAGCGCCTAGCACAGGACAGTGTGGGCTGGGGCCAGGCTGCCCCCTCCAGTGACAGGGGCTCTGACACTGCATCGAGCTGGTCCCAAGGGGCATGAATTCCCTCCTTCGTTTAGGCCCCCGAGGACCAACCAGAGGATCTAACCCAGCACAGGCTGTGACCCAGAGACGAATGTGAGCAATGACAGATACAAATGTCAGAGAGCCCAGCCCACACTGACTCAGTGTGACCAAGGGGCGTTGGAACCCACCCACCATTCTTTCCACATTGTTTCTGTACGGGCTGACTAGGACTGATTTGTAGACTGTAGGTAAATAGCATGTTTATATGAGCATCCTAGGAACCAACTTCAAAAGATTTGGACTTTGACCTTCAGACATCCCAGATCTGGGGGATTTGCCACCTTCAACCATAAATCCAGGACGATGAAAACTGGGATGACGCACTCCAGACTACCACTTGACCAGTTTGAGGGCCTCATTGGGGCAGGCTGTCCCTTTGCTCTGTTCCCCTCTCCCTCCTTGTAAAAGCTCCTGCCTCCACTGAGATGTTCGGATGGGCTTTGGGATGAGAGTCCCTCACCTTCCCAGATTGCTGGCATCTGAATAAATCGCTTTTCTTCTCACCAGCCCTGCCTCACTAGTTTGGCTTTCATTGCGGCAGGCAGGCAGGCGGATCTGCATTTGGTTACATTAACAACAGGGATACATTTTTTCTTATAAAGAGAAGTCCAGAGGTGGGTGATGGCTGGAGTCAGTTCTGTGCTCAGTGTTTATGCCAAAAGCCCGGGATCCCTGTAGTGTTTTACTCTGCTTTCCTAGCTTCTGCGACCCCACTCCCCTCCTATGCTTGTTGCCTCCTGATCCCAAAATAGCTGCCAGAGCTCTAGGCAATACATTTGTGTCCACAGCAGAGGTGTGTCACCTCTCACCATCTGATCATCTCCAACTTGGATGGCACAGCCCACAAGGTGGACGTGCCCCCTTGTTTGGCAGGGATTTTTGTTTTCTTTGCCACGGAATGTTCAGCATCTAGGACAGGGCTGGCCCCTGGAAGATGCACCACAAATGCTGAATGTTGATGGAATTTCCAAATCACTCTCTACAGAGATTGAACTAATTTATGCTTTTGAAACTATTGTTTCCCCTCAGTGACTGTATTTTCATTTTTCAAAATTTAATGGATTATTTTTTTGTTTATATCCACTCATTTTATTTATTGAACTTTTGAATTTTATTTCTTCATTTCTTTTCAGAAGTGGAAGCTGTTCCTTTGTTTATCTGTTGGCACCTCATAAGCTTGTTTGTTTGTTTTAAAATCTTTGTCAGATTGCTCCATAAAGTTTATTTCACTCACTGTGAACTCATGTTCTTGGTCAGTTTGGGATTTTGTTCGTTGGTTTTCTTAGCATGCTGCTCCGGTGATTTTCGGGATTTTGGCTTGCAAGTTCGTTCTGAACGAGAGAACCAGAGGTTTCTGCTTTCTTTCGCCTCTGCGTTCACCCCTCCCCCGCTGCAGGGACTGAGGCTTCCGTCTCAGGACAGCGACCAGGGCCCGTTTTAGCCCGGGGTGGGGGAGACGGTGCCGGTCCTTGGTGCCTGGGGGCGAAGCTGTGCTGTGGCCTCGGGCCTCCTCTGACTGCAGCTTGCTGACGCCATGCCCGTCGCCCCCAGGGGGTACCAGTAAGTCTGGCTCCAGGGTCCTGTGTTCTGAGGGGTACTTCCGGTCCCATTGTGTCCCAGGAGTGGGGCCTCCCCTGCCTGCCGGGAGTTCAGGCCTGGTTTTGCAAATGCTCTGCATGTGAATGCCTTCTCTGGTCCATGGAGATGTTTATCCGTTGTTCATTTGTTTTAGCTTGCTCTGTCCTTCTTACCGGCTATTCTTGTAGTTTATTGATCAGGGCTCTGATGTCGGGTGGAGGGGTATGGAAGGGTGAGCTCGGCCTCCTCCACAGCAGAAGCTGCCTTGACCGCACCGCTCAGCCACACTCTGCTCCTCTCTCTCCCTACGGGTATGCCTCTCGCTGGAGATGGAGAACCCCAGGAGACAGCCGCATCCCCCCAGTCTCAGGACCCTGCATGGACTTGGCACGTGGTCCCCATTCGCACATGGGTCCCCTTTGGGCAGCCCCACCTGGTGCAGCAGAGAGGTGAGGAGCTGTGGGCAGAGATGCCCCCGGATTCAGACTCCGCCTCAGCCACTTTCTGACGCAGTGACCTGGTATCAAATCGTTTTGCCAGCTCTGCCCCTAGGCTCAGCAAGCGGTTATGTTCCTAAGGACAGACAGTGACAGAGTCGGTTCAGTTACCCAGGTCTGTTGCTTTGCTTCCTCCCATTGACGCTGCAGACTGGCGGGCCCTCAGCACCTGCCCCCTGTTTTTCCATCAGGGCCACTGTGTGGGGCTGGGGCTAAGGTTTAAGTTCGGGTTAGGATCTAGGTTCAGGTTCAGGATAGAGTTTGGTTTTGGGTTGGGGTTCAGGTTAGGGTAGGGCTAGGTTACAGTTAGGGTTAGGGTGTGGGTTTAGGTTGGGGTTGATGGTAGGGTCAGGGTTAGTGTGAAGATTTAGGTTGGAGTTGGGGTTAGTGTTAGAGTTCGAGTTAGGGTTCAAGTTCAGGTTTGGGTTAGGGTTTAGGTTAGGTTACGGTTAGGATTAGTGTCTGGGTTTGGTTTGGGGTGGAGTTAAGTCTAGGGTTAGAGTTAGGGTTAAAGTGTGTTGGAGTAGGCATTAGTGCTAGAGTTCAAGTTAGAGTTCAAGTTCAGGTTTGGGTTAGGATTAGATTGGGGTTGGGTTGGGGTTGGGTTGGGGTTGGGGTTAGGGTTAAAGTATGTGTTAGGGTTGGGGTTGGAGTTAGGATTGGGATTGGGTTGGCGTTGGGGTTGGGGACAGGGTTAGAGTTTGGGGTGGGGGTAGGGCCTGGGTGGCTCCTGGCTGCTGTGACAATAGCTGTGGCTGAGCTCTTGGTGGGAAGTGGCTTTGCCGCAGGGCCCCAGACCGCCCTGCTGTTGTTATCACTGATGTGGAAGCCTCCCCAATGTGGGAGCGACAAGAGGCAGAAGGGTGACAAGGGGCTGAATCATGTCCTGTTTTTCAGTTAAGGGGCACGTGTTAAGTGGATTACAAGTAGAGGAAATGAGTTCACAGTGGAAACTGCTGGTGTTGAACCTCAGGGATCAGCGTCCGTCTAGGGATGTGTGGCGGAGCTGGACTCCTGGAGGCCAGAACCCCACACGCGGCCCTGATGGGAAGACGGGGAGCAGGTGCCGAGGGCCCACCCACCAGCAGCCTCGCCTAGGGGGGAGCTGGGAAAGAGATCTGGGTAATTTAGGCATCTCTGTGTCACAACCTGTCCTGATGAATATAAATACCTGTGAATGTGGATTGTCCTTGATAATTGCGTGCAATGTCATCTTTTTAATGAAAATTAAGTGCTTCAGTAGCACTAAGTAGCTTTGCTGACACATTTAATTGCTGCTTTGGGAGTTGATCACCTCGTTTCATGGCAGGGAAAACCTGGGAGAGTTGAATTTGGCTCCATTGAAAACCAGGCTCCCCATTAACTTGAAAGGAGAAAATATTTTCTGACTTACTGTTGCTGATTGTACTTCCCTGTACTTTACCTCAAAGGGACGTGTTGCATTAATTATACATGACCTGAGTTTTGATCCAGACTTCCGAGTGACATGGCGTCACCAGCCAGCGCTGGCTTCTGCCGAGTCTCTCTTGAGATCTGCTAGACCGTGTGCGGGAGGGGCAAGCGCAGGTGTGGCTCCAGCACCTGCCCACCTCGGTTTCCCTTTGGTTGCAGAGTGGACCCGAGGTCTACCTGTACTGCATAAGGTGGGCTGAGTTCCCCACCAGGAGGAGTGCAGATGGGAAGGAATGGGATGGTTAAGCCGATTGGGGCACTTAGTCAGAACACACGCACTATCTTTGCCCCCCAATGATGGTGAGGGGGTTCCAATCGCAAGTGGTTTGCATCTGTGCCCTGGAGTGGTTCGTTCTGTGTGACAAGGACAAAGCCATTGATTCAGAGGGAACTTCTAAAGTGCTCTTCCACTGGGAGCCTTTTCTGACCTAGAATTCCTCCCATGAGCAAGTCCAACTTAACGAGGTCTTATTGCATTCAAACTCGAAGTTTAAGTTGATTTGTTTTTCTCTTTTTCCTCCTGAAACTCTCTAAAATGAAGAGGCTTTGCAAAAAAAAAAAAAAACTCTGGAGAAGTGATTGAACGAGGAAATGTTGTTCACCCGATAAATAACAGACGTGGAGATCATTCCGGATAAAAGTGCGCCACGTGGCTCTGGCTGTTGCAGAGTTTCTGGGCTGAATTGTGTCTCCCAAAATCCGTGTGCTGAAGTCCTCACCTGCCGTGTCTCAGAGGGTGACTTGATTTGGAGACTTTGAAGAGGTGATTCAGGTGAAATGAGGTCACTGGGTTGATCCTAATTCGGTAGGACCGGTGTCCTTATAATAATAATAAGAGATCAGGACACAATGCACAAAGGTATGGCCATGTGAAGGACAGAGGGAGGAGACAGCCATCTACATGCCCAGGAGGGAGGCCTCAGAAAGAACCAACTCGCCAAAACCTTGAACTCTGATATTCAGACCCCAGGACTCAGAAACGAATCTCTGGTGTTTGAGGCTCCCTGTCTGTGGTGCTTGTTACACAGCCAGAGCTGACTGATGCACAAAGGAGACATCCTGGGAGCATAGGGGCGACCCTGGGAGAGCAGGCGCCCTCCACGGCATGGGGTGGGGTGCTTCCATCAGCACGGTTCTGACACCCCTTTTCCTGGGAAGCTGGGGCTCTGCACTCCCGGGGTCCAACCAGCAGGGCTGGAGGGAAGATGGATGCAGTCACAGATGTGACCCGCCCGGAAGTGCAGGGGGCTTTTGGATTTAGCAAACTTCGCTTGCTGTGTATTCCCAGGGTGGGGGTCCAGCGGTGCCCTCCCCTCATGGAGTTCATTGCCCAGTGGGGGAGCTGCCTGAGGCAGCAAAACAGAGCACACGAAGCAGTGACAGCCGAGAAGCTGTGGGGAGGAAAATGTGGGGTGGATGGAAAGGGAGGCTGGAAGTGGTGGTGAGGGAGGTGCCTCTTGGGGGCGACGTTTATGGGGAGAACTACGATGTGCAGATGGAGTAGATGTGAGGCCCGGGTAAGGGCTGCAGCCCATGCAAAGGCCCAGAGGCAGAAAGGCATCTGGTGCAACTGTGGAGCGTGGCTGGGGTGGCATGAGCAATGGAGGGGCACCGGTGAGGTTGGAGTGATGGGAGGGGCACCTGTGAGCAGGTGGGCCTCAGTCCCCTTGCATGGGAAGTCATGGGCAGGCTTGGGGTGGGGGCGAGAGGATTCAGGGACGTTCTGAGATGTCCATGCATGACTGGGGGCTGGGACAAGGGGGGAGCCGGGGTGTGAGTGGAGGGTGAGGTATTGACAGGCAGATGATCTTGGGGAGGAGAAAGGGACCCTCAGAGGGGGTGCTGGGTGACAGGGATCTGGGCGAGTACCTGCTGCTGTGGTAACAGATCACCATACACGTGTCATCTCACTGCAGAGGTGGGGCTGCCATCTGGCTGCCAGCTGGCCCTGCTGCGACCTGCAGTGTCTGGGTTGGTGGGGAGGCGGCGTCCGTCTCCTCACCTGTTCTGGGTGTCGGCAGAATTCGCTTCCCCGTGGTTGCAGGACTGAAGTCTCCGTTTCCTGCTGGCTGTCAGCTGGGGTTGTTCTTAGGTTCTTGGGGCCCCTGGTGGGCACCTGGCCTGGGGCCACTCTCTCAATCTCCGGGGAAGCAGAGGGCGAGTCCTTCCCACTCTGCTTCTTGTCTCCAAGCCCCCGCTCCACCTCCCTCTCCTGCTCCAGCCAGAGAAAGTTCGCTGCCTTTGTACAGGTTTTGTGATGAGACTGAGCCCGGACTGTAAAGTCTATGACCTTAATTATATCGGCCCAGCCCCTTTGCCATGCATGGTCCCGTGTCCCCAGGCTTGGAGGGCGAGACATCTTTGGGGGGTGGGGGGCATTGTTCTGGCTCCCACAGAGCAGGGTCCTGGAAGCAGAGTTTGTTCATACATTGTGCCCACATTTACTGAGCACCTACTACGTGCTGAGTTCCCACTTTTCCTCATGCCTTGCACAGCCTAGCACCAGAGTGGTGAGGGAGGGGACAGGGGCCCTTCGGGGGTGAGCAGTTCAGGATGAGGCTCAAGGGCACCTGCAGGTGGCAGGCAGGGAGCAGTGAGGGAGGCCAGGACCGAATCCCTGTGTGCCTCAGCTGGCCTGTGGAATGTTCTAGACTGGCTTGGCTGCCCAGGGAAATTTTGGGGGACCTACCCTGTTCTTTCAGCTACTTCTGCCTGACATGATAACTACAAAGGACTCTAGAAATTATTCAGTTTCAGTGTTTTCCAAAGAACTCTTCAGCTGATTAAACACAGATTTAAGAGAGAAGAGCCATCTAAGTTCAAGGCGAGGGTTTCAAGGGAGGTGGGGCGGCCTCCCCCATCCCGAAGGGCTGGGAGCCCGGGGGTGGACCCGGCCCAACCAGAACCCTCGAGGCTCTTCAGCAGAACCCACACTTCCAGGGCTCAGTGTGAAAACCAGGGAGAACGGGCTCCTTGGGAGGGGTGTTTCTGCAGCTGCATCTGGTAGCTTTGGTGACCAGGACTCCTGTCCTCTGCTCCTTCCCTGTCACGGTCTCCAGGACCCTGAGTCATAACCTTCACAGCTGGGGCCGGGCAGGAGGTCCACTTGACCTTGGTAAGACCACCTCCAGACCTGCAGGAATTCTGCATCTACTGATGCCCCCTGCCCCACCTACCAATTTTAATTCCAGTCCCCTCTGCCTCTATCCCACATCTGGAGACATGGAGTAAGTCTCTTGCAGAATATTGTGAGAGCTCTCTCCAAGAGCCTGGCTCACACAGATTCTCTCTCTCTCTCTCTCTCTCTCTCACACACACACACACACACACACACACACGAAGCTGCCACTTCACTTGCTTTTGCCCCTTTGAAGGTAGGTCGTGTTGGTTGCAGCCCCGAGGAGCGCCCAGCGTCTCTGAGACTGGGATCTGCAGCTGCCTCTCTGGGAGGTGTTTTTGTTCTAAGCTGGGTGGACTCACTCCATTAACGTCCCTTCCGGGGCCCATCAGCTCAGCAGTTCCTGCCTCTCAGCTCTCCCTGTTTGCTTGAGAGACTCAATTACGTCTGGGGCTCTGCACAGGGTGGATTTATGGGGCTTTGCTGGCAGCCTGAAGCTTGGAGGAGGAGCAGCCTGCCCTGGAGAAGACACCCTGGCCCTGGCATCAGCTAGAATCGCCAGGACCCCAGGGGCCCAGCCTGCCTGGCTCTTGGCCCTGCCCCATTTCCCCACCCCTCTGTATCTGGGCTGCTTCACAGATGCTCTTGGGTCTTGGGTACCACACTGGCCTGGCAAGGGGCTGTTCTGTGGACCAGCCCTTGCTGATGGGTTTGTGCTATTTTCCAGAGGAGACTCAAGACAAACATCACTGTTAGCTGTGGCCACCAGGCAGTGTCTCTGATCAGCCCTGCATTGTCTCCCACAGGGAAAGGATATAAATCCCCCAGCGGGGAGGGTCAGCTAAGCCACAACTAGTCATTAACACTCTAGCTTAAATTAGTCCTGCTACCCTCTCCAAAAGCAATTCTGTAGGATCAGAACCCCCTCCCCAGCCCTGCCACTGCATTCCCAGTTGGAGGGAGGAAAAGGGAGGACGTGGGAAGGGCAGGGGCCATAGATCTGGGTGGGTGTATTGTAGACTCCGGCACGGAGCCCCTCATACTACAGTGCTGCGGAGGGTGAGGGCCAGAGAGGAGCCCTATCCCTTGCATCTGGGTGGAAATGAGGCCTCTGGATGGGAGGAGACTTGCCCTTGGGTCATAGGGTGGGCCGGCCCTCTGGGGCGTGGTCTTGGGTTGGGTGTGGCTCTTCTGGGGGCACATCTGTGGGCCAGGCTGGTCAGGGACCCTAAGTGGGTGGTGAGCTGGGTCAGGGGGAGTGGGAGGAGGCAGTTTCAAGGGGTCAAGTGAGTGTCCCGCTGCAGCCCCCACCTGCCCCTCACCCTGATCGCACCCGGGAACGTGTAGAAGGCAGAGGCGCGGCCACGATCCTGGGGAGAGCCCTGGTGGCAGGTGGGGTGGGGTGGGGCTGAGCCCCAGGGCAGGCTGGGGAGTTGGCTGAACTGGAGGGAACAAGGGAGGCAGGCGCCAGGCCCAGTCCGCCTGTGCTGTGGCCAGGGCCGCTGTCTGCACCGTGGCGCCAGGTGGACCCTGACCTCCTCCACCACCTGGGCCAGGTCTCCTTCAGGGGCCTCCGTTTCCCCTGTGTCTCTGTGATGGCGCTGGACCTGATGAACCCCGATGGAGCGAGTGAGCAGGGCCGCCCCGATGCCAGGCGTTCTCATGCCCTCTCCACAGCTTCCCAAGGGAGCAGGGCGGGAGGGGGACGCCCCCATCCCACAGCCGCTGTGCAGGGCCCCGCCCGCTCACCGAGCTGCGCCGGCCACATCCCTGCACCAGTCAGTCCCTTGCTTCAGTGGGTGGCGCACGGCAATGTTTTCCGTGGAAATGTTGTGTGTCAGCAAAGCCGCGCTGTAAATTATTTAATGCGTCATCTCCCCATTAGTTACAAAGAAGTGCTTTCAAAAGGCATGAGGGAAATGGCCCAGCGCCGGAATGCTCCTCTCCCCTCGGTGTAACTGTTGTAAACAAGCACGCAGTGCAATCCACCCACGGACCCCCGAGTTTTAAACCCGGAGAGACGCACGGCCCCCTGGGGACGGGGCTGCCCCTCGCTGCCCTGCCTCCCCCACCGCACCCACCCCAGCAGAGGCACAGCGCCAATCACCCTCACGGCGGGGCGTGACCTAGTGAGGCTCCGCCCATCGCAGCCCACCTGTGGGCGGGGCACCGACAGGAGAGTGTGTTGCTCTCCAGCCTCCCCCTCGAGCCAGGGAGGTGCCCTGCTGGATAGGAGAAAGGCTGCGGTCCTTTCTTGGGGGGAGGGACATGTCCCTGAGGACACAAGGATTCTGCAGGTCCTTGTGTCTGCCAGCTCCTAGCTGCCACCTTCCCCTGTCCTGCCCCTCGGGCTCTGGGGACAAGGTCTGGCATTCTCAGTGATGTCGTAGGACAAGCTGCTCATTGGAAGAGGGCAAAGAAGGCAGTTGTCCCCTGTGCTGGGACCACACGCTGGGGATGGCGGCCATGCCTCATGTGACAGGTGTCCGTCCACCCTTCTTGCACCTGTGCTCTCCGGAAGGGGAGGGTCTCCCCTGTGACAGGCAGGCCTTCCACTCCCCGGCTCATCCTGCCTGCCTGTCCCCATCCAGCCATTCCCCAGGTCCTGGGCCGAGGGGGAGGGGTGTTTCTGTGACTTCCTGCTGGGCGGGACATGGTCCCCAGACCCGAGGGGCCCGTCACTGATGCCCAGAGATCACACAGTGACCCTGGAATATATTTTCTCAAGGAGAGCAACAGGCGATGTCCCCATTTCGGGATGGCTCTCTCGAATAGGGATGCAAAACACACGTGCTTGGCATGTTAGATGAGGGTGTTTTCTTCAAACTCTGATTTGAAGGTGGAGAAAACAGGGCCTTCAAAGCTAATTAATGCAACAGGTTTGTGTTAGGAAGGTCCCCAGGGAGGAACGGTGCGATGCTGAGGGAGTTCACGTTCAGGAGCTCTCCTGGTGCCAAGTGCCGCCTCTCACCGTGAACTTGGCCAAGGGGGGGCCATCCTCACCCTTGTGGGAGGGGACAGGCACACGGGCTGGGTTTGTGGCCCCTCGCCCAGTTCCTAGCGGTGGGTGGATTCACACGGGGGCCCTGCCCCTCCCTGAGAAGTCGGTCCTGTTAGATAGTTGAGCTATTCTTAGACTTGAGTGGAAGTTCCAAAGGTCCAGTTTGGTGAATGTCATCGTGTGGCATCCATTATCTGTGTCCCATCTCTTTCCGAAGCGTAGATGGCAGAATGCAAATGATAACTGGGTTAATGTCGGACCATCTTCAGCACTAATAAATTAACCCTCACTTAGTAACCCACCTTCAGCGTGGGGATGGCTGTGTCAATATAACAGGCAGTGAGATATCTTGGCCTGTGTATGCACAACACTCTGGAAAACACATTAAAGATTAAAGGTGATGAAATGGATACGATTAGAAGCAGAAGTCCCACATTCGAAGGCTGTGGACCTGCCAAAGCTCTCATGGGGAGGAAAACCAGATGGGCTCCGTGGCTGGCTCATGGGGACAGCGTTGAAGCAGCCCCCTCCCTGCAGGCAGGTCAGCAGACCGGTGTTTGGGAGGTGGGCCTCCCTCTCAGAAGCAGCCCCGGAGACAGTCTGTCGTCCTTTCTCTTGTCGGCGCACGCCAGGCACCTGGGCCTCCGGGAGGCGCCAGCCAGGAGTCCCCAGGAGCTGCCTCAGCCCTCCGCCCACCCCGATGTCAGCCAGGACCTGCTGGGTGGGGGGGTGGGGACACACAGCCCCCACCTAGGACCGCCTGCAGCACAGTTCTGTTCCTCCCCTTCTTGGGGAGGGGGTCGCCCAAGAATACTCCAAATTATCATCTTTCCATGTGATGACTCAGAGTTGCACCCCGCCCCCATCAACACATGCTTCCTAAATGCTTGTGGCTGGAGAAGAAGGTTCTGGATGGTCTCATAGTGGCATTTTGATGCTTCCGTACAGGCATGATACTTATTTCATTGGCCCAAGAAATTCACACGGGCATTTCTCACCTCACAGGTGGGCAAGGACAGTCTCCATGTCCTTGGAAAGAGGAGGAGGGTGAGTCCTGGGGAGCCACATGCTGGCTTGGGGACACCTTCCCCCAGGGGACAGGTCTCCGTGGGGTCGAGGGTGCTGAGGGACCCCTGGTTGAAGGACTCTTCTTCTGCCCAAGTTCTGAGGAAGCTTAAACCTAACACAGAGGGTGGGGGCCGAGTGCCACCCTCACTCCAGAGAGGCCAGGTGGGGCTGTAGCTCATGCCCCCCCACCCAGCACTGGCTGGACCTGCCACTCCCTGTCCCTGCAGCCTGCCACAGTCTCCTTGGTCACGGAGTGCCAGCAGAGTGTCCCCGAGAGGGAGAAGGTGAAGATGCACTCATGAGTCTGGTTATTCCTGGTTTAAGTGTAGATTTTATGAGTGTTCAGGGGTGGGGAGGCCATTGGACCAGGAGAAAGTTGTCACCAAAAAGGTAGTTTGTCACTGGCAGCTGCCAGAGGGAGGGACACACCAGGCCACACAGGGCCACCCAGAGAAGTGCCAGGGTTGGTCAGGAGGCAGAGGGGCCAGAGGAAGAGGTCGTGAGACCCTTTCCCATGGTTTCTGTAGAAGGGGCAGACGGATGGATGGACAGAGGCCTGGGAGCGGCCAGAGTGAATCGGTTCAGCTGGCTCCGGGGCATCGGGCTGCCTGGCTGTCTGGTGCGCGCCTGGGTGATTGGGGTGGCAGTGACCCAGAGATGGAGGAGGTGGGGCAGGCACTGCCGGCCTGTCTGTGCTGGCAGCACTCACTCCGGGGCGAGCCACATGCTGTGTCTAGGATCTGCTGGCCCCTGGAGGCATGGGCTCCCCAGTGTCAGCCAGGTTGCACGTGCCAGATCCTCAGAGAGACAGAAAATAGACAGGGATGATTCACGTGACCTTGCAGAATAGATCGGGGCCGGGAGCGGCCAGAGCGTGAGCAGGGGAGCAGAGGGAGCCCTCCGGCCCACCCCAGTTGCCTCTAGGAAGGCCGGCCCTCTTTCCCGAAATGTAGAGAGTGTGCTCCTCTGCACAGCTGGCCGGGGGCTTGACTCTCGTCCTCTGCTGCCCCAGGAGGACCCGTCCTGCGGGTCATCTTGGCCCTGCATCCCTCCTGGCAGTGGCTGGGGGAGGACTCGTGTTCCCGTTTCATAGATGAGGGCGCTCAGGGCCCAGAGTGTCTCTGGAGGACCGGCTGTCCCAGGGACCTGATGGCCACCCCTGGGCCCTGGCCCCCACGGGGAGGGTGCTGCAGTGGTCGGACCTCAGTTCCAGGGCCAACATTCCCAAACCCTTGGCAAAGAGACAGGAGCTGCCGCCCTGGGTGGACCTGCCCCTGACCACAGCCATCTCCTGAGGTCACTTGGCTGCTTATCAGCCGAGGTTCGCCTCTCTGAGTTGCCCCCCATGGGGCTGGGTGTGCCGCCGCACAGCCCTGGGGGACACCGTGCAGGCCTTTGCCAGGTGGGGCCACGGGGAGGCAAGAAATGTCTGCAGGCATTTGGGTTCGGGGCGCTGCGCCCCCAGCCCACGGACAGGCCCTGACGAATCTCAGTTCTGCACCAGAGTTCCCAGCCGCCCTGCCGTGTGAGCGAGCAAGCCTCCTGGCTCCTGGCTCCCTTCTGGCCATGGCTCAGATTCCGCCTCTGATTCATGACGGGGCAGCCATCTGCGCCAGCCAGAAGCCCGAATCTCCGGGTTGAAGGAGCTTTTAGGAATAAATCCAAACAAAACTTTAAAAAGTCACACTTAATCACACTTTCTCTTTGTGTCTGGGACCCAGCCCAAGCCCTGATTTGCAGCCGGTTAGCACGACTTGGAATCTGCAGAGTTATCCTTTGTATTTATGTAGCTCATAAGTCTCCCTGGACTGGGGGGCTGTCTCCATAAATAGTCCCCGGCAGGAGCGTGTGAGTGTGGGCCTGCTGGCGTTGGCGACGCTCATATTTCAGAAATGGCTGAATCGATGGAGGCGGATCTGGGCTGGGACACATCATTGCCTTCTGCGGTCTTCTTTGGCTCCCTGGTGCCTGCGGCCCGTTTGCTCTTTTCCTCCTCATCTGCAGTGCCCTTGACCTTCCTCGACCTCTCACGTGCTGTGCGTTAGCTGGGTCTCAGGGGGCGGGTACCTGGGGCATCCCCGTTCTCCCTTATGGGAATGCCCTGCAATGGGTATCCTCTTCGATTCCAGAAGCGAGGACTGTGAGGTGGAGAAAGGGTTAAGTGGCTAGGGTCATCCACCTCAGGGGGGCTAGGATTTGAACCTCTGTCTGTGGTTCTCCAAGTCCATGTCTAACCTCCACGCCACATGTTTCAGACCAAACAGGAGATCTTGGGAGCCCAGCAGGGAGCTGGACCCTATGCCGGTGGCTCCAAAGGTTGGGGGGTTGTGGTTTTGGAATAGTTCGTGTGTAGTTGTGGCGAGGCTGAGACACAGCACCGTGTCCCCATCTGGGACAGAGAGGTAGCTCCGTGACCGAGAGGGCGGGGTGGCTTCCAGGGAGGGATGGGTTCATCTGGCTGGGGACTAGGGCCTGGGCATCTCAAGGGGACTGAAGGACAGCTCAGGGAGGACTCTCAGCGAGGAGGTCACCCAACACCCCCTGGTGACGGGAGGGGTGGGGAAGGTGGCCGGAGGAGGACACCGTGAGTAAGGAGGCCCTTGGATGTCAATGGGGGACAGGGAATATACGAGGTTGGCAGGGTTGCCATGAAAATAGATGGAGGCTGTGGATGACGGATGAGGAGAAACTCTTCATGAAAGATGTGGCTTAAGAAAGGGGGAATGAAGATTCAAAACATCCATTTTATCAGCTCTCCGTGTCAGCCTTTCGTAGTGAGTTCTGGTGAAGTCCCCCGAACAAGAGCAGGCTCTGGGACAGGGCCTGGCTCCCGCCCTCTGGGTGGGCAGAGGCTGTGCGGGGCGCGAGGGCGCCGTGCAGGGGCCCCAGAGCTGCCGGGCCTCAGAAGAAGGTGCCATCGTCCCCAGCGCCACCGCCCCTGGTGCCACCGTCCACACCAGAGGAGCCTTTGGACCTGCGTTTCAGTTCCAATCTTCGGAAAATGTTGAAATTGTACAAAGTGTCATTTCCATAGGTAATTTCTCTTTCTGTCTAGAATATTCTGTTCATCAGGACGACCCTGCCCCAGTTATTTCGGGGAAAACGTGCTTGTTTGGGAAGAGGCGTCGGCAGTGACTCTCGCATTTCTTTATTACAGTTTTAGCAGAATGCAGTGAAACGAAACATTTTGTGTCCCGGAGGAATGTCTACACGGACCCAGGTACGACCGAGAGCGTCCTCTCAGCTCCTGTTTCCACTTCGCATTCGAGTTCTGCTTATCTGCTGTTCGCACAGACACGGCACGGAGACCCCATCCCCGCCAGGAGGGGCGCTGTGCCCCTGCCCAGGCCCGGGCGTCCACGGCCACCCTTGGAGAGCTGCTGCCCCGGCGTGGCTGGGGGACAGATGGTCCTCGTGGCTTGGGAACATGGGGGTCCCACCCTGTTCCTGGGTCTCCCCCGATGCCCTCTGCCACTCAGCAAGGCTGGGTTTCCTTTGGCTGGCGGGCACCCCAGAGATCTTGCACAAATGGGACCAGTCTTGACGGGGTGGCAGGGGCCAAATCTGCTGCCTTAGTGACACACTCCTGCCCCCCCGGCCCTGGGTGGGGTTCAGAGTGTTGTTAGTGGAGCATCTGCCCTTATAATCGAAGGCTCATTAGAGAGGAAAGTCTAGCCTTACCAGGGCTCCCCTTACCGGGCTTCATGGGGAGTTGGGGAGGGGGCTCAGCAACGACATCACGCCCACCACTCCCTCTACACCAAGGGTGGGGGCCTCTGTGCTGGGAAGCATGGGGTCCAGGGGCTGGCTGGGTGACTTTGGACGGGTGCCCTCCCTTGGCTGGGTGTTACATCCCCACCTGCTCAGAGGAGGAAGCAGACTCCCCATGTCTGGCCCCTGGCAGATGCCACCAAACTGAATTCCCTTGGACACCAGGAGACCCCAGCCTGGGGAGATAGCACAGGGTCGCCCTGAGACCAGGGCAGGGGTGACTCCTGCTGCTCGGGGTTGAGAGGACAGTCCACCTCTTTAGGGCCCTCAGTGGCTGGAGGCAGATCGCCTGTGACTGGGCTCCATCAGGGACAAACGTTCTGAGGACATCAGGAGAACCGGCCCGTTTATGTGCCATTTTAGTGGCAATGCTCTGACGAGGCGGGGTATCACAGACTGAAGGGGGCACAGGTGTCCCGGGAACGTTTCCTACCTACAGCCACTTACACATGCGAACCTAAACCCACATGCACAATGCCCCACCTGCACACACCCTCACACACACAGCATGCATGCACATGTCTGTGCACACAGACTTGTACATGCACCCACACCCACACGTGATGGAGGAAAGGGCGGCGAGCCCCTGCTGGGGTCCTGGTGCTGTAGCCCCATGGGACAGGGCTGTGCGGGGGTCCATGGGAAGGGGCCCTGGGGCAAACTTGTTGCTGCCTGGCTCTCGAAGGTGGAGCAGGGCCCTGAGGCTGGCTCGGAACTGCGTCTCGGGCGTCCGGCCACCACCCTTCCATCCCTCTGCTGACCGCTGTCGGTGGCAGCGGCTGCTCGTGCATCGCCCCTTCCTTCCTTCCTTCCTTCCTTCCTTCCTTCCTTCCTTCCTTCCTTCCTTCCTTCCTTCCTTCCTTCCTTCCTTCCTTCCTTCCTTCCTTCCTTCCTCCGTTCCACAGAGCTAAGGGGCACCTCCCAGGTCCAGCCACATGGTGGGGATGAAAGGGGGTCTGCAGTGGGCAGGACAGGGGCCCAAGGCAGACCCTTGCACACCCCCAGAGACTGTGACTGCCCTGTGTTTGGAGAGAGGGTCTTTGCAGATGTCACTAAGGATCCTGAGATGAGATCATCCTGGACCATCCGGGTCCGCCCAATGGCAATGGTCCTGGTGGGGGAAACGGACACAGACGGAGAGGACAGGAGTGACTGGCCCTGAGGGAGGGAGCACCTGGAGCCCTGGTGGCTGGACGAGGAAGGGACAGAGTGTTCCCTGTGGCCACTGTGTGGCTTGCGGCGGGTGGACACCCAGGTCTTGGACTCCTGGCTCCAGAACGGTCCGAGAGTGTTTCTGTCATTTCAGTCCACGCTGTTTGGGGTGGGGGCGGGGCACAGGGCTGTCGTGGAGTCTCTGACATCTGTAACCGCTGACTGAGACCCTCCTGAGCGTCCACAGCTGGGGCCATGAGTCCCTCCTGGATGTCAGGAAGCCAGGGCCCCCGGGGGACACTGGAAACTTTCAGATGTAAAAGCATTTCCAAAGTGGTCCCTGGCCAACCTCCGGCTTTGTGGGGACCCTGTCTTCGCTGGGGATGGTCCAGCCACTGGGGCGCACGGGCCTTTCTGGCTGGGGGGTTGGAGGCAGGCAGCCCCCTCCAAGGTCATCCAGCTGCATCCCCTTTGTCTGACATCCGACGGCTTCTTCCGTGCCAGCCCCACCCCCGGCCTTTCAAGTGTGTTATTTGGGGGCTGTCACTGCCACTTTGGAAGTGGCAGTGACAAATATCATTTCTGCTTTGTGGATGGCAGAGAGTCACACGGGATTTGGGGGCAGACACGGGGCCTGTTTTGCTCTCCCGGAGCCCTAAGCCGATGACGCAGGCAGTGTGGTCGTGGGGGACAGGGAGGGGACACATTTGTTTCCAAAGTTGTCCCTGATGGGATCTGGACTTGTCTGTTCTCGCCCTCCCTCACAGCCTGGCTGTCTCACCACAGGGCTTGGTTGGAGCGCCCATACACGACCACTTGACAACACCGCCCTGACACACACCTTGCTGTTTCAGTCAGTCAATAAAAACATCACTGCGGACTCCTGACAGTGACATGCATGTCACCCAGTCACATGGGGGGTTTTGCACACACGCATTTGTCTAGTTTGGGGCGGTTTTTGGAATGTTGCATTAATTTAATTTGTTGAGATTTGACTCGATTAAAGGGTATTGATCGGGGGGTCTCAAATTGCTGCCATTTGTCAATAGCGCCTCGCTGGAGAAATCTCATTGGCAATAAATCAAGTCCCGGCTGTTCAATATGTAGTTATTATAGTCGGGTTGGAGATGCGGCTCCCCTCCGGCACGCAGTGACAGATGAACGCCATTAAAAGTGGCAAACGCTCCTTTCAAAGAGTTTGTGATGCACTTTTATTTGAACTGCCCCCCTCTCATTTGGGGCCAAAGAGGAAAGTTCAAAGAACTTCGTCAAGTTTCTGGGAGGACAGTCGGGCTGGTGTCGGGGTGGCGGCCACTTCCCGTCTGGGTCTGGGTGGGATCGTCTGGCTCCTTCTTCCGACGCCCCGCGGTCCCAGGGAGCCGACTCAGGGGACCACGCCCACACGTACGCCCCGTCTGGACTGGGTAGGTGGTGCTGGGTGTCGGCGAGGATGAGACCAAGCGTGGCAGCTGGTTTCCCAGAGCCTCTCAGAGGCAGAAACGGTGGCGCTAATCAATAAGCCACACGATATTTATGAATTGCCTTCTTTGTGTGCGCGTCTGGGCGACAGGCTCAGTAAATATTTGTTAAGACATCACTTTGTATTTTGCATACGAAGGAGCACCAGCGGATAACGGCCTGGAAGGACTGCGAGACACATCCTGGATGGAGGCCGGCTTCAGAGTGAAGCTGTCTCCCTGCAGGTCAGCGGGGCCTCGGGACCAGCTGTGACCCAAGAGTCCAGGGCCCCCGGGAAAGAGGTCACTGTCCCCTCCCTCTGCCTCTCAGCCTGGCAGGTGGCACCAGTGTCCTGAGGCCAGACTCGGCGGAGTCAGGAGAACCTTGGGAGGCTCGTAGGTGCCTTCCCACTGCAGGGTCTGCCGTGCGTGGCCTGGCCTCCTCCATCCCTTCCCAGGATGCCGAGAGGCGGCGGGCAGCCTTCTGAGTGGTCATCCAAAGGCCCTCATCTCTGGCGTCCAGGGAAAGGCCTCTGAACCAGCCCCCTGGCCCTGCACCGTCCTTCTGTCAGGTTTGACCCCTGAGCGTTGGCCGCCTCCCCCCACTTGTGTTTCTCTTTAACATGCAGGGCGGGTGCTGTTCTGGAACAGGGGTGCTCTGTGGGTGGTGCCCCAGGGTGCGGGCACTGCCTCAGAACCCTGTCCCCGAGCCTGGCCCCAAGAGGGTGGACAGTATTTTGCAGGTGGTTGATCGAATGAGGCAGCAGAGGCAGGAATTCCTGGCAGGACACTGGGCAGAGGCTGCTGGGCCTGCATTTCTGCCTCTGTTTTGTGCCCAAGGGCTGGCCTCTGAAGTACCTTGTGGAGTTGTGGGGCCGGAGGGGCCTGCGTGCAGGAAAGGCCAGGCTGTCTTTCCCAGGAGTGGGCGTGTGCTGGGGATGCAAGGTCTTGGAGGAGAGCTCTCAGCCGGCTCACTGGGAGCACCCCAGGTTGTGCCCTGAGCTGTTTGCAATGTGGAGCCGTCGTGGAGTCTTGTTTTATAGTGTTGTTCTTTTATTCATGAGCCTGTGTCCCAGCGCCTTGTGAACGGCATTCCCTGCTTCGCATTAGCAGACCTGGCATGTCCGGTCTCGGATCCACGCGCAGGGTTTTGCTTAGAGGGCCACACGGGCTTGTGGGTCAATGGCTTCATTAGACATCTTAAGGCTATGCCAATATCTGGGTTTTTTCCTCTAAACTTCATGAAGGGTCCCCCTGCCGGGTGGCGGTGGTAGATGTGGATGGCAGGGCATCCCGCTCTGCACCCTTGCAGCTGCTGGCTGGGGGGCTGAGCTGGTCCCGAGCCCGCACACGCACCCCGCATGCCCTGTTCCGGGCCAACGCTCACGCTTCTGGTAGAGGACTTGGGTCCGAGCTTGCGTCAGTGGGCTGGAGCTGGCTTCCCCACTCCGATGGAGCAGTGCCCACCATGGGAGCCGCAGCCACTTGGGGCTAGAGGCAGAGAGGCGGGTGGGCCTGTCATCTCTCCTCTCCCCTCCCCAGCCCCACCTTTGGTTCTAAACCCGGCTCCCAGGGACGTCACCAGGAGGGACGTCCACGCGAACCCTCCAGGGGGAACCAGAGTGAGTATGATCAAACACAGCTGTGTCTGGGACAAGCAGGGGACATTTGACCAGTGCTTGGCTGCAGGCACAGCAGGGAGCTGGCATGTGGTTGTGCCCATCACGTGTTTGTTGAGTGAATGCGTGAGTGACTTAGTGCTGACTCTGGGGTTCTGGAACCATCAGCACCAACGAAAAGTGATACCAAGTCAGTCCCTCTTCTGCAGCTTTGCAAAGCCAAATGGTCTTCATCATTCTTGGGAACACAAACTTCTCCTTCTGGCATGTTCTGCTGGGTGTCCGGGGGCGTTCTTCACTCCTGCCTGGAAACGAGGTTCTGCGGTCAAACACATTTGGGAAGCACCAGGGTGAACCTGATGGAGGGAGACAGGGCTCGTCAGGGCATCCTCTCAGTTCATAAATGCTGGGGGCCCCCCGGGGGGAAATGGCCGTCCCTGTGTCCCAACTGGTGCGAGTGAAGAATCTTTTACTTCTTCTACATCGAGAAGTTCTGGAAATGGTGCCTGGAGCTGGGTTGTCCAACACGGTCCAACATGAGTCCCATATGGCTTTGCAAATTTAAGCCAATTAAAGTGCGCAGAAGCTAAAAATCCACTTCCTCGGTCACAGTGACCACCTGCTCGGAACCGTCCTGATGGGAGCTCCCTGGCCCCTGCGCTGTTGCCCCCCTCGCCTGTCTGGGGACGTGTCTTTCCTGAAAAGCCAATGTCCACACAGTGTTCGGTGCTGGCCAGAGGCTGCTCATGGTGCCGCACACACTTGACCTCTCCTGACCATCGGAGGCTGTGTGGGAGCAAGTGGCCCAGGCCCTTCCGATGGGTGCGGATGCTCAGAGAGGGGATGTGACTTGTTCAAGGTCACTCAGGTTGTACGTTTATGAGCTCAGGATGAAAACCCAGGTAGCCCGAGACCGCAGGCCACACACCTAAGCACGGAGGGAGGCTGTGCCCGCCGTCCCAGGGCCACTCAGCTGTGCGTGTGTGTGTGCACATCTGCACATGGGTGTGAGTGTTATGTGTGTGAGCTGACGCAGCAGAGGGTCTCTCTGCTGAAATCCTGCCCCTCCCATTCCAGTGGATCCTCCCTTTGCTTTGCAGCCACACCCAGGTCTGGTGATGGGGAAGACGCCACCTAGAGGCTGAGGCTGGTGCTTCTGGTGTAGTAGGGCCCTGCCACTGCAGGACCCTCGACAGGAGGGCCAGCCCCGACCTCTGTGGATCGGAGGGCACAGGTGTGGTGGCTCGGGTCCCGCCGACCCACACACAGGAAGGCTGTGCTCGGCTGAATGCTCTGCTCTCGCTGTCTTTGAACTCCCAGTGAGTTTGTAAATGTTAACCTCATTTGTGTTTGCGAGCAAAGTCCGGGGGGGCACTGGAGTGTGCATGCGCGTGCGTGGACCAGACACGCCAACTGCTCGCCCACCACTCCACCCTTCCGCTGGCACATGGTGTTCACGCTGCCCCAGGAGCACAAGACTCAGCGGACCGTGATGCGTGGGGTCAGCAGGACTCACAGGGGTGCAGGGCTGCGTCATGTCAGCAGCAGAGTGGGGCCTGGGCCACTCCATTGAAACCGGAACTTGCTCTGAACACAGAAAGCAGCTGCTGGTCTCCTAAGAAACACGACCGACCAAGGGACCTTGTCAGATCCACTCTTACTCACGTTACTCCCCTGAGTCAAAAGCTGACCACTTACATGCAAAAGAATCACCTAGAAGGAACGGGAAAGACGGGGACACTGCACTGCACTCCCTCTCAAGCCCCTTCCGCATCAGCGGGCCAAAGCTGGCGTGCGGGCAGAACGTGCGTGCTCGCCTCCAGAGATCCGGACGGCGGAGTTCGCTCTGCGTAGCGTCTCCACTGTTCTGGTAAGAATGAAGTACATATTCATGCGAGAGCTCTAAAATATGAATTATACAATTTTGGTGATTCCAAATACAAGTTAAAAGCTCTTGCATTTGCATTTAAAACTGGCATTGCACAATATAAAGATGAATGGTAAAATCCATACTAATAATTTAAAATTTAAATTTTTCCCTGCGTAGAATGATAGATACTACATAACAAATCAACACCGCCAAGCAAGTTGAGACAGACCGTAGATGAAAAGAAATGGGCTTGTATTTCAGTGCCTCAGATGACAGCGCTCTTGCAGCTTTTTGAACAAGCAGCACATTTTTACTCAGTGCTGGGTCTTCCGAGCCTGCAGCTGGCCCTGGCCTCAGCCGTCCTCCTGCCCCCTGTCCCCGGGTTGAGCCCCCAGGCAGGGGCAGCAGGCCTCTGCCCCTCCACTTCCCCTGACCCCCTCTGGTGGTTCTCTGTGTCTGAAGGTGGATGGTGTGAGGGTCCTTCTCCCTTGCTGCTGTAGTCTGGGAGTCCTCCCCAGCGTGCCCTCTGGTCCCAAGCGCACGACGGTTCTCTGTGTATGGGGTCTGTAAAGACAAGACAAGCTCCCTCCCGACCCTTGGCTGAGCCCCGTGAGCCACACAGGTGTTGAGAAGGTGATGGCACAGGTTCCTTTCGCTGTGGGCCCTCCCCCTCTCTGATGGGGTCTGCCCCTGAGCTGCTCAGGCAACTTCTGGGATGGGTGTGTGTATGTGTGTGTGTGCGTGTGCATGCACGCTCAGATGGAGGGATAGATGGATGAACATATGGCGGGTGGATCGATGCACAGAGGGCTGGGTGGATGAATGGGTGGATGGATGGGTGAATGAATGGGTGGATGATGAATGAATGAGTAAATGCTTTCTTCACACATTGACGGAGTGCCACTCTGTGTCAGCCAGAGTGATGGGTGGAGCTCTGGGTGTCGGGGGCTCGTCAGAGAACAGAAGGGACCACCCCTCTGCCCCATGAGAATGCCAGAGGATGGAGGAATGAGTAGGTGACAGACACTCCATGGCATCTGTCCCAGGGAGACCTCACCTGACACCCATAACAAGGGTGTGTGCCAGTGGGCTCGAGTGGTGTGGGAGGAGGCCCAGGGGCTGTGGCCATTGGAGAAGGGGGCACATCGTGCCCGAGAGAAGGCTTCCCAGAGGGGTGGGGTGGGTAGGACTTGAGCAGGAAAAGCTGCAAGATGAGGAGCAGAGTGTGGGTGGAACTCAAGACTGGGCTCCGGGTGGGTAAGGCCCCGTTCTTGAGACCAGGAGTGGGGGTCCTGGCGGGAGCCCGGTGAGGCAGAAGGCTGTGGTCAAGCTGAAGGTGTCCTGGGAACTACAGTTTGGTCCGGCCAAGTGGCCTAAGAAAGGGAAGGCTTAGCACGCTGAGCAGGGAGCTGAGCGGCTACCCCGTCCTAACTCCTGGGCATCGGGCGGTGTGCTGGACAAGCTATAGGCCTGGCCTGGGGGCAGGGTGGTTCTCTGCCAGGCAGGGAGGGACCAGGCGGGTGCGACCCATATCCACTAATGGACCCTGTGTGCTGGCCTCTCTCTCGCTGTCACTGTCCCAGAGATCTTGCTGCTCTCTCTGCGAGTCTGGCACTGGACCGTGGAACAGGCTCAGGAACTGTGCATGGAGCTGGACGCCTACGGCCCCAGCGGGCCAGACCTCCCAAACATGAAGCCTGGAGCTTCCTGGGTGGGAGGTCCACAGAGGCTGGGACCAGCCGCCCCTGGGCCTGCCCATCTTTCCCTCACAACCTCATGGTGGGGGTTTCGAGGACCGGATCAGAAAAGCAGGGTGCACCCACAACTCTCGGAGTGCATTACTAAAATGCTGGCTGTGGCTGAGCCTCTCCTGGGGACACCCATTTCCCACAGGAAGGGGTGCGGTGTGGAGGGGGAGGGGTATAGCATAGGGAAGGGCCCACTGCCCCGGCCCCACCACACCAGGAGGACCTGCCTGCTGATTTCCTGTCTGGCCACATCAAAGTTCCTGCCAGTCATGCTGCCCTTGCCCAGTCCAGGCCCAGTTATTCATTTCTGGGTGGCCCTGGGCAGAGCCCTGGGAGGCTGGGTGGTTGCTTGGCAACACAACAAGTTGGGTGCCAGGCATCCGATGGGTGGGCTGGGCCTCCAGGGATGGCTTCCTGGGCCCAGCGGGCCCCTCCATGGCCTCCTGCTCTGCTTCTACCGCTGAGTTTGGACAACTGAGCTCATTTTCCCTGGAAATCTGACACTGGATACCAGCCTGGATTTATTTAATAGTTTTCAAATGTGTCTAATGCGGCAGTAATCAAGGCCTGTTGCCGACTTCCCAGTGACTGACTGGAGTGACCCTGGTGTTTTATTTCTCGCTAACCTTCAATTTCTGCTCCTGACCTTTCGCACGCAATATTTCAGTATAAATAATGCCGTTTTGCAAACACATTGCCCTGATTACTCTGTAGGGCCCTGATTCTCCATGTGTGAAAGTCTCTGAAGTAAGTAGTGATTTGTTCTCCTCTCTGGTAATTGCTGTTTTAGAAATAGCTTCTTCAGACGTCTGCCACAAATTGGCATCTCCCTGACACGCTGCGCGCCTGCCAGCGCAGCTGCAGGGTGCGCATCTTCTGTACAGTCATGGTGCGGGCTCCCAGAGGCGACTGTCCCGGCTGGGCAGAGGGGACGTGGCCCCTGGTCCGTGCGACCTTGAAGGCAACCTCCACGGAGGTGCTGGGAGGGAGGAGAGGGGAGTTACACCCTTTGCGGGCTCCTCTTGACCTTGCAGCTTGGGAGGTCAGCAGCTGTATCCCAGGCCCAGCTGTGAGCCCGGCCCTGACCATATCCTGATGGACGGTGGGGGCCACACCATTGGAAGGGTGTGGGTCCACGAGGGTCTGTTGCCCTGAGTCCCCTGTGGCGGGGAAGGAGGGTTGACATCCGTGTCCTTAGCACTGACTCGGCCCCCAGCATACTGCAGGCGCTCACAGACGCTGCGATGAGGACTGCCGGCGTGAGGGGGCCCAGAGGGAGTACACTCCTGCTTTTCATCCTGCTTTCACTGAGGCCGAGCCCCTCTGTGGATCCAGTGTGGTGGGTGGGGGCTGCCAGCATCCACGACGGAGCCCTTTCTTCCTGGCTGCGGAGCAAGAAGCAGGTGGCCAGGGGCTTCTGGCTGCCTCCGGAGTAGCTGTACCTGATCCACTGGGGGGCTGCCGGGGAGGGGAAGAGAAGTAAAGATGGGGGTCCTTCGCGTGCAGGCTGTGAATAGAGCCTGCTAGTCTTCGGTGGCTGTTTTGAACCCTTTGGTGATTAATTTCCACAGAAGGTTGAGATCTGAGAGGAAGGAAAAAGTCAATGACTAATCTATTAAGCTCCCGGGGTAACTTATTTACATGTTTTTAATGATTACTTCCTACCTGGGCCTCTAGAGAGTAAGCGAACCTGAACCGCTGTGTGCGTGCTAAGTGAGGGGGTGCGCGCCGCTAAGGGCCGCAGCTGCGGGTGGCTGGAGAAGCAAGAGTGGACCAGTGGCCCGTGAGACTGGGGGCCTGGCTCCCTGCATCCCATGGGGCGGCCCTGCTCCTCCGTTGCTGGAGGTTTCCTCCGTGGGCCTAAGTCTGCTGCTTTGGGGGGGATGGGCAGAGCTTCTGCAACCATCCTTTCCGGGTCCCAACCGCGCAGGAGGCTGCTGTGCGGCTGCCAATCCCATTTCTCCATCTTCAATTGCAAATTTGAGAAGCCACTCTCTCCAGGGGCCACTCAGGCAGACCCCGCCTGGTCCCAGACAGCTGGGTGGGGCACCGGCTGGAAACAGCTTCAAGGGCCTGGGCACAGACACACCGGGAGGCTGTGAGCCTCTCTGGCAGGTGGTTTGGAGCTGAGCTGGGGACTCAATATTTTTGTCTTGTGTTGCCAATGGCTGAGACTCCTGGTTCCGTATGTCACTGTATGGGGGTGAACCACGTCCTTCCAAAACTCCTTTCACCAGGAACTTAACAGGTGGCCGCATTGAGGACTCAGTCTTTGCGCTGTAACTAGGTTGAGGTCGCAATGCAGTAGGGCAGGCCTTAATTCCAATAGGCTCATGTCATTCTAGCAAGAGACACAGACACACAGGAGGGGCCGTGATGGCAGAGACAGGTGTCAGAGTGATGTGGCAATAAGCCAGTGAAAGCTGGCAGCTACCAGAGCCAGGAAAAGGTGGGACAGATCTGCCCCAAGAGGAAGGGACTCTCGGACCCACATTCCACACTTGTGGCCTCCAGGCTGTGAGGGGGTCCATTTCAGTTCATTTTAAGCCCCCCTCCCCAGGTGGCAGTATTTCGTGTTGGTGGCCCCAGGATATGAATGCGGTCACCCTGACAGAAGTGGGGTGCCTGCTGCCCCTCTGTCCTCCAGGCTTTCCAGGGAGCCCATGCGCCCCTGTCCTGGGAACCAGGGCTCACAGCTGCCTGCTAAGAGCATACCCTTGGGAATGTGTCCTGAGGTGACGTGGTGGCTTGCGGGAACTCTGCCTGCTGCCCAGGAGCGTGTGCTGGAGTTTGGATAGGGATGCTCAGGCAGCTCAGAGGCTCCGGGATAACAGGCACTGTGTCCCTGCTTCCCAGGTGATGCTCCCGGGGAAACTTACTCAGCTGGAGTGAGCAGGGAGGTGTCAACTCTCCCATCCTGACCTCCGGTCACGGCTCGGCTTCCACAGCCTTCTGTCCCTTTCTCCCTCAGGACTTCGTCTCCCTGTTGCATCCCCGCAGTGCAGCGCTGTCCGAGGAGAGGGGAAGAGATGGGGCACCCCATGACCTGGGGAGGGGAAAGAGCACAGGGTAGGGAGACAGGCCAGGTGCCAGAAGCCACTGTGGGGAGGGTGCAGGGGACCATGAGGAGAAGGGTTTTGCAGGGTAAAATCTACATGATAGTCACAGCTTCCCAGGCCCAGGTGCTGGCTGTGGGGGCAGACGGACCTTTTGGCTTCCTTCTTCCCTCTGACCCCCTCCCTCCCCCCGGAGTAGAATCATCAGCTAGTTTTGTAACAGTGCTGCTGAGCAAAGCCCCCCAGTGTCAATGGCTCTCAAGAGAGAACTTGGAATTCTCTTGCTCATGGTCTGGTCTGCAGGTGGCTCTGCTGAGGCAGCTGGTGAAGTTCATGTCTGCTCCATGTGGCTTTCAATCTGGGACCAGCGTCCTTGGGGCAGGCACGGTCATCTGGTCGATGGCAGGGGCGTAAGAGGAGCAAGTGGACACTCGGATACCCCTTGACCTCAGCTTAGTGCTGACACCTGGTTGGTTCTGCTAACGTCCCACACGCCCAAGGTACATGGGGTGGGGCCTTGTGTTCGTTCCACCCCAGGGGGCAGGGCCAGGAAGGGCAGAAGAACAACTGCAGACAGACAGACGGTGTCATCTCATGATTCCCTGGGTCAGGCTCTCTCCATCCCAGAGCCTTGAATCTGACTGGAGGGACCAAACTACTATAAATGACTGCAGACCATGCTTGCTTGTTGGGACCATGCATGCTGATTGGGGACCATGTATGCTGATTGCAGACCATGCATGCTAATTGGGACCATGCATGCTGATTGCAGACAATGCATGCTGATTGGGACCATGCACGCTGGTTGCGGACCATGCATGCTGATGGGAGACCACACACCATACACACTGGCTGCATATCATTCACGCTCTCCACTGGCGTTTTCTAGTGAGGCTCCAGTCACCGCATTGTCCCCCAGGCCTTGAGAACTGTTTGGCTGCTGGCCTGCCAGCCTTCCCGTTGTGGGCCTGAGAGCTCTCCTCACATCTTCCTAATGAGTTCCATTTTTTCTCAGCTAGCCTGCTGCTGGAGGATGCTGACACTGACTGAATTCTCGACAGAAACATGGCACCCATTTCCTTACTAAGCTGAGTGCCCTGCCCTCCCACAACCCCCTGGGCAGCCAGCCTGGCTTCTCCCCTGGGTGAGCATGTGCATTCACATTCCAGAACTTACTGAGGATTCTGTTTGTGTGCGATTTCCAGAAGAAGCAAGTCCATCGATGGAAAGTAGATTGATGGTTGCCTAGGGCTGGGGGTGGGGGGATGGAGAATGATCGCTGATTGATACGAGGCTTTTTTGGGGGGTGATAAAGTGTTCTAAAAATGGTGGTGGTGGTGGTTGTGCACCTCTGAACATATGAACAACTATTGCCATGTCTGACATGTCCACTAAGTGGGTGAGTTGGATGGTCTGTGAATGGCATCTCAATAAAGCGGTTTAAAGCAAAAGCAATAAACTGAGGCATTGTAATAGCAGCTATCACTCAGAAGTGGTGTCTACCCCCCCTGAGGGGACATCGGGAAATGTCCGGAGAATGTCTGGAGAAGTTCTTGGTGGTCAGCCTGGGGCAGTGTCAGTGGCCTCTCGTTGGGGGAAGTCCAGGGATGCTGCTGCCCAGCCTGCTGTACAGGACACCCCCCCTAAAAAAAATGACCCACACTCTGTGTCCCCTGGGCCGGGCCTGAGAAACTCTGCCACAGGTGGAGCTGTGAAAAGCAGGCTCCTTAGAGTCAAAATTTCCAATTTAAGATCCTGGCTCCTGCCCTTCCTAATGTTGTGGACCCGGAAAGTGATGGGGTTTCCCTGTGCCTCAGTTTCCCGTCTGTTGAAATCAGGATGTTTCTAACAGCGCCCCACCGAAGCATAAGCCCTGGGGTGGAGTCAGACTCCATGCCAGCCTGCTCAGCCATCTGTGCCCCGCGGTGACATGCACCATGTGGGTCCTGGACACCAGCCTGTCCTACTCGCCCAATTCATTCTGTGCAGTGACCTAAGCTAAACAGCACAGCGTCTCCGTTCGGGGTAACTTTGAGCTTGTATCACATAGGGACTTAGAGTTCTGACACTCAGAGGAGATGGCTTCAGGCGAGGTTTCCAGTCTGTGCGCTGGCTCACTCACTCCCTCAGAGCCAGCAGGCACCGGGGGTGGCAGACGGCAGGGACTTGCTGTGGACACAGCTGGAGAGTGGCCATGTCTGCAGAGCCCGAGCGGTGACCAGGCCTCTGTGTCCACTCCCTCAGCCTCTGAGAGGGAGCCGAGGGCACCCTCCTTCACCCTGGACTCCGGGTCCCACCCAAGACTCGGGGTCCCGCCCTGATGAGCCGACACATTCTGGTCCCCTCGCCCAACCCTCCTCTCAGCAGCCAGTGCAAACCCCTCGGTCAGCATCAACTGTAATGTCTTCAGACAAGTCCTGAAATTAAAATCAGAAGGAAAGAAAAATACTGGAATTTTAGGTTGAAGAAAAATGGTTTAATGTATAAAACAATTAATCTTTATGCCAATGCCTTTGTAATATTTAATTCTTGATATTTTTTATGGAGGATGGGCCCACGGAAGTCACACCGTGGCAGCACGGGAAAGCAGGGGAAGGGGTCTGAGCCTCTCCTTGGGCCATGGGAGCTCCGGACGCTCCCTAACAGAGGGGGGCATCAGCCTGATGCTTGGGGAGGCCCTCTGGAGGCAGTGGAGGGATGGAGGGTGGGGACCCAGCAGGTCAGTCCCTGAGGCGGGGAGGAGGCCAGGAGCCCCCTGTGGTCACACCTGTTGGTCCAGGGAGAAGGGTGGAGCTTCTAGTTCCAGGCCTGCTCATTGGCTGGCTTGTTTCTGACCTTCTACCATCCCTGGACCATGAGTCTCTTCTACCAACCCCGGACCACTACTGTATTCCTGGTGCTGGGCACAGGGCTCAGCACACAGTAGGGCTACAGCGTGCAGTTATGACTCAATTACTGAATTATTCCCCTGACTTTTGAGGTAGGTGTGCCCATGCTGATATCAAGGGATGCCGTCCTCCGTCCCGAGATCCTTGGGGGAGGGCCCGTGGCCCCATGTTACTCAGTGGGATGACTCCGAAGGTAAAGTGACTGCTGTGATTTTAGGGGCGGGTGTGAACCCCCCTTCTTGTCATTTGTTTGTGGGTCCTTGGTCCCCCCAAGGCTTGTTGGATGCCCTCTCAGGCTGTGACAGTCGGGCAGACCAATCTGTTCTTGGGGCCTTGGCATCAGTCATCAGAAGAGTTTAATTAGTGTCTTTTAATCCTTTATTTTAAATGGATGGATGTCTGCTGCTGAAATGCTAACAACCGCACTTTATAAATGGCTCTGCTCTCGTTTGGAAGACAGACGGGCTTTGATATAAATTGGCCAGGGGACAAACGGTTTATTTACTTGAAACTTGGAAGTATGTAGGGGTGCTGGCTGCGCCTTGCTGGGTCTTTGCCCGGGTTTGGGGGTCTTGTTGGTAAAGACGGTCAAGGTCAAAGCTCCGTGCACAGCAAGGTCATGGTGAGGGACACTGGGCACATGTGCGGGGTGAGGAACGGGGTGGGCCCAGGGCCCTGCATGGGCCTACCCAGGGGCCAAGGCCCACTGTCCTTGCCACATCGAGCCCAGTGCTGTGGACTGCATGTGTCCCCTCCAGTTTTGTGTTGAAACCCCACCCTCAGTGTGACTGTATTTGGAGGTGGGGCCATGGGGGTGACTATTTCAGGATGAGGCCAGAAGACAGATCTTCCTGATGGGATCAGAGAGCTCTCTCTCCCGCTCTGTATTTCTGTCTTTCTCTTCCCACACACCCCTTTCTGGCATGTGGAGACGCCGTGAGAAGGCAGCCATCTGCCAGACTGAAAGAAGACCCTCAGCAGGCACTAAAACTGCTGGCACCTTGACCTTGGCTTTCAGCCTCCAGGACAGTTGGAGATGAACGTTTGTTGGTCAAGACCCCAGACGGCGGCGTTGTGTTATAGCAGCCTGAGTCGACCAAGACACCGGGTCAAGGCAGCTGCCTGAGCACGAGAAAGTGGACCACGGTTTTTAAAGACCGGGGAGTCTGCGTGGAACTGAAACAGGCGGGAACTAATTGGGACAGGAAGGAAGATGGTCTGTGGTGCAGAGGCCTGGGCTTCCGGGGCAGTTTCGATCAGGACAAACGCTGAGCATTCTGGGATGGCTTGGAGGGATTCTTGTTGTGCACCGAGAACCCTGTGGAGACACGACCGAGTGAGGTCCGCATTTCCTGCAGATTCTGGGGCTTGGTGGAGTCTTGCAGACCTTTTAGAGAGCGATCGGGAGCGGAGCTCCATTTTGCCAGGCAGCAGCCCGCATTCTAACGACCGAGAGCTGCATTTGCTCCAGTGAGGACCCCAGTTTGCTGCTTCGGGAAACGCTGAGCGACCCTTGCGAGGAAGGGCTGGGGTCTGGTTAAGCCCTTGCATTCTTCGCGTTACGTGAGACTTCGCACTGTGGGAAGCAGAGCCCGCAGCCAGGGGTAAAGTGCAGGCACTTCATTTGGAAGGTGTAAGCCCAGGTGGCAACAGTGAGGAGAAAAGAGAGGTAAGGCAAAATAATAACAACAGCAATACTACTACTACTACTACTACTACTACTACTACTACTACAGCAAAGCAACACAGTGGGACGCACTGCCTGGCTCTGGCCGCTCCATGAAGAGCTGTGAATGACACAGTAGGTGGCAGGGACGTCCCGCTCCGAGAGTGGGACTTCTCTGGAAGGTTTGCCAAGGGAAGCGGCACCTGGGAGAGATCCATCCCTGCTCTCGTGTCCCGTTGGAAAGTTGATTTCCCTGCCCTCGGGTTGAGTCATGGGCCCTCCAGAGGCTGCTCAGGGGAACCAACTCTTAGCTCCACACACCCCATTCAAGCATTTCACCCAAGTCGGGGTGTGGGGGGCACTTGGTACGCTGAGGGGTGCTGAGCACGAGAGAGAAGACCCGAGGCGGCTGGAGAAGCCCCTAGGAGGTGCCCCAAAGTTCTTGTTCACAAACCCTGCCTGCCGAACAGTCTTGTACATGAACGAGGGCTGTGATAAGGCCCAGCCTTCCGGGGACCCGCAGCTGGGGGAACATATCCAGGCCCAGTGAAGGGCAAGGTGACAGTGAGTGACCGATTGCTTGGTGCAGCACACAACAGACTCTGAGGGCCGGCCCCAGGGCAGCCACATCTCAGCCACAGACACGGGTGCCCAGGTGCCAGGTTCTTTTTTTTCCTGTTTCACTGGCTCAGCATTTACCTCCCTGCCCCACCAGCCTTCAGGGAAAGCTTGCAGGGAGAGCAGGAAGTCTGGCTCAGTGGGGTGACCCAGTTCGACACGGGGTTCAGGCACGGTGGGGAGCATAGGCGTGCTACGTGTGCGCCACAACTGTTTTCCTTTTAACACTTTGTGAATTCTTGGGTATAAGGCAGGGCTCTTATTTTTCGAGCACGGGCCCCTGATTGGAATTCCAGTCTCTCTCCCTTTCTCTCTCTGGTAAGCCACACTCATAATAGTCTTTGGTTCCTCACTGAGGACCAAGGCCTGGAAGTCACATAACCATATAAAACAATCTGAGGGTAGAATCCTTCCAGAGTGATATGATTTATTTTCTAATCTCTTATGATTGACTTGCCCAATTGAATTCAGGAGCAATATATTTAAGAACTCCCCTTTATCTCCCCTTTCTGAAGAAGTCTGTTTGGTTTTCAGAGCAGCCGCTGTCGTACTGATTGGCTTCCATGATATTTAACTCTTCTACCTGGTTATAATAACTGCGGTGACTGGCACAGGTTTGGGAACAACATGGCGGCCTCAGATAAGTGTGTTCATCCCCTTCACCTGCTGTAACCAAGCACCACACCTGGGCGGCTTAGAGAGAAGTACCGGGGTCTCCTCTCCTAGTTCAGAGGCCTGAAGCCTGAGGTCAAGGTGTGTGTGTGTGTGTGTGAGTGTGTGAGCGTGAGCATGTGCATTTGTGTGTGATTAAAAGCATGTGTTTCTTTGTGTGAGTGTGCATGTGTGAGGGTATATGAGTGTGTATATGTGTGAGTGTGTATGGGCATATGTGTGCAATGGTAAGTGTATGAGTAAGTGTGTGATTGCATGTGTGATTGATTATGTGTGTGATTGTGAGTGTGTATGTGTGATTCTCTGTGTGTGTATGTGTGAGTGTGAGTGTGCACTGACCGTGCAGTCACGCGTCTGTACTTTGGGAAGGCCAGTGGGGCGGGGGCAGCAGCCGCACCTGGGCCCTCACCTCCTCTCTGCCCATCATGGAGCTTGTTGTTTGAGGCACTTTCCACCCGAGCCCCTGGCCTCCCGCCCGGAGACCTGGAAGGGGCCATGGCACCCCTCCAGGTTTCGAAGGCTGTGGATCAGGTCCCAGAGGCTCCTGCGTGCACGCACGAGACAGAGAGGGGGGTCTGGTTTCAAAGCAGGTCCCTGCCACTGGCCCGCTGCACAACCCCCTGTTCACTGAACCCGTCTCCTCCTCAGTTTTCTCATCTGTAAGGTGGGGACAATGATGAGGCTTTCCTGGAGGGTTAAGTCAGATTCCGTGTGCTACTCACACACCCGTCAGTGTCCGCGACCATTGTCACAGCTCTACAAAGGGTCCTGGGACCTCAGAGACACTCAGTAAACTGCTGTTGTCACTGCTCTTCTTATTAGTTGAGCCACAAGGAGTTACTGAGCGAGAATCCACAGCAAAGAGACCCCAACTTCAGACAGGAGAACCTTCCCTCACCGGAGAGAGACGGCACCTCACATAGTGGGTGGACACATGCACACATGCACACGGACACGAGTTTACGTCGGAGCCTCGGAGCAAGAAAGCACAGTCCCCGGTCCCTGAGGCCAAGAGGAAGTGGAGTCTCGAGGGCAGTCGGGGCTGTGTCCCCGGAGTCGCTGGGCTGCGGGGAGTGGGGGGGTGGGGTGCGGCTGGGCGTGGTGCCCACACGGGGGTGGGGTGGGGGAGGGCTGAGATGTGGGCCCCGATGAGAAACAAGAAATAATGAAAGGGATACATCACACCCCGGGAAGTACAGAAAATAGGACAACTTCAAAGGCACACTCAAATAACTGTGTTCAAAGTATCTGGAGAGGTGAAGGGAAGATAAGACGCTCTCAAGCAAGAATATGACATGAAGGAAGATACGGCAGGAGGGTCTGGAAAAGAAGGAAGCAGGACCACCGAAATGACACAAAATACAGCCAAACCGAGTGAAACTAGATGAGCCCGCTGACAGTCACCCAGAGCTAGAGAGTTGGGGGAAGCGTCGAGAAAAGAGAAGCTTCCAGACCCAGACGAGGGGGAGCAGATCTGCCATCCACAGAGGGGAGGCCCTGAGGGAGAGGCAGGACCACCCCGGGAGAGGGGGTTTTCAAAGCCGCAATGGCTGAGAGATTTCCAGAACTGATGAAAGGTGTGAGACAGACGGAAGGAGCAAACCTCTGAGCGGCATCCGTAAAAACAAGTCTCCGTACAGACGGGCTCTGCTTCACATCTGGTGACTGCAATTCCAAGAGAAGACTCTCGCAGCCATCAGAGAGCAGGGTGGGCCCTTTCAGGTGCTGCTAGGGGAGGGGGCGGGCCCATGGATCCTCGGGGAGGTCATTTGCTGTAACAGATGCAGGTTTTTTTCTAAAAACCCGCGAACCTGTTTGCTTGTCATTTCCATCCTAGAAATTTGCTCCGAGAAAGTAGTAATGGGCGTGCACAGAGATTTAAATGCAGCTGTGTTTGCTGTGGCACAAACACAGGAAAATCTGCATTTCTAAACAAACACATCCACACAAACCAGCGTACTGACCACAGACTGGGACGGCACCCCGCGTGATAATTAGCTTTGAAAGAGTATTTATGATGTGGAGGGGCCATGGGATTTGTTACATTCAAAGAGAAAGCAGACGACACCACTGTGTTCAGCACATCTTACTTTGGCTCGGCACGTGTTCGTGTGTGTGCCCATGTACGTGCACACGTGTGTGCAGCATTAGCAGGATTTGACCCATGTCACTGTCATTGTCTGGATGAGGGGTGTGGCAGGACTTCATTCTGTGCAGTTGTGTGTTTGCACGTGTGGCCTGCGTTATCTACAGCAAACGTGTGTCATATTGTAATAAATAGATTGCTCCCCAGGCCGTTGGAGGCTGGTCATTGGCCAGACCACTGACACCCCACGGGGACGAGGGGAAGGTCAAGTCCCCACGCAGCCGCGTGGCTGCCGAGGACCAAGCCTTTCTTCCCTTCCCCATGAGTGCTGGGTGGGTGGTGCTGCCTTTCTCCTCAGGCTGGAGCATCGCAGGAGGAACCCACGTGGCACGTTTAGCGTGGAGCCGGCACCAGGCAGGTGCACTTAGGTGAGGGATGAAATAAACCGGCGTCGTTCCTGAGCACTATGTGCCTTGAACGTTCTGCAGAACCAGCCTTTCAAGGCCCTGCTGCAGGAAGAAGGCGGTAGGTGGGTGGAGGAGAGAGGCCTGATGAGGGCCCTGTGAAGGGCCCAGCATACGTGTGGGGAACAGATGCCTGCAGTGCAGGTGGGGTTCAGGTTCAGTGTGCTCTGGCAGCTTTCAAAGAGAACCAATCAGTGCCGGGCCTGGAAAAACAGCATTTTGTGAAGCTGCCACTGTGGGTGGCTTTGGGACAAGGGAACACTGTTATGCAGGAGTCCCGTCAAAGCAGCAATGGGGAGTGCACCTGATGTAGCCCCTCCCTGCCAGACCAGTGAGCTGGGGGCAGTGGTGGCAGGTGGGGGGCAGGCTTCTAGCCCCAGAAAACACCGAGGCCTCTCATCTCAGGAGAGTGCTATGAGTCTTCACACGAGAGGGGTGGGTGGACATGCCAGGCCAGATACCCCGTTCCTGCAGGTGGACACGAATCGCCTTGGCTGCAGTTCCTAATGCCTTTGGTGGGCGAGACGGCCCCTCTAGCTGCCCCTGCTGGGAAGTGATGGGTCCTGCCCCACGGCCAGGGCCTTGCTGTGGCTCATCCCCTTTCTCTCTCCTGGTGACCGGGGCTTCCCAGCGTGAGTGGGGAGGCTGCATGCCAGCCACAGACGAGGCTTCGGCCTGAAAAATTTAAACACTGAGCTCCGCTGGCCCAAAATGTAATCAAATGTTACATTATGAAAGATCTCTGGGTTCAGTTGGCTGGCAGATAATGGATGGGCCTCAGCGGTTCAGGAAGCAGCTCGCCCCTGACTGCTGGCCGCACTGTTCCTGTAAAGCCGGAGATCCGCACCCGCTCCATCCACCCGGGAGCTGGCCTTGTCCGTTCGCCGAGAACAGCGGCCTCCGCTGGTGGCATGGCCGTGAGCACCAGGGGGTGTGGAGAGTGGGGGGTCTTCCCGTGACCCTACAGGCTCTGATCAGTGAGGACCGACCACAGCATACCTCCTGCTGTTGTGACCGGGTGGATGGGCTTCAGCGTTGTGAGAAACCCTCTCACATGAGGCTGCCATTTCTGACTCTGCATTGCTACTGGACTCCATCCCCACCTCATCCAGCCTGCCTCCTTGTCTCGGTCCACTCGGCGGCCATCACAACGCGCCACACACGGGGACGCTCAGACCACTGACACTTATTTCCCACAGGCTGGAGGCTGGGAGTCCAGGTCAGGGTGCAGGCAGATTTAGCTCCTGGTGAGGGCCTGCTTCCTGGCTGGCAGACGGCCCCTTCTCCCTGGCTCCCCAAGTGGCAGAGGGAGCGTGAGCCTTCTGGCTGCTCTTCTCACAAGGCCGCTGATCCCACGGAGGCCCCACCCTCGTGGCCTCATCTTACCCTAACGATCTCCCTAAGGCCCACCTCCCAGGCCGTCCTATTGGGAGTTAGGGCTTCAACATACGGGTTACAGGGGACACAAGCAGGCAGCCCAGAGCACCCCTCTCCCCATGGATGCCCTGCCAGCTGCCATCGCACAGGTGACCGGCTGCCCTGGAGACTGTGACCCAAGACCAGAGCCTGCTGGCAGTATCATCGCATGTCACAGGAAGGCGTGATCCGATGATCAGGGGGTTCCTTCTCCATGGGCAGGGACACCCCAAACAAGAAAGAACCCTGCTCTGCCCAGTCCTCTTCCCAGGCTCAGGAGGGTGAGAGGGACCAGAGAGGCCGCCTTTTAAATTTTATTTCACTTCGACGAATGGAGCTGGACATGGAAACAGCCCTGGGAGGCCGGTGGTCCCACACCCGGCATGTCTGTCCCTCTTTCTGCAGGTCTCTCCCGCCCCTGGGGAGGTCCAGGGGATTTCCCACGCTCCCCCGGTGCCCCGGCCTTGTCTGCACCCCGCTCCCCGACACGAGCTGGCTCTCAGGCCCTCCTTCCTTTTATTTTCTCTTTGCTAAACCAGGCATTCGCTTTTCTAACATTTTCTCTGGGCTCTTTCCTGTAGCAAGAAACATGGAACCCATCAGCCCTAAGTCTGCCCAAACCACAGTTCAAACAAATCTCTTCCTCACCACCTTCCTGAGTCAGAAAATCCTGGGCCACCACCTTCCAGCCAGAACAATACATGAGTAGGCCTGGTCTCACCAGAGTGTCACCTGCCGGCCCCCCGGCCCCTTGAACTTATGATTATCAGCTGACGCCTGTCCAACGAGGATGGAATGCCAGGCACTTCCTTGCGTGCGTTGCAAGTACTAACTTATTTAATTCTTATTTGGTCTTGCGACGGAGAGACCATCGCTGGCTCCATTTTCACAGGGGAGGAAACTGAGGCACAGAGAGGTTGAATGACTGGCCGAGGTCCCAGCGGTAGGGACAGGGCCAGGACTGGAAGGCAGGGGGTGACAGAGGTGGGCCTAGGCTCCTGCCACCGAGTTTGTCCCTAGAGCCCTGGCCCCTACACTTCCCCACCAAGGCCCCGGCCACACCAGCTCTCACATGAGCAGAGGATGCCCCTCGAAAGTTATCTCCCCGCCTTCTGTCCTGTGAACTGTCCAGATTTTTTGTCACTGCTTCTTGCAGTGGTCACTGTCCTTGAAGAGGGAGACCACCCACTACCTGCCGCCTTAACTCTCATCTGAGCTTCGACCCCGCCCTGGCTGCTGATCTTTCCCAGAGCTGGGGTCTCCCACCCACCAGCTGGTACGAGCTGAGACGGCCTCTCCCATTCCCTGGAGCCCCGTTCCACGGGGGTACAACTGCCTTTTGCTTCTCTGGTGGTCCCACTGGTGATTCACCCCCCTCCCCTGAGAGCCCTCAGACCCAGCACGCTCATTTCCCCTCCCCTCCGGCGGGCGGGTTTCCCGAGGTCCCTCCCTTCCCCCACCCTCCCTCTGTCCTTGAATCTGCCCGCTGCCCTTCTCGCCTGCTTCTTGCACAGCTGCTGTTTTGAGAGTCGTTCTGGGGAACATTCTCAAGCCCCCACTTCCTCCTCCGCGCCCCTGGAGACAGACAGACAGCCAGCCGGCGCCTGGCCCGGGCCTTTCGAGTCAGCGCCTTCCTGGCTCCTGGGCCGCCAGCATACGGAGCCCTCACTCTTCTGTAGGAAGGGCGCCCGTTCTTCCTTAGCTGCTGCCTCGGGAGCTCCCTGCCTCCCGCCGACGAGGGGGCATCTGGGCCTCGGAAACCTAAGCCACGATCGGAATTTGTGACTAGCACGTCCCGGGCCAATTGAACCAGGCGGTGAGAGGAGACCGGGACGAACCCCGAGGATTGAAGGGTAGTCCCTTCACACCCCACTCCCCGCCCCCCTCAGCCTTGAAAGCAATCAGGAAAAGAAAAAAAGAGGAAGAAACGCAGGGGCAGATGCTGGCCAGTGGGCCCCACAGCTTACTGTGCCCTCTGGGACCCTGTGGGGTCACTGCCAAGCCTCTGGCTGGCCGTCCACAGGCAGCAAGGACCCAGCTGCCTGCGCAGCTCAGAGCCTGGCCCCCTGGGCTGTGGCCTGGCTGAGAAACAGAGGGCAGCGTGGCAAAGGAAGTGGTTCTGCCCCTGAGTGCCTGAGACTCACGTGCCCAAAGACCTTGTCAGAGCTGGGACTTCGCCGTGCCTGCCGGAAATGGCACATCCCAGCTGCAAGGCCAAGGTCTATGACCCACTAAAAAGTGGCCACTGGCTTATAGTTAAAGCCTCCATGAGCCGAAGTCACTTGTCAAAGTCCAGATCCGGCAGAACTCAAGTGTGCTCCGGCCTGAGGCCCAGCATGGCCACAGGCCCGTGAAACCCGGCCCCTTGAGAACTCGGGCTGTGCGGAACCTGAGTGCTTTCACGAAGCCAGGAGCCCACAAGCGTCCAGGGCAGCATTGATGCCCAGGCCTGAGGCCACCTGCTCCGACGGCTCCGGAAACCTCAGTCTCTGGCTCACACGTGCTCCTGGATTCTGTTCTTAGTCTGTTTCACCCATTGCTAGCAAGGAGACAGGTGTTAGGTGGATGTAGGCCATGACCCTCATTCCTGGAACCTGTGAAAACAGGACCCTGAGTAGACTTTGCAGACGGGACAAAGTGAAGGACCTTGAGATGGGAGACTGTCTGGATGATCCAGGCGGGCCCAAGGTCACCCCAGGGATGCTCACCAAGGTCAGAGAGGGAGAAGGTGACGTGGCGACGGGAGGTGAGGTCAGAGCAAGGAGGCGGGGTGGGGGGAGGCCGAGCCATGTGGGCAGCTTCCAGAAGCTGGAAAAGGCAGGGAAATGCTTCCCCTCCAGTCTCCAGCCCTGCCAACCCATTTTTGGCCTTCTGACATCCAGAACCGTAATATAATAAATCTTGCCATTTGTAGTAATCTGTTCCCGCGGCAATGGAAGGAGAAACAATACTAAATAAAAGTCCCCCATCAGCTGAGCCACGCTCCTTGCCTGGAGAGGAGGGAATGTGTGGTTTCCTGCTGGAGGCCGCCCAGGGACAAAGCAACCCAGAGGAAGACCCCATTTGGTGGCAGGGCTCTGCCCTTCTCCAAGGTGGCCTTGCAGGACCATCACCCTGCAGACCGCCTGCCAGAGCAGGGAGCAGGAATCTGGGGAGGGCTCCTCAGGCTGAGGTCCCCAACGCTGGACACTGTGCTGGAGCTCTGCACTGGATACCGGCGGGTCCTTACTCTTCCTGACCCGCCTCTGCCTCTGCCTCTGCCTCTGGGTGGCAGGACTCTTCCTGCCACCTGAACAGAACACTGTTTCCCATGTGGCAAGGAGAGCAGGACACAGACACCGAGTCCCACCCGGTGGCCTCCCGTGACCCTGCTGGTCACCCTCCCCTGCTTCTCTGGTGGCACCTGCATCAGCACCGTCTGCCTGAAGGAAGGAAAAACGACCCCTCCCTACAGTATTGTGAAAAACAGTTTCCTGGCAAACTCCTCTTCATCCTTCAAGACCTGGCTCAAATTGCCCCTTCCCTCTACCTCTCTATATGAGGCCCCCTGCTTTTCCCAGCCCCACTCAGATCAAACATGGGTCCACCTACACCATCCACCACACCTAAGGCCCCCAGAGGACAGGCACTGGGCTGTTTATCTTGAACCTGCAGGCCTTGCCTAGGATTTGGTGCACAGTAGCTGTTCAGTTAATGCCCGAACACATGTTGCTTTGTGCCTTTTACATTTCAGCGTCTCTCTATGCATTTCCTTCTGATGAGACTTTCAGAAGCCCCCGTTGTGCTCCCTGGCCCTATCCACACCCTTGGCTGCTGGGGGCACAGGGCTCTGTCCAGAGTCAGCACCCGCCCCCCCCTCGGCCCTCCCTATGCTCGTGTGGACAGAGGCCCAGAATGTGTGATTGGCATTGATTTTTGTCTTTATGATTTAGGCTGCGATTGATTTTCTCAGGTGGAGCCTTTGCACTTAATGAAGCTGGGGCCGCTCTGCTCCATCCAGACGGGATTATGTGCAAGGACAATTACCCTTCTGGTGACAGCTTCTCTCTTTCCAAAATATATATATATAATGCAATGAAGATAACTCAGCTGGCTGGGCGGGAGGGGATGGGGCGTAGGTGGGGACAGTGAGGTGTGCTGCTTGTCACCCCCATCCTGCCGGGGGAAGACATTGTTAGAAGGATTGCATTATTGTATTTTTTTTTGTAAACTTGGGGAAAACATACAGTGTTGATTTAGAATAAAAGGATGCACTATGGAACAGAGTAAGAGGATGTTTTAGATCTGTTTTTCTTTAGCCGAGGCCTGAGAGCTGGGCACAGGTCGAGGCTCCTCCGCAGCACTGAGGGGTTTCCTGGAGATGGGGGCAGTGCCTCTCCACCGCCCCAGCTCACCCGAGTGGCCTGGAGGTGGGGCTCGGCCCCTCTGTGTTTCTCCAAGAGGGAGGGAGAGAGAGAAAGGGAAAGCAGGGGGAGTGAAGTGTAGGTCTCTGAGACAGGTAAGGAGGGCAGAACCGAGGCTGTGGGGAGCCCTCCACTCCTCAGCACTCTGATTGGAAATTCTGGAATGCACAGATGTACACATCAGTGCTAAAGAACTGGTGTTCGTAGGACCACGGAGTGAACAGTGCAAGCTGAAGACTTCCGGACTCGGCCCTGACCTTGGGCTCCGGGAGTCCCCTGCGGGTGTGGTCACCTGAGCTGCTGAGCTCATGGCTGTCCTCCTGTCTCTGGAAACGGGAGCCCTTGCCCAAGGACTGTCATTGACCCCTGGGGCCATGTCGAACCTGGGATCATTGCCTCCCCATCCCCCGCTGCCCGGCTGTCACTTCGGGGATCCACCTGCGAGGTGAGCACTTGGAAGACAACCTCTGCCACCACGACCTCACTCGCCGTGAATGGTGCCCGCAGCCCGTTCGGGGGATGCCCTGTGGTCACTGCAGTTCTTCAGCAGCTCTGAATGGGCAGTCGGGGACTTGTAGGGGACCCCAAAATGCTGCAGACAGGCTTCCCACCCCGAGCTCCCGAGCTGAGACCTGTAGGGAGGACAGACCCAGTGGCAGGTACAGGGATTGTTTGGGAAGAGAGTGGGAGGGAGGAGGGAAGGGCCTTGGGGAGGAGATGGGCCCCGGGAGCCTGTGCTCAGACTTGAGGGGGTGGGAGAGCAGAGGAGAGCGCCTGGGGCGGGGACCTCCTGAGGACTCAGGGGCTGCTGAGCAGACCAGCTGGGGCCTGCTGGAAGTGAGCCTGGGGGTGGGTGAATCCAGAGGGGCTCGTGGGCCCCGGTGGGCACAGCCCAGAGTGACAGAGGAAGCCCTTCCCTTTGCCTCCTCCCATATGCCCCACGATGCTTATAGGGAGACGTGGAGAGTTAGGGTGGCCAACCTTCTCAGTCTGCCTGAGCAATTCCTGGGAACTGGTGGCATTTTGGGGGCCAAAACAGGAAGTCCCCGGCAAACCAGGCCAAGCTGGTCACCCCATGAACATCCTGACCATTCTCACAGGGGAGGAAATGGAGGGTCAGAGAAGCCCCGGCCGGCTCATGCTCCTCCCGGCCTCTCTGCAGAGGGGACTGGGCACCACCGATGGCTCTCCAGACTCAGGGTGGGGCTTGAGGGGCTGGGCCATGCTCTGGGTGCCGGGTGAGGTCCGGTGTGCCCTCGCCTGGCCACACGTGGGTTTCGCCCTTGGCCCCTGGTGGCCTGGCTGCATCTCCCGCCGCTCCCCTTCGCCCTCCGCACTCACACCCGCCATTCCTTCTCCACCCGGGGCTGGGAGCATCTGGGCTCTGATCTGGACACACTGGCTGTGAGCGTCACTGGCTTTCTTAAAATGAGGGCCTGGAGGACGGGCGGCCGGGTACGGCTGAGAGTCTCTGGGAAGGTCGCGCCAATTGGAGCCCTAATTAATGTTTGTTTTATGACGTTCCAGGGAATGATCGCTCGATAAGATAATGCAAATAGAATTTTAAGGAAGCGTGTGTTCAATTTCAACAGTGGGCACAATCAGGCGCGAGAGCGAGCAGCCCGCTGGAAGCTGTTATTCTAAGAAGCAATATTGCTCTTCCTGCAATCTGTGCTTGGTAATTATTTCATTAATTGCAAACAGACGCGACTGGTGCCTGGGCCCCAGCTCTGTGCAGGAACACGGGGTCAAAGAGGACAAACCCTTCAGGTGCAGATCTTCCTGGAAAGGAGCTGGCAGGTGCCCCACAGGCTCCTGAACTTTCTGGGTAGCAGGTGGGGGTGGGGGTCTCTGGGTTTTGAAGACATCCGAGCCTCTGGCTGGGTGGGGACCAGGGCGTCCCATGGGGACAAGGCTGGGGCGCAGCGCGGTCCGACACCACTTCATTGGGGTAGCAGACCGACGGGCCTTTGGTTGTCTCGGAGGCCCCCGAGGGTGTGTTCAAGTTCCCTGTGGTGGCCTCAGAGAATGCCATTGACTTTATCACTTCAAACCACCCACATTCACTCATACCTTAGGTCCACCGAGAGTCACCTTGGGCCTCGGTGGAGGGCGGGTAGGTCAGCGTCCCTTCCGGGGGCTCCTGGCCTTTCGCAGCATCTGGGGGCCCCTGTGTTCCCTCCTCCATGTTCAAGGCTGGCGGTGGCTGGGGGAGTCAGTCTGTTGCTGTGCTGACTCTGGTCCTGAGTCTCTGCTTCTCTCTCCTCCCCTGTGAGGGACCCTGTGGTGATGTCGGGCCCACCAGGTGCTGCAGGGCCGTGTCCCCACTGGAACTCAGCTGCCACCTTCATCCTGTTGCTGTGTATGGACATCATCATAGGTCCCGGGATTAGAATGTCACCTTCAGGGGGCCATCACCCTGCCTCCCACATGTGACCAATACCTTGTGCCCAGGACACAACTGGCTTGCTTTCTGTGTCCATCATTTAAGCACAGAGGCGAGAAGGTGCTGGAGCCCCAGGGTGCTGTGGTTTGGTTTTGGCAACGCCGCTCCCTCAGGTCCACCCCTGGAAGTGCTGAGACCCGGCCTTGGGGAGCTGCAGGCCACTGTCCTTCTGACCGGATGGAGCCACTTGTCCTGCTTGTGTCACTCCGGGCCAGGAGAGGCCGGGGCTTGGACAGAGGAATGCTTCAGGTGCTGTGCATGCTGTGCAGGGACCCGGCTGCACTCCTGCATCTATAGCATGCGTCCCCACGGTCTCACAGCCCGGGCTCTGCTGGTCCCAGTGGCAGGACCTCCAGGCCTGGGACTGTGTTTCCCACCCCCAGGCCCAACCCCACCTTGGGCGGGCCCTGGACAGGAGGGACTGACGGCCCTTTTGCAGAGCAGCTGGCCTCGCCCCGGCCCCAGGATGCTGCCCATGTGGGGCGTTTTCTGGAGACCAGGCCACGGCTGCCTCCGTCCAGTTGTCCTGGAGACTTGTGGTTGAAACCCGGGACTTACCATTGGGTGAGTCACTCCCCATGTGACGTGAACCCCTGTCATACTACAGATGTCACCATGGTCCTGGAAAGTCCCTCCCACCCCTGCCCAGGCGGGCCCTAGGGAGCCGGTGGTCGGGACTTTCAAGGTCACAGCCTAGGCTCCCTGGTTCTCCTGTGGCTGGAACCCCGGCGTCTGTGGTCCTGCTCCGGCCTCTGTCACCCATGATGTGTGTTGTGACAAGTACCAGCCATCATTCCCTTTAGCCTCTGACCAGTGCTGTCACACGACTCTGCGCTCCTGGCAGCAGACTGCTGGGCTGCTTCCGGTTTGCAGTGGCTGTGACGAGAGCTGTGAGTGCCTCTGGGTGTGATAGCACCTAAGGGAGTCCCTCATGCTGGGACGGGAAGGGTCACTAGGGACCCCCTGTGGGGAGGACATTTGTCCCCTCAGGGTCACGTTCCAGCATGCCCCGCCCCCCACCACCTGTGTCCATCCCTTCTGTCTCCTTCCCTGGGCCCCCAGGCCTCCCTGGGGGCCTGCTCATGTAGGTACCAGCCCTGGAATCCTGGAATCGCCACTCCCAGCTCGGTATTTACTTAACAATGTAACAGTAATTGTAGGCTAATCGTGCTGCAGTGAGGGAACAGCCAGGGCCTGGGCAGTAAGTGGATAATAAACACCAGGGTTTATGGGTTCTGCTACTGGGAAGATGTATGGCCTTAATACTGCGTTATGTAACCAGTCATTTCTAGTTCGGAGTGGCTGGGCACTGGCGACAAGAACCCCGGCTGGCCAGCTCCTGGTAATTTGGCCCCTGGGGGGTAAAGACCGGCCCGTCGCTCCTCCCCCAAACCCTCTCCTTCACCTCCGGCTGGAGGAAGGTGATGAGAAAGGACCTCACTGTGCCGTAGCCTCCTCCAAGCCTTGTGTATAAGGCACAAGGGCCTCAGAGCCCCTTCAGAAGAAAACGCCATCCGGCACAAACTGGGCCCTGACGTTCTTGGGTGCCGCCCGAGCCCCTGCATCTGCACGGACCTGCGGGGCCTTGAGGGGCTTCCTGATCTGACCTTGTTTCCACCTGGTTTTAAGCTGTGAATGTCAGAGCTGGGGAGCCTGGGGGGGTCATACGGGGATCATCCCTTTCACCACAGTTAAACCGAGAACCTCAGCTCCAGAGGGTGGCTGGGGTGATGGCAGGCCCTTCCCTGCCAGGAGTTTGCTGAGGGGCCGGGCAGGCTGCCCAGTACCTCTGCATTCTCTGTAGGATGGCGTGGTCAGCTCGGCATGTGAGCTGTCCCCCCCTGCCACGTGGGCCCACACCCAGCCAGAGGAGCCGGCTGGAGACTGCCAGACCAGGCGGGCTCCAGAGATGGCTCCTGGGCATGGAGAGCAGGGCCTGGAGTGGTGGATGGCCGCCTGCCCGGGGGGGCCTGCCCCCGGGTCCCTGGTTCCAGAGGAAAATGCGCTCCGGATGAGAAGGGGCAACCTCCGCCATCAGGACTGTGAGGGGTTCTGCTGCGGGTGGCGTGGGGCTCAGAGAGGGGCTGCGCTGGGGTCTCCCTGCCAGGGCTGCCAGCCTGTGGGGTTCCAAAGCCTTGGGCCTTTTGCCAAAGGGAAAGCGTTTCTGGTGAGGCTCAAAGAATACGCATTTAATCTCTATCCCCCCCCAAGATTTCCCCACGCAGGGGGCAGGTGACTCCAGACCTTGCCCCTGCTCTGCCACCGCCATGTTCCAGGCACCCTCGCTACCTGAGTGAGCTGCGGGGGAACCAGAGGCCGGCCCCTAGACCCAGGGGCCCAAAGGCAGGTTGGGGCTGGCGGCGCTGAATGTCCTAGGGACGTGTGCCTGAATTTGTGTGTGTGGGGGGTCTGTCCTGGATGTGTCTGGGGAGCAAATCCAAGTCCATTTTATGTCCAATGAGCAGAGTGTGTCCACACCTACTGGACCCACAGCCAATAGGACCCAGGTGACCCTGCAGCTGGCCAGCGGGGTCCAGAACCTGACCGCCAGAGCACCCCCGACCTTGGGCAGCGAGAGGGCAGTGGGTGGTGTGAGTGGACTTGGGTCGTGACTGTGCTCTGCTGCCCGATCTCGAGACGGCTCAGGGGTCGCCCTGCGTGCCAGTCCCGGTGCACACTCCGGTCTGAGCACTTCTGGAAGGGCACCTCAGACTTTGTGTGGTAGCTCAAACACTGGCCGCCCTTGGTTTTTAAATGGCTGCCCTGAATCCTGGCAAGGCGGAGCAGCCCAGTGCGCTCCTAGGGGGCCATGAAATTCGAGAGGTTCCCAAGGTTCTTGTTCTTTGGGAAGTGAACTCTAATGTTGGAGGCTGTCCAAAGGAAGTGGTGAAATGCAAAGAAAAGCGTATGTCCGGGTACGTTCCTCTTTGCAGTTTCATGTGAAGTTTTTAAAAGTCTAAGTATCCAGCAGTTTTGTTAAAAAGAGGCACCTATCACTCCATACCTGCATAAACAACTGAAGTGAGAAAGGCCGGCGGCAACAAGACAGTGACGACAGTGACGAGGACATAACGTGGCCGGAAGGCTCACACGTTGTCCTCGGGAGATAACCGCAACCCACCACCGTGCGAGGAGTTTGGCATGCTCTCGCAGCCACGCATTTCTGTGGTGGCTCAGCAGCCACACCACTTGGTTTTACCCGGGAGAAGGACAGCACACGTCCCCCAGAGACGAGTGCAGAAAGGTGCGCATCTGCTTTCTTCCTGACACATGAACACTGGGGATCACCCGAAGGGGCGGAACGGGAGAAGGGATCAGTGCACGCGCTGGGGAACAACCCAGCAGCGCCTCGGACTGCGCTCAGCCAGGGAGCCCTGCCTGTGATGACCAGGTCAGAGCAGAGGTGGCCTGTGGGGGGCTGGTTGAGAGGGCCAAGGAGGCTGTGTGGGGGTGGTTCTGTGTCCTGGAAGCGTGTGGACATGGCCACTTGCCCCAACCCAGGACAGGATGGGCTCAGGGTCCGTGAGCTTCATGCTGCCCATCATCTGAAACGATGAACCCAAACACAGGGCGAACTGCCACGAGCAGGCTGGCTCGTCACCATGTCTCCAGGCACTCTAGTGACTCCAGAGCTCCTTCCCCTGTACCCCAGTCCTGAGCACTCGAGGATGTGGGACTGGCCTGACGGGGCCCACCGCCCCGACGGGGCAGGGAGTTCACACAGGGGCAGGGGGCGACCGGCTGTGCCCGGGATGGGGGTGGAAGGGCCCGTGGGAGGGCACCTCTGGGTGTGTTGATGCAGACGCATGCACGTGTGTGTGCACACAGAGAGACAGAGCTGCACGAATACACCTGTGTGTAAACGTATCTCTGCACGCGGGCACGTTATTTACGTAAATGTATTTATAGCCAGTCCTTCTTTCTCCGCTTCTCTCTTCGCCCCCCTCCTCCTCTTTCTGTTAGTTACTCATCAACTATCTGTCATCTGTCTGTCATCATCTGTTTCTTCATCATCCTCATCATCACCTGTCATTTACATCTGCCAATCATCTCTCTCTGGCTTCATCTGTCATCTACCCATCCTGTACCCATCATCTATCCATCCTCTATCTATCTATCCATCTATCCTGTGTCTGTCTATCCTGTATCCATCTATCCATCTATCCTGTATCTGTCTATGTTTCTATGTATCTATCTATCATGTACCTGCCATATCTACCCATCATCTGTCTGCCGTCTCTCTGTCACCCACCTCCTAGCTCTGTGCACCGAGGGGACACTGACTCCCCCATGTCGATGACCGCACCTCACCTTGCACCCAGATCAGGGGCTCTAATGCCATCCTCCACCCGGAGGAACAAGGGCTCCTTGGAGAACAAGCTGATTTCAAGCCAAAGGCAGAGAAAACACAAGGCAGTATGGAATTTTTCTTTTGCATCAGGAATTAAGGAAATGTTCACAAAATAATGGGCTAGTAAAAGGACATGGGGCTGGCTTGTGGGGCTGCCACTGGCCGAATCGGGAACACTTGAGCATTCCAGTAATGGAAGTGATGGATGATAGCATGTTGAATAAAACCCACATCTCCACGAATAAATAAGTGGGCATGAGAATGTGGTGGGGGAGGGGGCCTGTGTGCATTGGACCCCGGTGATGGGCTTGGAGAGCCGTTAGCAACTGCTGACCCCAGTGGGGGAAAGTTTGACAGGGAGCGGGCAATTTACTGAATCACAGCGTCTCCCACAAATGACTTTTAATTGTGAGAGGAATTGGAGTAATTTACGGGGAATGTGCCGGAGGACTCAGCCTTAGCCAGGGGATCGAAGAGCTATCCCCGTACGGGTGCCCCGTGCCTCCTGGTGACAGCTGGCCTTTCCTCTCCAGTCACAGGCCGAGGAGAGAGAGAGAGAGAAAGATCAGGGAGTGTTTTCGTTTGAAGAAGCTAAAGAGACAGGGGACCAGGGGAAACGCGTGGGGCTGGCTCCCGGAGACAGCAGGTGTAGGGGTGCAGTGGGGCATCGTGGGACGTGAGTGTGAGCTGTGGGTTCGACGGTTGTGTCCACACTGCACTCCCTGAGTTCCATAGCTGAGCTGTGACTTCCCGAGAGAGTGCTTCCGTCCTCAGGAAAGGTGGGGGGTGGCGATGATGAGGCAAACAGTGCAACATGGAGTGGCCGGAGCACCCTGGAAGGGTCTCTGGGGGTTTCTTGTACCAACTTTGTGACCGTCCCACAGAATGGAAGTCACAGCCCTGTAAAAGGTTTGGGCGGAGGAAGGGGACAGCGCACGTTTCGAGATGTGACATCTTCGGCACAAGACAGATGTGCCTGCGGGGACTCACTGGTCTCGGAAGAATGAGAACCGTGTGGAGGACATTTGACCGAACGCATGTGGGCATCTGGCCACCGTGAGCCGAGCTGCAGCTGGCAGACCTGCCAGCGGGAGCCCCGCGGAGAGCAGGTGCGAGATGCTCTGCTGTTCTGGAGCAGGTGGCCTTGCACTCTGCTGGGGCGGCAATGGGGTGCGGGAAATCAGCCTTGGGAGAGCAGGGCCGGCAGCCTCCCCGAGGGTGCTGAGTGCTTGGCGTCTGATTCTGAGCTGTCCTCTTGCACCGACATTTCCTCTAACTTACCCTCCTACGTGGAAGGAAGCAGGGGAAATACGACCCTGGGCGGCTGTGCTTGGCTGTCCCCCCACGCAGATGTCACCGCATGTCTGTGGAAGGGCCCCCACCCTACCGCGGCCTGTGGGAACAACGGTCCTTTTGCTCTTGCTGTGGCTCTTGTCTTTGCTCCCTTTACTGGCTCCTGGGCTGGGGACTTCACAGTGCCCCGGAAGCCGAGATCCCAGAGGCTTCGGGGAGGATGGGAGGAAAGCAAGTCTGTGCCTTTCCAGTGGAGACCATCCCTGACCACATCCCGGTGACCTTGGGCCTGTCCCCTGGCTGCCCCAGGAGCCTGGGCCTGGTTTCAGCTCGGATCTGGGTGTGGACGCTCTGATTGGCCCGTGGCATTTCAGAGGAGTGGGCCTAGCTCCAGGGGCCCTGCAGACCTGGGCCATCTGAGCCCCAATGGGAGGCCTGGCCCACGGGGCTGGTTCTGGGTTTGTATCTCCCAGGACCAGAGTGAGGGCAGGTGCTGGGGAGTGAGCCGGGCTGATCTCTCTGGGGCGGGTGGGGGGCTGGCTCTGGCTTCTGGGGTTCATGGCTCCTTTCAGAACTTGGTAGGAACTTAAGACTCCCCTCCCTGGTGGAAAGACCCGCATGCAAAGAATGCGATGCAATTTGGGGGTACCTGGATCCCCAGACTCTCTCAGGGGTCACAGACCCTTTGGCATTAGTTGAGATGGGAAACCAGCCCAGGCAGAGAGCCTGGGGTGCAGGAGTGTGGTTGAAATGGGTGGAGTTAAATAATGAAGATGGAAGATTCTGGAAAGTCAGGGTGGCAGTGGAAGAGTTGTGGCTGCCCTCGGTGGACCAGAGTGGGTCAGGAGGAGTCACAGGTAGGAGGTGGACAAGCACGGAGACCCACTGGGGGTTGGGTCGGTGCGACATGGGTGGGGAGCCGTGGGCCTGCTCAGTGCTGGTGTAGGCTGGGTGTGGGCCTGGGGGCTTGGGGCGATCACTCCCCAGGCAGATGGCAACTATGGCATGGTGAAGCCTGGGGCTCGGCCACTCATACCCCTGGGGCAGCTTGCAGGGGTGTAGGTGGGTGCCCGGCAGGAGGGTGCCTGCCAGTGGGGGGCTAGAGCCCCAAGTTTTCCCAACAGACACCTTGTATCCACTCTCCAAAGGCTCACCCCTCGGGCTGGCTCTGTGTGAATGAGGCCCCGGGAAGTGGGACAAGCTGCCCTCAAAGTGTGGGAGCCCTGGTGGCGGGGCAGGGACCCGGGAACCCTCCGCAGGCTCCCAGGGGCGCCCCAGGCTGTGAAAGGAGTGGTGGGTCATGTGCACAGGTCTGTCACGGCACACACTGCCCCACTGACGTCAGGGAGCCTCGCCGGGCAGTCCCCGCAACAACCGGCCTCAGGAATGGCGTCCCTGCGTGGACCACACTGCTGAGATACCATCTCCCAGTTCCATCTTGAATTATAAAAATTGGAGTGAAAAACTCCCCTGTAACTGTCTGGTGGGAAATAACATTGTCTCACACTATCACTTCCACTGATTCTCTCTCATATTTGTATTAGACCTGACAAGCTAACATCTGAGCAGCCCGCTGGGGGCCTGGGGGCTTGGGGGGAGCAGCAGGCCGTGGGGAAGGCTGGGCTCACGCAGCAGAGAAAGTGGAAGAGGGACTCTCAGGTGACCCGTCTCCTGTCTCCCTTCACACAGAGCGGCTGTTGCCAGCGGTGGGGCAGAGGAGGCAAACCACCGAATGATTGCTGAGTTATCGCCGCCTGGTCTCCATGTTGGCTTTCTTTGTGCTGGGGACAGAACACCTGGCGAGGGCACAGTTGTGACCCTGAGTGGCCATCTGATTCAGTCTGCATGAGTGCTGGAGGAGAGGCAGAAAGGACCTCAGGATGTCAGCAGGTGTCGTGGGGACAGTCGGCCTGTCCAGGAGACCCTCAGTGGCGTTTGCCCACACGGACTGGGAACTCTGAATTGCAGCACGTGCCTGCTGGGCACCTGCCTGAACTCGCAGCCCATGCTGGGTGCCCCGGAAGGCATACAAAGAGGATGCTTTGCTCCAGCAGGATGCAGACTCTCTGCAGGAACACCTAGGTTGGGTCGGGAAGTGTGGCCCCCCCGGGCCAGGCCTCCTGGTCCTCACCTGTGCTGTCCCCTCCCACCTGCTCCATGGTGGGTTTGTGCGGCCAACAGCACACGGTAGGACCTTCTGGGAGTAGGTTATAAAACAGCCGCCTCTGTCTGGGTTCTGCCTGCTTGCCAGCTCAGTCTCTCTCTCTCTGAGCCCAGCTGCCATGCAGAAAGTTCTAGGCTATCCTAAGAGTCCATGTGGAGAAGGGGACTCAAGGGGGACTGAAACCCCAGCTGCCAGCCCTGCGAGTGAGCCTCATGGGGGGTGGGCTCCCAGCCCCAGCCAGGTTCAGGTGCAGCCCTGGGAAGCCCTCCTGAGAGGCCTGGAGCCAGACCCCCAGCTAAGCTCCTCCCGCTTCCCGAGATTCCAGGGCAAGGTGACCTCATAAAGGGTTTGTTGTTTCGGGCTGAGCTTTGGGGTGACTTGTTACACAGCGACATACACCTAACTCACAGTCGGTGCTGGGAGCTGAAGTCCAGCCACAGAGGCTGGGGAAGAGCGCTGTGGAGGAGGGGCCCTCCTCTCTGCAGCCCGCCCGCTGCTGCCCAGCCCTGCCCTGCCCTCCTCCCCAGCCCAGATCTCCACTCCTCCTCTCAGAGACGTGCTCTCGGGCTGGGCTGCCATCTGAAGACACGGCCTCCGGTCCCTGCATGCCCCTCGGGTTATTGGCCTGTTTTTCCACCCTGGTGACAGAGCAGCCTCTGGAAAACGCAGGTCGGCCCGTGCTGGTTTTCTGCTCCCCACCGTGGACTCACCGTCTGGCTGACCCGGTGCCTCTGCCCGGCCTCTCCTTGGGTTTCCTGAGTCTCCACCATCCACATGTGGCCGAGGCCACCGCGTACTGTCCTGTCCCAGCTTCCTGGGTGGGGCTTGTGGCTGGGCCTTTCTAGAACGTTCTCTTCTTGGCTCGACCCCACTGGCCTCCCCTCCTGCTCTATGCCCAGGACCTGACCTCTGTCTCCTCGTTCAGATAATCTCAGACGCCAGGAGGCCGGGGAGACCAAGGCTGGGCGCCTGCGGTGTGGGGCTGTTCCGGAGGAGATCGGAGTAACTGATGGGCAGTTGGCTCCTGGCCATTTTAATCGCCTCCCGGTCGGGAAGGGCAGGGAGCCGTCTCCTGTCTTCATGTTCTGCCGTGACCACTCACGGCGACTCAGGTCTGCACAGGCCCCTCTGGGCTGCCCCTGACGGTGCCCCGTTAGTCTCAGGCTCCCTGTGGGCCAGTGCTGCTGGACACGCTCCCCCTGGCGGCAGCGTCCACACTGTGCCATGTGACCTCATCTGCTTATCCCTGTTCCACCTGGTTCCCCTGCCCCTGGCTCAGCACCTCTGTCCCCCAGCCGTCCCCTGCCCCTGCCACTCTCCTGTCTGGCTCCAGGCCCTACGTCCTTTCTGCAGCCACGTCCTTGCTGCAGTGGCCGGCTCTCGCCGTTTAGTCTGCTCTCCCCGTTTCACAGAGAAGGCCCTGTGTTTGGAACTGAAGTCACGGACAGGGAGACTTCATCTCACCCCTGTGCTCCCGCCGGGTTCCCGCGGGTGTCACTGCTTTGGAGACGGTCCTTTCCCCCACCCCCACCGGGCCCTGAGCAGGGCCGCCTCGTCTGTTTTCCTCTCTCCCACCTCTGCCTCCCCTGCGCTCTGCATGAATAAGAGCGTCTCTGTTCTCTCTCCCCGTCTGGTAACCAGAGAGCTGTGAGTCAGGCAGAAGACACGCTGGGGATGCTGCCCCGTGGCCCTCGGCTGCGGAGCGGGGGCTGCCCATCTGCACAGAGCCCCCGGGAGGAGCAAGCAGATCCCCCCACCGCCCCCAGCACAGACGCTGCGAACCAGCCCAGGGTGGACTGAGCCCACGCCTCGGCCCATGAGGACACACAGGAAACCTGGTTCTGTATAAAGCAATTTGCTCCTGCGGGCTGATTGGAGATTACGATGGTAATTATCCTGCAAATGACTGCGCCCGTCTTTCACAAACGTGGCCCTGTTTGAGCTGTGACTGGCTGCGCCCGGCCGCGGCATAGTGGGCTCAATAAACGGTGCCTTCCGAGTGTCGTCCCGCAGCTCGGCCCGTTTGCCTGGGCCGAGACAATGCTGCAATTTCGGGGAGATGAAGTCCATTCTTCCCCGACAAGCATGTGATCATCATTTTTTCCTTAATGGGACATTTTTCCTTAGGATAACTTGCAAATTGTTCATCTGCTCTGTTTTCTTTCTCATTTTCCTTCCTTCCTAAAAGTGTTGCCTTTTCTTTTGCACCGAAAGGAGCTGTGGACGTGGCGATAGCTGAGCTTGTTGGATGGGGAAGTGTGCCCCGGGGCTGGGAGGCTAGCACAGGGTGCTGGCCCAGTGCGTGGGGTGGGCGGGGTTCCCCACACGACCAGGCAGTTCCAGGACACCTGCTGAGTGTCCTGCATTCAGCACTGCCCTGACCCTCTCTGCCTGGAGCTAGCGTCAGCCCCCACCAGCGACGGGCTCGGTTCCACACAGGCTGCCCCACAACCGAGTCCAGGCCCGCTCCAGGCGCTCACCTGCACTTCCAACCGACCTGCCAGAAGTCCAGGTGCTCACAGCCCATCCTCGGTTCTACTCATTTGCTGAGACGGCTCAGAGGATGCAGGAAACCTGGTTACTCACTGGGTCACTGGGTTGTTGGAAAGGACATTAAAAGATGTGAGTCACCAGCCTGATGAAGAGATACCTGGGGCGAGGCCCCAAGGAAGTGATTTTGGGGCTCCACATGGGAACAGGTGGAAGCCTTCTGATCCACCCGCCTGGGAGCTCTCCCGGGCCCATCCTTTCCTGGCGGCCTCAGTACTCAGAACGATCAATTAAATCATTGGCCACCAGCAGTGGGTTCCACCTTCAGCCTGCGCCCCTCCCTGGAAATCAGGGGTGGGGCTGCGAGTCACTCAGCTGCTTCCCCCGGCAACCAGACCCTACCCTTAGGTGTTCCCCAAAAGTCACTCATTACCATAAACTTGGGGTGGTGGAAAGAGGCTCCTGGTTTATAATAAGGCAGCCAGGTCAGCCCTGGGCCTGAAGGGATTCCAGGAACGGAGGACACAAGACCCAGAATTAAAACAAAAGACCCAACGAAACAAATTCCAAGGGTCTTGGGAGCTGTGAGCCAGGAACTATGGATGAAGACCCAATATATGGATGAAGACCATTTCAAATGACCGAATACATATTTCTTATAATCACAATATTGAAGTGATGATGCCATAGTCACCAACAGGCCCCAAACAAGCACCGGGGTGACTGCACGCTGGGCCACCGTGCTGGGCAGGAGACAGGGAAGACCCCCATTCCCTCCCCTGCACAAGGAGAGCCTCAGGTGGATAAAAGTTTCAGCCCCTGGTTCTGCTTCACGCCTGATCCAACTCCTTCCCAGCACAAGGGGGCAGGTGCAGGCTGCTCAGGTGCCAGGTGGAGGGATCTGACTTTCAGCCTCTAGAGGAGGTGAAGGGACAGACTCTTGGGACCGAGCAGAGGGCTGTGGGAACCAATGTGGAGGGGGAAGGAGGGGCCGCAGCAGCCTGTCCACCAGGACTGAGGAAGGCGGGGACTCTGGGGTGAGGACTGGGGACTCTCTTGCCAGTCTTGACCGTAGTTCAGCCACAGCCCATGAGCTATGGGTCCTGCAAGGGCCTGGGAGAGCCTGGCGTGGGACCACCACTTGCAATGACCTTAATGTAGAGGTGGCAGGTTTCTACCCAGCTGTGTGTCTCTTGGTGCTTGCCCGGTGAAGGGGAGGGACCAGGACACCTGGGCGCAGATGGACAGGGTGGTCCAGTGTGGAGCAGCTCCTCAGTGCCAAGCTGGGGTCCTGCCACCTCCACCTGCACCAGCCTGAGGTCACATAGAGAGAGAGACAGAGAGAGAGAGAGAGAGAGAGAGAGAGAGAAACTGTATGTCCCATGGGATGTGCCTGGATCAGGTGTGGTCATTGGGTTTCAGCGTGTGTCTCTGGATGTACGATCAGAATGTGCTAGAACCAGGATGGGACAAGGCAAAGGAAGTGAGGACAGCCGTCTGCCGGAGGGAAACTGCCACTGAGCCCAAGAGAGCTGGGATCGGAACCTGGGCACAGTCCTCAGGAAGTTGGACAGGAATTTCCACCTGACTCAGCAAAGCCACTCTTGGGCACGTACAGACCCCGGGGAACTGAGAGCAGGGCTCAGATGCACGTTTGCCTGTGGTCCCGGCAGTGTGTACAGTGTGTCCGGCACTGTAGCCAGGAGGAGGGGACAGCCCCGATGCCCACCGATGGAGGGGTGCACGAATAAGAGGTGGCCTCTCCTAACGGTAGAACGTTATTGGCCATCAAAGGGAGAGAAACGGACAGAGGCCACAACATGGATGGACCCTGAGGACATTATGCTGAGTGCAAGAAGCTGGGCAGGAAAGATCACACATTGTGCGAGACTCCAGCCACACCTCCTAAAGTGATCGTTGCCAATTTTGTTGCGCAGCATGAGAATCGTGCCCCAATTAAAAAGTACAAAATAGGACTTCCAGCCAAGATGGAGGTGTAGGTAGATACACTGTGCCTCCTTGCACAACAAAAAGAAGGACAACAACAAATTTAAAAACAAAACAACAAAAACTGTCAGAAAATGGAACTGTATGGAAGTCCGACAACCAAGGAGTTGAGGAAGAAACGTTCATCCAGACCGGTAGGAGGGGCAGAGATGGGCATGGAGGCAAGGCAGCGACTGGCAGAGGGGGTGGTCCCACATTTGTGTGCAGATAACCTGGGCGGAACAACTGGGGAGCGAGACAGATTATGAAACCCAGGGTTCTAGTGCAGGGAAATAAAGCCTCAAAGCCTCTGACTGAAGAAACCTGTGGGGGTTGCAGTGGCAGGAGAAACTCTCAGCCTCACAGGAGAGTTTGTTGGAGAGACCCACAGGATCCTAGAATGTACACAAACCCACCTACCTGGGAATCAGCACCAGAAGGGTTCAATTTGCTTGTGGGAAGCGGGGGAAGTGACTGAAAGCCAGCTGACAGCCAAGCAAGCGGCACTGTTCCCTCTTGGACCCCTCCCCCACAGACAGTGTCACAACACAGTGATGTGGGTTGCCCCACCCTGGTGAACACCTAAGGCTCCACCCCTTTCTATGTAACAGGTGCACCTTGTTCAAAAAAACAAGGAGGAGCTTAGGAACCTCTGGGACAACTTTAAATGTTCTAACACCCGAATCATAGGGGTACCAGAAGGAGAAGAGCAACAGCAAGAAATTGAAAACTTATTTGAATAAATAATGAAGGAGAAGTTCCCCAATCTGGCAAAGGAAATAGATTTCTGGGAAGTCCAGGCAGCTCAGAGTCCCAAAGAAGTTGGACCCAAGGAAGCACACACCAAGGCACATCATACTTACATTACCCAAGATTAAAAACAAGGAGAGAATCTTAAAAATAGCAAAAGAAAAGGAGACAGTTACCTACAAAGAAGTTCTCATAAGACTATCAGCTGATTTCTCAAAAGAGACCTTGCAGGCAAGAAGGGGCTGGAAAGAAGTATTCTAAGTCATGACAGGCAAGGACCTACATCCAGGATTGCTCTATCCAGCAAAGCTATCATTTAGAATGGAAGGGCAGATAAAGTGCTTCCCAGATAAGGTCAAGTTAAGGGAGTTCATCATCATCAAGCCCTTATTATGTGAAATATTAAAGTGACTTATCTAAGAAATAGAAGATGATCAAAACTATGAACAGTAAAATGACAACAAACTCACAACTATTAATGACCGAACCTAAAAAAACCTAAAATAAAAACAAACTAAGCAAACAACTAGAACAAGAACAGAATCACAGAAATGGAGATCACATGGAGAGTTTTCAGAGGGGAGGGGAAGAGGGGAGAATGAGAGAAACAAAGGTACAGGGAATAAGAAGCATAGATGGTAGGTACAAAATAGACAGGGGGAGGTTACGAATAGTACGGGAAATGGAGAAGCCAAAGAACTTACATGTATGACTCATGGACATGAACTAAGCCGGGGTAGAATGCTGGAGGGAGGGGTGGTACAGGGTAGAGGGGATAAAAGGGGGAAAGTAGGACAACCATAATAGCATGATCAAAAATATATTTTTAAAAAAGAAAAAGTACCAAATAAAAAAAAAACTCGTGCCTTGCAGGGGGGAACGTACTCCCCCTTTCCGAGCCAGGCCAGCGTGGGGCTGGCTCACAGGCAAGTGGATGACCCATCAGGGAGGCCCACTAGGGGTGGGAGGTGCGCAAGGCGGGGGTGACAGGGCAGAGGCTGTCCAGGGGGTTCTGAAGATAACCGTCCAGCCAGAGTTTGGACACCGAGGCCTGGGACGTGGCCCTCCCTGGAGTGGCTTCATTCTAACTGTGCGGCTGTTCATTTGACACCACAGGAGCTTTGGTCCAGAAGCTGGGGGCCTGCCCCTGAGCAGGAGAGTGTCAGCAGAAACACTCGGGGTGCCCTTCGGGTCTGGCCAGTGCCCAGTGTTGTCCTGCGACGACTGTGTCCAAGGGTCTGAATTCACACTCGGCACGCTCCACGTGCTGAAATCCCGAGCAGGGACGTCCTTCCTTGGGTGAAGCTGCTCAGTCTGCCGACGGCTCGGTGCCTTTCAAACCGTCAGTGGCCCCAGATCAGATAGAAGCTTTTAACGTCCACGCTCGACCCATCCTCAGCCCATTTCCTTCCACCCAGAGGGTTTCTCCCCCACGTGCTGGTCACGGACCACTTCTGAACGGAGCTGCACCTTTCGGCGAGCGGGCATCGGTTAAAGAGGTGGACATGTCTGCGCCCACTCCCATGTGGACGCTTCCAAACGCGCCGCGTGCGGGCGGGTATTCACAGGCACATCGACAGCATTCGCTGGTGCAGATGCTGCCTCCCGTGTGCATTGGTGAAGTTTCCCTGCAGAACGGTCACCACGCAGCGTTGCCTCTCCACCGCTGTGTGACTTGTGGTGATGCCTACAGTTTTCCGTCCCCGTCACTGTGGGCAGTTACGTACGCGGCGACTCAGTGCCCAGCCTTGCGCCCAAGGAGAGTGGGGAGTGAGAGGAGCAGATGCATGTTTCATGGCGGGAAGGGCGTGAATGGACGTGGGTGGGTGACCGAGGGAGGGCCAGCACCCGGAGAAGCGCCGATGTGTCCCGTCTGTCCTGACTCACAAGAAAAGCTTTCTCAGCTTCCCTGGTGCCCGAGCAGCAAGGGCTGAAACCTTCTACTTGGGAAAGTGCATTAATGGGATGCTTTTGGGAGATTCTCCGGGTTTATCAACCCACATTCCGTCTGAGCTCCTCAGCGGGGACATGTGACGCCTGCGGTCTCCGGTGTTCTGGCCTGGTCTCACCGTCCCCTTGCTCCTGGCTGCTGGAGGTCCTCCCCGCAGTGACTCTGCCCAGGGCGAGGCGATGCTGAGGGGTTCACTCAACATCGCTTAGCTGCTGGTTTATCTTACAGGGGGGTTCCGGTGACCATTTCTGAATTGTCACCATTGGGCTATCATCCTCAGCTCACCTCTTCCCTCCTTTCCCACTGGGTCAAGGTCATTGTTAAATCAGAGAAGCCAGCCCATAAGAATCGAGGATGCGTCTCAGACTGCATTTCTGCAGCTCAGGCCGTTGGTCCCCCCGAAGGGGGAGTGGAAGGTCCCACCCTGAGGTGACGATGGGGTTGGACGGTGCTTCTCAACCTGAGGGACTCCACCTCCCTGGGGGCGCTGGCCGTATCTGGAGACATTTGGGTGGGCACAGGGCCCGGGGTCGGGGAGGCAGTGCTGGCACCCAGAGGGCAGAGGCCAGGGTCGCTCTTAGCCATGCTGCAGGGCCCAGCACGGCTGACCCTGCAGGACTGGGTTCTGGCCAGGGGTCCAGAGCAGAGGTGGCGTGAGGCTGAGAACCGGAGTCCAGTGCTCAGTGAGCCCTGAGGTGGCTGTCGTAGAGCCTTGGTGGGGGGTTGTCATCAGGATCATCTAGAAAGAGCACGTTACACAGTCAGAGGATGCGGCTGCCGCTGTGGGACGTGTACGCTCTGTGTCCCCTCCCTGCAGTTGGAGGGACGGCACCCACACCGAGTCCCCAGCTTCCGCCGAGGGGCCGCCATCGCTGGAAAGTGTGCGGCCCGACCCCGCTCCCAGAGCAGACAGAAGTGTGAGGTCGAGAGCCGTCCAGCCCGGGGCTGGGCCTTTCCCCAGCAGAGCGGTTCCTGGCAGGAACAGCATCCCCGCGTGTGGTGTGTGGTGTGTGGTGTGTGCCATGCGCCCATTTCTGATGGTGCCCTGCTGGTGGCGGGTGCATGGCGGGCATGGGCTGGGATTAACGAGGGGTTCTAATGAGGGGGTTCGCCTGGCGCTTCCTCCCGGGCTGCATCGTTACCGACACTGTGCTCCTGTGGAGGGCCCGCCATCCACACATAAACTACGTCTTTACTCCTTTCCCTTTGAACAGTTTCCTTTATCTCATCAGAAGCTTCTTGTTTCCTGGGAACCCGCCAGCTCCAAGGGGCTTTGTTGTTCTCGAGGTTGTTTCTTTCTGTTCCTGGAGGAAGAGGAGCTGGGAACGCTCCTGGGGGTGGGAGGAGCCTGCAGCCACCGCCGGGGTGGGGGAGGGAGGTGCGGGCCACCACGGGCACACACGTGTGGGGGCACTCAGTGCTCAGCAGCTGGCACGGCTTGGAGCAGGTGGGGGAGGACGGACAAGGGGAGCTCCGGTTGGCGTTGGCGGGCAGGGTCTGACGGGCACATGGGAGCTGAGTTTCGGTGAGAATGATGTCAGAGGGCCACGGAATGTACGCTGGTCTGAGTGTAGGACAAGGACAGGGGGCCGACGGGGAGGTCGTGCAGGGACCGGGTGGGCGTCTCATGCACGGGGGCTGCTGAGTAATGAGAGGGTGAGTGAAGGGACAGGAAAGGAAGGAGGGGTGGTGGCCAGAGTGCGGACGTTTGTCATGAAGAGGGGACACGTAACTCAAAGTCTGGATGAGGTTTGTGGAGGTGATGGGGTTGGGTGAGGGTTCTACGGGGGGTAACCAGAGAGGGGAGGGGTCCCTGGAGGGAGAGTGGCTGAGGCGGAGCCAGGGGCCTGGGGGGCACCAGACAGGGTGAGGCCCCTGGGAAGGTGATAGAGGCATGGTGAGGTTCCCGCAGGAGATGGAGGTGGGCGAACTTCTGGGGGTGACCTAGAGGTGCTGGGCTCCCTGGGAGGCCACTGGGGGAGCCTTGGGTGTCACCCTCCCAGCTTCCTGGGAGTCCCTGTGTAGCCAAGGTGAGTCTGGGGCCTCGGGGACTCCAGAGGGTTCTCGGTTGGGAGGAGCTGACAAGACCCTGGGGGGCAGGCGGAACTGAGGCGCTGGGGTGTCCCGACTACAGGGATTGCTCTGCCTGGCACGGGCTGCAGGCAGCTGTGGGTGCTCGTGGGCAGAGCGCCCTGGGCCAGTGGGACAGAAGCTCCAGCCTGATGCCCAGAGATCTGATGGGGACTCTGGACAGCTCTGCTCCCTCGGGGACAGGAAGCAGGTGGCCCTGTGGGTGGACCTGTGTCCAAGTGACTGCAGAGGACACTGTCATCCAGGCCTGGCCCGCCGTGGGCTGTCACCCCTTGTGTCCCGTGCTGAGAAGCGAGAATGTCTGTCTGCCCCCTCCCCTCCCCGCTTCGCTCTGGCCACGGGCAGCCAACTCGCCAGGCCCTGAATTTGGTTTTGGCCCCCCTGGGCCCCCAGGAGCTGTCAGCCTGCGGGCGCTGCCTGTGGCTGGTGGGGCGGCTGAGCTCCTCCCACGTCCACCTGCGGGAAGGTGTTGGTTCTCGCCTCACCTGCCATCTGGACTCTCTGCTGTTCAGCAAGTGTCGTGTTGTTGGCAAATGGAAACTTCCAGAGGCCCTCCAGCCCCTCGGAGCCGTGTGTGCTCTGGAGGGAGGGGCAGCGTTCTGTTTTATGCGTTCCTACCGAACTGACATTTACGAGTGCCATTAGGCACCATGGTCTGACTCCAGATGCTGGGGATTAATCCGTGAGCTGGCTGGAGGCTGTCTGTTCCTGCACGGCTTCCATTTGGCTAGGGGAGTGTGGCGCAGAGAACCAACACCTAGAAAAACACCTGCGATGTCAGGAGTTTGGACTAAAATAAAAGGGGTACAGTGGCAGTGGGGTGGGGGAGGTCAGGGTGGCCTCTCTGAAGAGGTGACAATTGAGCTGAGACCTGTCGACAGAGGAGCAGCGGGTGAGGGTCAGGAAGAGCTCTCACGGTGGGCGGGGGGGAGCAGGTGCCAGGGTCCCTGGGCAGGAGGGAGCTGCGTGTGTCAGAGGACCCAAGGGAGGCTGGCACGGCTCCGGTGCAGTGAGAGAGTGGGGACAGGAGAAAATAGGATTGAGGGAGAGTTGGGGGCCAACCTGTGGGCCCTATGAGTTGCTGAGGAGTTTGGGGGTTCAGGACAGCATGGACGGGTTCAGTCTAAGGCGTAGGATGAGTCTGTTGTCTTTTCACAGGCTCCCTGGGGCTGCTGCAGGGCGAACGTGGGAGCCCCAGCCCACCCCAGCCCACCCCTGCCCCCCGCTGGACTAGGTGACAGGGTCTCTCCCAGCCCCTCCCCAGCCCCCTGCCTGGTCTCATGGCTGCCACTCACCTCTGTAGTGACAAGTTACAGCACAGAGGGCAGGTGACACCGCTCCTCCCTCATCTCAGACCCTCCAGTGGCTTCCATCCCATTTGGAGAAAATCGTAGAGCTCATGAGAGCCTGTGAGGACCCACAGGACCAGGCCCACCCCCTGTCCCACCCCTAGGCCCCTGGGTGTCTCCTGAGGATGCCCCCTGACTTTCTCAGGCCTTCAGCCTGCACGTAGCTCCTGTTGTCATAGCCATGGCACCCGTGGTTTTGCCTGTGCCCCAGCTCTGCACTTCGGCCCAGGGCAGGGTGCCGGTCTGGCTCACTGCTGGCCTTCCCTCGGGCAGACAGGCCCCAGGCAATGCATTTGGAGTGAGTGGACAGGCCTCTGCTCAGAGCTGCAGCCAGTGTCCCCATGGAGGAGGGAGCACATGCCAGGAGGGATCTTCTGTGCACGGAGGGAGGTGCGGACTCCCAGGTGTCCTCTGGGACTCAGGGGCTGTGGAGGGGAAAGGGTTCCTCCAGAATGCCCCCCGGGGGTGCAGCCTGAGATGCTGAGTGTGTGGTGAGTGCTTGAACCACAGTGTGTGTGAGGGAGATGGGGCAGGATCCCCAGAGCAGGCCGGGGCTCCTGGGTCCCGCTTGGCCTGGAAGGTAGGAAGCTGCACAATCGGTACCAAGTTGCTGTGGATGGAGGTAGCCAAGTGGAACTCTGAGTTTCCAGAGGCGATGAGACTGGAGGGGGTGGCAGCCTAGCTCGGGGCCTGGTGGGTACCATGGAAGGGAAGTGCGCCGGAACCTGGACAGGCGGTCAGGACGGAGCCATGGCCTTCACTGCGTGGTCCAGGCAGCCGGAGGACAGGGCGAGTCAGGCCAGTGTCCTCGCCTGCTACGCATGCCCTTCTCCTCTGCTCTGGAGTCTGTCTGTCCAAGCAAGCTAGCCCAGGCCTGCCCTGCAGCTGCTGTCCTGGGCTTGTCTGTGACATGAGTGGACATGCAGCGTGGGGGTCACTCCACCCTGTGGGGATAGGACAGGCAGGTGTCATTATCCACTGAACTGGGCCAAGGGCTCCGAGGTGCACACAGGCCTGTTATCCTGTCCTCTCTCACACGGAGGGGTCTGGAAGCCAGGCTCCGGCCTCCTGCCGACTGCACCCACTGGCCACACCTCAGCCCCGTGCCCCGGCTCCCAGTACACCCCAGTGAGGTAGGTCTCCTTGCGCCGCACTGCGCCGAAGCCTTCGCTCTCCTGAGTCCTCACCCAGAGGTTGGCCGGGAGGGCAGCCTGTTTCCTAGGGAGCCCCCCCCCCACCCTTCCACCGGCGTCTCTTTCCAATTTTCTCCGAGGACTGGCGTTCTTGCTGCAGTTCCGCCCAGTCCCGCTGACCGAATTCCAATTTACTTGCTGGATTTTCTTATTTCCTCTCGACTTTGACGGACTCAGGAGGCTGTTCCATCCCCAGGAGATTTTAATCTTCACAGGGAGGCATCTGGAGGTTTCGAATTTTCTGCGTTTCCTCTGACTTCCAGCCGTAACACCTGTGAACGGTGTGGGCGTCCCCGGGCTGTTTGTTGAATTATTCAAGGCTCTCCTTTCTCATTCCCTTTGTGTTGGTCCGTGTGGCTTCTTCCCGGAGGCGTGACTTACATGGTAGGCTGATAGCCTACTGTGTGCTGAGTACCGATGAGCTTGAGGGGAGGGGCCGGAGAACGCTCACAGGGCCTGAGACCACAGGGACAGACGGCACGGTCTGGCTGCAGCAGGAGCAGCGGCGAGCTCATGGGGGCAGGGAGTTCTCGGTGGTGTGGGATATTGAGAATGGGTTTATTCATCTGACCGGTAGATGCATGCCAGACCCCGTTCTCTGTGATGAGAGTAGAAGGAAGGAGGGAGGCACTCATTTACCCAGAGTCCACCCACCCGCTCATCCGCTCACCCACCTGTCCATCATCCAGCCACCAATCCACCCATCCTTCCATTCATCCATCCACCTACACACCTGTCCAAAAATCCATCTACCCGCCCACCTGTCCATCCTTCCATGCATCCGTCCATCCATCCATCCTTCACTTAGATCTATCTATCTATCTATCTATCTATCTATACAACTATGTTTGTACCAGGTATATATCCATCCATCCATCCATCCATCCATGAGTATCTACCATATTTTTGCTGGGAACAATGCATTCCCATGCATACTGTGCACCCATATTTTTGGCCAAAACTTTAAGGAAAAAAAGGTTTTAGTTTTTTAATTCAAGTATTTATTTATTTATTTGTATTTAGAAACACAACTGATTATCGAATTCCAGGGTGTTATTTTGCATACAGATATCCTTGCTGCTTTCTAGAGTTACACTTTTAACGCATAAGCATAAATAAAGAATTAAACACATTTAAACTGTACTTGAACATTCATTTAAATAAAAAAAAAAGAATTAAATACATTTACATAGACATGGAATTAGTACTACCCATGTATAATGTGCAGCCTTATTTTTCCCCTCAAAATTTTGGGCAAAAAAGTACACATTATACATGGCAAAATACGGTATCGGTTAAGCATCTTTTTCAGGTACCAGAGCTCCAGCAGTAAAACAAACAAATAAACAAACAAAAGACCAGTGTCTACCCTCCCTGAGCTCTTCACCTTGCCGGACACCACAAATGAGGTTGACTTAGGAGATGACAAAGGACAGAGTCCAAAGGGCATGAGGACTCCCAGAGCGACCAAGGTAACGTTTGCCGGTGACACCCGCCGTGGGGAATGAAGCCCCGCGGTGGTCCGAAGGACGGACTGAGGGGAGAGGCAGACTGTTCCCCAGTGAGAGGGCCGCCACGGGGCTGAGTCAGAGGGTGGCTCATCCACACCTCCACATGGCTGTGGAAGGCAAGACTGGCCAGTCCGCCCCTCAGGTGACCGCGACCAGGCCGTTGAGGCCCAGTGGCCTTGCATGTCACTCGCAAGGAACAGGCTGACCAGCTGGTGTTTTCAGCCACCTGGACGCAGGGAATCCAAGGTGGCTGAAAACACCACTGGCCAGCGTTCTGCTAGTCGGAGGGACGGGGCTCAGCAGGCCCCCCGTCCCCTTCCGTGGCGGCTGTGCCGATCAATAAAAGATTAGACTTGGCGCTTGTCACTGGCCATTGATGGATTTCAGAATTTCAAAGGATGTTAATTTTAAGATGGCAGCTTTGGGGACATTTCATTACATCCCATTAGGACATGGAGAGCATCGAGTATTTTAATCTGGGGTACTGAATTATTTAGGGTCCGCCGTTGACAAGCCTAGTGAAATATGCCTCCTCCTTCTTCGGGGGCTCCATATCTGGCCGCGGACATTTCTCACCGTCCGAGAGAGGGCCCTTCTGCGAGGCCCATTAACGTGCTCTATTACCGGTGATCTGTCAGGGAGAAAGCCTCGACTGGCCTCCACCAGGCCCACCGGAGCATCTGGGGCCTCATCAATCTTACCGATCTGTTCCAAAGTCACAGAGCGCTTACAATAAAACTTCAGGTTCGGGGGAGAAAAAGAAATGCATTCTAAATGATCGCTAATGAGTGGGAAATATTTAAATCTTGTTAAATCGACCTGAAAGTTTTGCCTAACGCTCTCACCAGAGACAGATTATTTTAGTTCCTACCAGGTGGTCCCCAGCGTGGCCAGAGCCCTGCTCACCTTGCTGGTGTCCCCGTCTCTTTGTCCCCAGGCTCTGCTCATTCTGTCTCCTGCTCACAGGTACGAGTGAGCAGGGCCTCAGCTCAGCCTCTGCAGGCACTTACAGACCAGTGCGCCGGATGGGTGCATTCTGACCAGAGTAGGGGTTTCCCGGAGTGCCTCAGCAGCCCTGGCTGCCACCACAGAGCCTTGGGGTGCCATCAGCTTGTGGCATAGGGTGCCTATGGCTGCTGTTCCTCCCAGGGGCCTGTGGCTGTGCGGCCCTGTGGATCAAGTGTGACGGAGCACGTGTGGCTTTTGAAACGGTCTGTTCACGCTGCCGTGGCGATGCTCAAGGAACAGAAGATCGATGGCTGGTGTCACTAGACTGTAACCAAATGGGTCAAGCTTCATTTCCAGGGAGAAGGGACTGGAAACTGGAAAGGTCTTTATCCCCGGGGTCCACGTCGGGCGGAGCACCACCCACACCTGCTGGCCTGCTCAGGAGTGTGGTGGGGACGCCGGAGCTTCGGAGTCGGACGAATGCTCATCACCAGCCAGCGGTGTGACGGGGGCCATGCCTCCCGAGCCTTCATCCCCACTCCCTTCTCATCCTGTGGGACTGAGCTTAACTGCCACCTCCTCAGAGAAGGCTTCTAGGGCCACCCGACCTGCGCAGGGGTGGAGCTCCAGGCCCACACAGCTTCATCCACCCCGAGGCAGTCAGTGCTTCTCACATCCCTGGGAGGTCTGAGGTCAGTGTTGGTGGCTCAGCGCCCTTCTTCCCCACGCGGGTGTAAGCTCCACGGGTCCTGGCACTTGTGCTTTCTGAGTGACAGCTCCCGAGTCTCCACGACAGTGCCAGGCAGGTGGCGGGTTCTCAGTGGCAATGGTTTGAACGGGGAGGGGGATGCTGGCTCTGGGGGCTCCCTCTTGCTCGCTCGCCAGAGCAGGTGGCGGGAGGATGTTCCAGGCTTCTCGGACAGCTGGGCCAAGGGTGTCTGCAGGCGGCTCACGGTGCGGTGTGCACAGGAACTGTAACAGCAACAGCTGTATCGACCTTTTATATTTTACTCACATTCTGCTCTGCTCACCGCGGCAACCCTGCCAGACCAGCCGCAAGTTTCCATGTCAGCAAAAAGAGTGACTGAGCCAGAAAAGTTGGGGACTGACTAAGCCACGTGGACGGCGCAGTGAGGCCTGGTTTCTGGGGTCTTCGTGCCACACCTCATCCCCTTCCACTCCCGCCCTGCAGGCTCCTTCATACTGGGGGGGGGGGGGCTGTGCTTGGAAATTACCTATGTGTGCTGAAAACCCATTGTTTCGCTCATCCCTGTGGCACATGCGGGGACATCGCAGTGTCTCTCTGGCCCTGGGCCTGTGCACACCCGTGCACACCTGTGCACACACAGCGTAGCTGCTCCCTGCGTGCTCTCTGCAGGGGGTCTCTGCTTGTGGCCCAAGGCTTTCACGCGGGGGAGGCAGCCGACCCCCCCACCCCGGAAGCCTGGAACTCATGTGGCAGCTCTGTCAGGGCCCGTGGAGCATGGGGTGACATGGGTTCTGTGGGTAGGACATGCTCCCACTGGTGTCACTGCTCTGTGCCCAGTGCCTCATGGCCTATCCCCGGGGATGCACCGGGGGAGAGCCCCGTGGGCTAGGACCACCCTGGAAACTCGTAAGGGCGCGCTGCTGCGGGTGGGCTGAGGGACGGCAAACCTGTCACTGGGAGCGTGGGCCCGGGCTGACCCGCTGCAAGGTGCAGGGCCACCAGGAGGGACCGCTCTCCACCAGCCAGCCTAGCTGGCCATCGGCCGCCACAACCACGTGCACGAGACAGGCTGAGCCCAGCGGGGCCTGCCCAGGTTGATGGAACCTCCCAGTCCCCGCAGACTCGCGAGCCCCGTGGCTGCTCATTGTTCCGGACTGGCGAGTCCTGGTCGGCTTGTCTCAGGGCGTCAGCTGCCTGATGCACAGGCGCTGGCTAAAGGCGCTGACGGGCTTACGGCCCAGTCCTGGAGCCCAAGGGCACTGGGCCCAAATGCACATCCGATTAGGTCTGACGAGAGGCAGAGCTGGGGGCGCAGCGTCCGGATGTGTGCTCCAGGCGCACTGAGGACAGGAAGTGGGACTCGGGGCCCAAGCACCTGGGACACACCTGGGGCAACGGTGAAGAAAGGCAGGGGTCTTGCAGAAGCAGGGTCTGCATGCGTGAGTTCAGAGGGATACGCAAAAGCAGAGGCCAGGAGGCTCGGCCCCAGCACACGCTGGGCCCGGAGGGACTAGGGGGAAAGGCACCCGCCCTGGCCGCCGGCCTTGCCTCCCACCAGCCAGGGAGCCCCTCTCAGCAGGCCAGGCTGCGCAGACACACCGACCTGTCCCCAGGTCCCCTCTGCAATCCTTCGACTACAAAGTGAAGTATTCTTTGGAGAGATCTGGGTCATTATTTACTGTAATTGTGACAAGAAGAACCAGTCAACTAGATTTAAAGGAGGCTGCAGAGAGCGGTTAATCAAAAGGCGATGCATGCCACCCTGGGTAACGGCACGAAAGCCCATCTCCGAGAGGAAAAGCGGCAATTTTCATTAGTGTGAAAGGGGAAATGGCGGGGTGCCAACTCACGGTGCATACCTCCACCAAGAGCGGGTGCGGTCGGGGGAGCTGAGGGCCCGAGGGGGCCAGTTCATGCTGCAGTCGCTTGGTCATCAGTGTCCTGCGGGGGCCTCCCAGCCTGTGCACGGTGACAGTGGAGTTCCGTGCACTGTGCTCCCAGGGGTGGACCCTCACCTCTCCCTCATGTTCAGTGAACGTCCGCTCAGCCCCGAGGTTGCTCCATTTTCTGCCGGGATGTTTCTCTGGACTGAGGGCCGCTGAGCAACGAGGACAGATGGCTGGTGAGATGGCACTTGCAGGGAGGGAGGGTGTCCCAGGCGTCTTGTGGGGAGCCCTCACACGGGGTGGATAGCTCTCCGGGTACAGCCCAGGGCCTCCCCCGGCTCTCGGCCCAGGGCCCGGGGGCTGATCAGACACAGGCTGCGGATGACTGGGACCCACCTGAACGGCACAGGTGCGTCTAGCAGCCCAGTGAAGTTTGCATGGGAAGCCCAGCCACATCTGTCCTTCCAGTCGGGGGCAGTGTCTGTGCAGCAGGGTCACTGGCGGTGGCTCTGTCTCCAGAACTGTCCTGTGAGTGGGATCGGACTCTCCTGGGGGCAGACCCATCACCTCTGTGCTGGGCACTGCGGCCCTAGCAGGGGCGTGTGGGCACCTCCTGGGGAGGAAGGCCATGCCTGGGTTTTGTCTTTGGAAGTGGCACTTGGGGGCCTTTGGCCAAGCCCCCCTCCTCGAGGTGTCTCCTCCCCCGCTGTGTCCTGCAGACCCAGGATGCCAGCGAGTGAGAGGTGGAGAGGACGAACCCCTGCAGAGACGTCTGCCACCAGGGGTGCGTCTGGGTGGGTGGGCGAGAGGACCACAGCTGGGGCCGTGTGCCCCAGGTTCTCTGGGGCAGGGCCACTTTAGAAGACTCCGTTTCCTGACACCCCTCAGGCATTAGCACACACTGAAAACCCACCATGGAGGGCCCGAGGCCTGTTTTCGGGCTCACCAGGAGGGTGGCCTCCGAGCACGCTCAGACTGTGCCTGTGGGGAGTGCTGGCCGGAGAACGCCGTGGCCCTTGTCATCCGGGCTTCTTCCTGATTTCAGGAAATTGCCTTTTCCCAAGTTCTCTGACTCAGACCCCCGGGGGTGACAGAGGGGGGCCACCCTGCTGGCTCACGGTGTCCCCGCCAGCCCCGCTTGGGGCTCACGGCCCTGCCTGGGCCATCCCTGGAGCCGGCCGTGCCCGTCCTGAGCCCTGGCTGGCCCGGCAGATTGCCTGGAGTCAGAGCAGCTCCCAGTCAGCATTCTACGTTTTGTGTTTTGGAGAAATACTAGCATTTCCTCAAACAGCGGTCTTCGTTCCATTGGCAGTACGTTCAAGTGCTGTCCCACGCAGTCCGAGCCCGCTGGGCGGCGGCCGGGGCGGAGCTCTTTCTGGATGTTTATGTGTGCTGGGGAGAGTCCTTCTCTCCCTGCTCCTCGGTGACAGGCGCCCTGCGGGTTGGGGCGGCGGGGGGAGGGGGATGGGGGGGAGGCAGCGCGGCTGTCGCGCCCGGCTGCCTGGAAATGCCACCGCGTCCTGCCCCTGCAGGGCCGGGCACTTGGGACGGCACACTCTGCTCTCCCAGGCTGAGCCCATTTTAATTTCCTTTCCTTTGAAAAGCGGCTCTCTCCGCTCATTTATCTACCTTTTCGGCCAGCAGATATGAGTCACAGATGAAAGCTGCATTGTGAAAAGAGGGGAAAAAAAATCCCACAAACATTTCCTGTCTTTGAGGCAAAGCAGGAGAGAATGTAAAAATATCTGAAATTGCACGGAGTGAAGAAACAGCTTCTCCTGAGGGACCCTGCGTCTGAAATGAATCAGCACTGGAAGGAGCCAGGAAGCTCCCAGGAGACAGTCGGGGAGACGGAGCGTAGGAAGGGGCACTGCTCTGTCACGATTGCCCACCAAACCTTTTTTCTTTTCTTTTTAATTGTCTGTGAAGCCTTGCAGCGTGGTTTACATGCCTGACTGGCCTTGTTGCCGTGGCTGCCCCTTAGCCTCCCCTTCCCAGCCCGTCCTCCCCCCATGGGCAGTGCGGAGGAACCAGTGGGCGAGGAGGTCGGTGCCGGGCTGTCCCACTGAGGCACGGCCCTGGGGGCCAGCCGAGTCCCCAGGAAGCACGAATCTGCTCTGCGCCGTGGAAGGACATGCACTCGTGGACGCATCGGGACGCAGACAAATCTTCAAGGGCCACCTCCTTAGCGAAGTGGGTGCCTCCCTGGCCGCGGCTCTTCTCCCAGGCCTTCCATAAATCTTGCAGCACCTCGTGCCTGCGGCAGCTGCTGGTCCCCTCGTGACTTCCGTGTCTTCAGAAACAGGCCCGGGAAGCCGTCCCAGGTGGGGTCCCAGGAGGGAAAGGACAGAGTGCCCACCTTGTCGTGGAACAGCATCAGAAACATCTCCCCTCCTTTCACGCCTCCTGGGCTGTGGTCTGGTCATTGAAGGCCCCAGGGTGGGAGCCCCTTGGCCATGCGGGGCCACTGGCTTCAGGCATTTTCATTGGGAATTTTCGGTTTCCAAGGAGAGTTGGGTTTATTGTTAAAACATCCACCCAAGACTGGGCTGTTGTTCAGAGCCCTGAGGTTTCAAAGCCTGAGCTGGTTTCTGACACCGGCCAGCTCCCCAGTTCCGTGACTCCAGCTGGACACCCTGTGATTCAGTCCGACCCTGGCTTCCCGTACCCGGAGCTAGTGTGGGGTCCCGCAGGTTATAGGGTCATCCCATGAGACCACTCCCTCGTCACACAGCAGCCCTGAGCCCGGGATCACCCCTACCTCTGATGACTGACTATAAACTGGGGGACCCTTCTCAGGCTGGATAACGTACTAGAACCCTCTCAGGACTCAGGAAAATACTTTACATGTGTTCTCCAGTTCGTTATAAAGGATGCAACTCAGGAATTGCCCGATGATAAGAGATGGCGGACGACAAAGGGTTTCTCTGGAAAGCAGCCTCCTGGGTGATCTGATTATAAGTTTAACCGGGCAGCACGCTGGGCGGTCACGCCCCAGGCCTGGGACTTCTCCAGTGAAAGGTTCATCTCTGCCTGAAGCCAGCCCGTCGTTCTGTGCATCTATACGGACACACCTTCGAAGTGAGCGAGACCACCCCCCATCGAGCCCGCCATCGTGTTCACTACCTCAGAATCCACTGCTGCCTGGCTTTCTCCCATCTCCACGGAACCTTCCAGAGGTTCCAGCCTTAATGTCAAGTGCCTGGAAGGAGCTGCAACACTCATTCTCCGGAGCCTGAGATCTTGCTTCTCGGCATGTGTCACCAAGTTGTTCCAAATAAACTCACGAAAAGTCTCCAAGAGTGTGGGCATTCCTGCCGCCAACAGGAAGCGTGGACCTTCCAGGTGCGCCGGCCTCCCCGCCCCTCCCGGTGCTCACCCCTGCGAAGCTCCTCACGTTTCCTGTTCCAGAGATCTTGTCACTCGTCCCCGTCCCCTCCCTGAGGTCAGAGGGTGGCGCTGAAAGTTCCAGCCCTCTCATCACTGGGTCTCCCTGGTGACCAGCTCCTCCTGGAGGCTATCCAGGGCCCCACCCTGAGTCCCCTCAGGGGCGGTTAGAAGGGGCTCCTGAGAAGTAACCACAGGCACTCCTCCCACCCGGGAAACTCCCAGGTTTTATTTTTGTGTCGTTGGAACTGGAAGTGGGCGTGTGCTGTCTGTCACTTCCAGAGTCAGCAACCGGAGACAAGGGGCGAATCTTTATGGCGCTTTACTCAGGTGCCTCGATCTGAGAAGATAGTGGGTTATGCACCTCAAAACCCGTCTTCACACCCCCTCGCAGGCCGACCCTTTTATAAGGAGAGGAGCCGGTGGGGGAGGGGTTGGGAGAAGGCTGATCAGGTCACAGTCGTGGCCTGGAGGCCAATTGCTAGTCTTTCTCCATTTGCTGGCCAGCAGTTCACTTCTGCCTCAGGTCATTCCCTCCCTGGAAACCCGAGGGCTCGGACACCATTTCCAGACCCCTGGCAGAAGGTCGGATTGCTGGTCCGCCTCCTGGGGTCCGGTGGTCACGTGCTCCCGTTCCTGGAATGACCGCCCTCCATGGGCACGACCCATGTGCACCTCCCGACCATGACTGACGCTGAAATTGTCAGTCCTCACTGCACCGGGCTCGACACCTACTATACTGTGATTCGTACCTGTCGGGGGTGACTTGTGACCCCCAAAGTCTGTGTTTAAGTCCTAACTGCTGGTCCCTGTGTGTGGGACCTTATTTGGAAACAGGGTCCTTGCAGATGCAATCAGGTTAAGATGGAGTTGTTAGGTGGGCCCCAACCCAGTCGGAAGAGGGGAATTGTGAGAGTAGGAACTCGGGGAGGACAGCGTGTGACCGCAGAGGCAGAGACTGGGGTGGTGCAGCTGCTGGCCTGGGAACACCGAGGATGGACAGGCGGAAGGGGTCAGGAAGAATTCTCCCTGGCACCGTCGTGGACCTGCCAGCCTTCATTTCGGACTTCTGGTCTCATCCATCGGAGAGTGCATTTCTGTAGTTTTCGGCCCCTCGGTTTACAGGGCTTGGTGACGGTGGCCTGAGGGATCTCAGACCATGTCAGAGAAGAATTCTTGTTTTCCTGCCTTCATCATTTCCCCCTCCATGGTTCCACTGATGCTTCACACCAGCCAGCAACCTCAGAGTCAACGTTTTCCTTCTCTCTCCCTGTCCCCAGCACTGGCTCAGCCGCAGGGCCTGGAGGCTCAGCCTCATATCCCACTGGAAGCTGCCCCTCTCCATCCCCTCTGCACAGCTCAGTCCCACCCTGCTTATCGGAGGAACCCTCCACAGCCCGCCACTCCACCAGGCCCCCACCTCCCCGCCTCCCTCCTGCCCCTCTCAGCAGCTGCAGGGACAGCCCAAGCACAGGCCCCACTGCGTGACGCTCTCTGGGCCCCCTCTGGTCTTCCCCCACGCCGCTCTCCCGCTGAATTCTGACACCCCGGACACGCTAGCTCTCTTGCTTCTTCATATGCCATTTCCTGAAACGGTTTTTAAAAGCCTAAAACTTCTACGTGGCTTAGACCAGCATCAGCAGGCTCCAATTCCCCCCCAACCTGCTTGCCCCCTTTCTGGAGTCAGCCTCCTCAGCACTTCCCACTCCAGCTTCTCCTCTGACCTTGATCATTGTAAATAAATGCTTATCCGACGATTCCTTTTTAATTTCAGCTGCTTCTCCACCGTTTTCCCACTGAGAGGAGAAGGATTTCACTCCCTCAGCTTTGCTCCAGGCGCCGTGCTGAACAGCCGAGGAGCAGCAACCCGCGGCTCCCGCCCCCTCCCTCCCCAAAGCACAATTTGTGGTTAGATCAATATTCGGCATTTACATAATTATGTGATTATTATTCACAGCTGAGCCGCAGAGGAGCGCCAGGGCTGCATTTCCTTTCCGATGACCTCCGTGCTTTCCTGGGGATGAACAGCTCCCGGGGTTCTGATTTGCTGCGGACGCGCACGCCTGTCACTCCCCTGTCCTCAAACTGTCAGCCGCCGTCATCCGGTGACTCGCATTCTGGCCGAAAATCCCAGGGAGGCCCACAGTTTCATCCTCGCCTTTCCAGGCGCGGCCGCTCCCAGACTCCTCCTCCTCTTCCTCAGAACAGCCGACCGTTCCCTCGACTCGCCGCGCAGACTTCCGTCTGGAAATCCTCTCCGCTGTCGCCCTTCCAAGGCCGCCACCTCCTCGGGAGCCCGTGTCTGCTCTCTTAACGATTTACTGCTCCTGCTTTCTTAAAACATGTATTTATTTGTAGAGGGAGGGGGCAGGAGGGAGAAAGAGAGGGAGAGAAACATCGATGTGAGGGAGAAACATCGATTGGGCACCTCTCTTGGGCACCCACTCCCGACACCCGGCCCACAGCCCAGGCAGGTGCCCTGACCGGGGACCGAACTGGTGACCTCTCCTTCGTTCTGTGGGATGACGCCCAACCCGCTGAGCCACGCTGGTCGGGCCCGTGATCGGCTCCTGGCTTTCGTGGGGCTGTGACGGAGCTTCTCTCTAACAGCTTTTTGAAAAGAGGGGCACGAGAGCTAATTACTGTGAGCTCTGTTGAGCCTGCAGTTACTGCCTTCCACTCTCATCCTCGATCCGCAGTTTCGCTGGGTGTCCATGTTTAGGCTGGAGACTTTCCTCCTAAACTCTGAAGGCATGTCCGAAATCTTACGAGAAATACGAGGCCACTTTGATTCTAGGTGTTTAAGCAATCGGCCTTTATCTTCGGGAAGCTCTTAGTATCCTGTCTTCGTCCCCAGAGTTCTGAAATGTTACCGCCTGACTTGCGTTGGTCTTTTCCATCATTTTGCTGGGCGCTCGAGGGTCCCTTCAGCTCAGAGCCTGAAGTCCTCCCTTTCTGGAAAATGTATTTCTGTGTTCCATTTCTAGAACTTTGCCAATCAGGCGCTAGGCCCCCGGGATAAACCCTCTGTTGTTTTCCTCTCTGCCATTGTCTACCTCTTTATACTGCTGCTCAGGAAATTTCCTTAACTGCATTTTCTTCTGCTTCTGTTCAAATGTCAACTTCTGGTAGCGCTTTTAAAGAAAGTGTCTGAAAGCTTTTCCTTGTTCTCCCGATGTTTTCCTTCTTAAAAGGGACATCTGCTCTTTCTTCCAGGACGTGCACCTCCCTCGCACCTGGGACGCTGTGGATGTCACATATGCTGAGCTCTCCCTGGCTTCTTGCTTTGTCTCTGCCTCCTTTGAGATTTTCCCTGGTACCTGCTCATCTTGCTTCTCCTGACTTTTATGTTGCAGGCTTTCCTAAAACATTCGTGCGGGTCTGTTTCAGGGGGAGGTGGCGAGAACAGAAAATAAACATGAAGGTAAAGAGAGCTCACAGCTTCCTGGAAGACCTGTGCGCGTGGAGGGTCTGTTCCAGGTGGGGTTCCCGCGGCGGCCTGGTGTCGGGGCTGCGGGCTGAGCTCTGGCACCCAGGGAGCTGGGGGAGGGGGGATGGCGTGGGTCCCCCCGTTCAGCACGCAGACTGTTTGAGGTCAGTGTTTTGTCCTGTCCTCACGTGTGCAGGCCTGTCCTGATCGCGGTCCTGCATGCCTGACTGGGAGGGGAGAGGGCTCTCTCCTGCCGGCATGGGGTGGGGGTGGGGCTGGGGAGGGACTGCTTCCTGGAACACCTCTCCTTCTTGGCTCTCCTTTCTGTCTTCACCCCGCCCTTCGGACCGCTGGCTCCCTGCAAGCCCTGCGCTTCTCTGGGGCCCTAGATTCAAGTCAGCTCGCCCCCTTCTCCGGCAGGCTTCAGCGTCGGCTTTCAGTGCCGGCTCGCTCCACGACATCTGATCACTGGCTCTTCTGCCTCCAGAGTGTTGTCAGCCCACGTTTCCGTCTCACCCTCCGGGATTTCATCAACAGCCTTTCCCTGGGGACTCCGAGTGCCGTGAGCCCTGTTTAAAGGATGTGTTCTCAGTTCACGGAAACTAAGGGCAGCAGTGACTGCTGTCTACCTTGGCGGGGGGCGGGGGGGCACCTCACCCCAAACGGGTAGAGCTCCCGACTCATCTCTGCATTTGTTTTCCATCAGGACGGTGCCCCCGAAGGTGCCCTGGCTCCACTCTGGGCCCCAAGAGGGACGAGATAGAAAACGATGGGGAGGTTGGGTGCCCACACAGGTCCCTCGGACGGAAAATGGCTTCCCCAGAGCTCAGGACAGGGTCCCTGCAGCCACAGCCACCCTACCCGGGCCGGCCTGGAGCCACCGAGGGAAAGCCAGTGTGCCACAAGGAATTTTAGGTTATGCGGTATTTACTGATTTTATTTCAGGAATAAATTTTGCGCTGCTCGGTTTGAATGGATCAGCCCATGGAAATAGTGGGTGAATGGTTAAGAATGAGGTCGCTGCTGGGAAAGTTTTAGACGATGATACCGGTGACTTACTCGGTGGTCTGTCGGGCTCCACACCAGAGACCCAAGGTGCTCCGTCAAACCGGAAGCGTCGCCACGTCGTCCTCGCCCCACGTTGTCCTCACCCGACACAGGTGACTCGCTTCCGGCCGACACCGCCAGCCCACCCTGCGGGACGTTCGTGTGAAACGCGTGGGTGTCAGTTTCATCTGAATTTGAATTGTAAATTAATTTGGTTTCTATAGTTGCATACGAGCTATAAGCATAAGCAGTTTATACCTAGCTTTATATTTATGTTTATTTAAATAAATCATTATAAAAATAATTTGAAGTAAACTGCCAGCTGTTGGAAGAATATAATATCATTCTGGCATCTACACTGAATCCCAAAAGACAAATAAATGTGTAGAAATGAGAAGTTGTATATGTATTTTTGCATATGTTATTTTCATGCAACACATATTTATGTTATGTTATATGTGTGTACATATATCTACGCATGTGATCTGCATGATACATACTTAAGGCATCTGCATTGTTACTTACTTTTGGCCACGTGGTCAGGGACGTAGCTGTAGAATCAGAGAGGCCTGGACTTGACTGTTCACCGTGTCATGTGTTGGTTTCTGGGCTTCAGTTTCCTAAAACAGAAAGTAAAAATCACATAATAGAACACACTATAATAAGTAAGAATAGCTTGACCCCTGTCTCCTGGAGGTGTGGCGAGATTGAATGGACGTGCGTCCAGGCTGGCACACGGAAAATGCTCAACGGACATTCGCTCTACGCTGGTCCCGCATTTGCAGGTGAGAACAGGCGGTACCTCTGAAGTCCAAGGTTGCCTGCACACTCTGGGGGAGGTGTGGGGAGCCGACTGGTGGCAGGCCACCGGCGTGGGAGGCTCTGCTCACTGAACCCACAGCCAGAGAGGCTGCCAGCCACCGTCCCTAGAGGGGAGCGCTCCTGTGGGCCTCTGCTAACCTGGCCAGGTGTGCCCTTGGGCGCCCCGTGGAAGGTCCACCTGAAGAAGCAAGTCCTGTGTTGAGAGAAGGCCTGTGAGAGAGTCATGCGGCAGAGGGCTTGTAGGTGGCCCTAGACCGAAAGGCAGCCTCCCGCCACCTGCCAGTGAGGAGTGGGGCCCTCAGTCCCACCGCGCAGAGGAAAGGACGCCCAGAAATGGCCGGAAGCGTGTGGGAGCACGCTTCTCCCCCGTCACCTTCAGATGAGAGCACAGCCTGCCTGACACGGTGGCTGTAGCCTCTGGGACTCAGGTTGGCCACAGCAACGGTGACACAATGAAGGTGGTGTCCTAGGCCCTGAATGTGTGCTAATTATTAGTGTTCAAGAGTGGCAGGACATGGGCCTTCTCCGTTGTCTAGGGCTGAGCTCAGGGACACAGTCCTGGCTGTCTCCCGAGTTGTTCCTCTGTGTGTGTGGGGGGGTGTTCTCCCATCCCGTCCACGGGTTCCAGGGGGACTCAGGAAGCCCCCCACTGGGCCTGTTGCCGTGCGTGGCCCCACCCTCCTAACGTCCCTGTGATTCTGGCAAAGCTACTGCGAAGTCCCCCTCAGGCAGTTCTTTTGCAGGGGTGACCTAGGACCGTGGGACTTCCTGCGCTGTCGCTCGCTGCTCCGTGCATTTGGTTGGCGACGGCGACGGCCCGTTTTCCAGTCTCACACATCAGCCACAATGGTGCACATTCCCTTAATGATTACTCAGCAAGCCTCCCGGGCCGTCCTCTCCCCAGGCCTGTCTCTCCCATTTTTCTCTGAGCTTTCCCACATCTGTTTATGATCTTAGCCCGACAGTGTGTAAATTAAGGGATGGATGGGTGGACGACTGAGTGAGCGTTCACGTGGAATCCGTCTGGCTTACTTCAAGGCCTCCTGATGCGGGCAGACAATTTGCCGTCCAGCGGATGTGAGGCGATGCCCCTCACTCCAGAGGGAATGCCGCCTCAACACAGGTTCGGCAAATGGGTCTGTCTCTCTGGGGGTGGGGGCGAGGCTGAGGATGACGTTCCGGTAGGTCAGCCCCTCCACACTGCTCTGTCAGTCAAAGGCGGGTTTCTGAGACGGCAGCTCATCAAGTGGACGTGGACTTGGACTTGGAGCAGGGCCCATGTGTCCAGGGAGCAGGTCTGTCCTGACTTCGACAACTGCTGATCGGTCGTTGACTTAAGCCCTGCATGGTTTCCAAACCCAGACTGCCCAGCTCCCACCAGCTGCAGTCAGCCATGGCTGTTTGCACACAGTAGCTCAGAACTGGCACCCTGAGTCCTGCACACTTCGAGACAGCGGAGGCTGCTCCTCCAGATGGGGCTGGGGATGGTGGGTGCTGAGTGAAGGTGTGTGGGAGGAGGACATGGGTGCACACATGCCACCATCCAGGAGCTGTGTATATGTTGTCCCACTTTTATTTACAATACAAAAATTGATGCATGTGTGTACACATGCTTTTGTGTGCACAGCGTGTGTATGCACACATATTTGTACACATCAATGCCTGTGCATGTGTGCATGTTCACATCCACACATGTTTATGTGCACCATGGATCTGTGTGTACCTGTTGTAGGTGTGCGGGCACACACATGTACATGCATATTTGTCTTCACACACATGCATGTACATGCACTTGCTTGTGTGTTCACACACAATGCAGGCACCTGCACGCACACGTGTGCACCCACGTACAGGTGATCACACATGTGTGCACATATGTGTGCATGCATGTGCATGCATGTGACTTTGCCTCTGTGTGTGCACATTTGCGTGCACATTGCATGTGTTTGTGGTTTATGTGTATACCTGCATCTGTGCTTGTGTGTGTGCATGTAGTCACATACCCATGTGTATGCACGCACGTGCCTGTGTGAGTCCATATGACTGTCCCTGCACATGTGCATGGCTGTGTAAGTGTGTCCCAGCCATGAGGACTTCATTTGTTTCTCTGAATGAAACAAAAAGCGACTGCAGGGTTTTGAGCAGAGGAGAGGCGTGACCTCCCCCACATTGTATGGGCTCTGGTGACTGTGTGCTGGGGGGAGCCCCCAGGAGGCGAGGGCAGAAGCAGGAGCCAATTCTGTGGGAGATGGACGATGGAGCCCTGAGCAGGGTGGGAGCATCCAGGGGAGGTGGGGTGACACAGGGAGGTTCTGGGAGACTCAGAACAGAGGCAGTGGGGTTCCCGTGGGTGTCCGGTGAACGTCCAGGTGTGGGTGCTGGTGGGTGTGGGGTCAGGACTGGCGTCTGTGCCTGGCTGACGCTGACGCCGAGCTGCGGCACCTGGTGATTGAGGCTGTGGGTCTGTGCGAGGTCACCAGAGCGTGAGTGAGGCCGGAGAGGAGGAGCCTGCATCTCTCTGGGCGGCTGCAGCCCAAGGAGGTCTGGGGGCAGAGGGTCGAGGGGGCAGGAGGCGCAGCCACGGGACAGGAGGAGACCCTTGCAGCCAAGGGAAAGGGCGGAGGCGGTGGCCTCGTGCAGAAGGAGGCTGCCGTGGGATCTGGAACGAGCCACCCCAAGTGCACCTCAGTGACAGGCAGGTCGTTCTGAGCGCACAGCCCCTCAGCGGCAGGCTCAGAAGGAACACTGGCCCCTCCCCTAACTGCCCGGAAGGATTCGGACTTGAGGCCCTGCCCGTCAGAGATTGTCAGTGAGAACCTCCTGACCTACCTGCAGGGCAGGGTGCACTTTTACTCATGGGCTACGCTTGCCTTACCATCCTACAACTACCCTTGGGAGCCCCTGGGGCCAAACCTGGCCCCTAGCTCCGGTGTCTCATACGCCTTGTGCACGCCTCCCCCTCTGGCTCCGAGCCTCCCAGGCAGGTGGGCCTCCATCTGTCCTGTGTGTGGCGGGATCCCGTGTGAATGTTTGCGTTAAATTTGGCGACTTTCTCTTGCTCATCTGTCTCACGTCCATTTGGTTATGAGACTGACCAGAAAGGCCTTGCGGTGAGGATGTCTGGCTCCTCCCCCCCACGGCAGTGTACATGAGGTCAGGCTGAGCGGTGGGTTTCAAAAGGAGGGGTCACCGGGGAACGCTGGCTCCAGGCTTTGCAGCTCACCCTGAGACTTCAGCTCGGAAGTCCCTGGGTAGTGTTGGCTTGTGGCAAGCTGACAGCCTCCCTTACCCCCCTTTCCCTGTGGCGGCCCCATAGCAAGCTTCTGCGCCTGCTCTTGGACCTATGCAGCTGTCATCTGCTAAATGTGATGGGGCGTTGCTGGCACTGTGTGTGGGCAGAGCTTGTGGGGGCATAAGGCAATTGGGGCCGAGGGAGTAAAACAGACCAGGGCCTGCGTCCACCGTGGACGCATCCCCGCTGTGGCTGGAGCCGCCCTGCAGGACTTTGGAGGATGCGGGTAGCCGGGCTCTGCTCTTGTCCAGCTCCTGGGAGCCAGAGCTTTGTCGCGGCGACGAGGGGCGTGAATGGACCCAGCACCAGGGCGGCGCTCTGCTGAGCCTGGACTCCCCGTCTCTGCTCCCCAGCCCTCGGGACACCTGCAGGGCTCTCTGCGGGCCACCAGTCCCCCTTCCCACCGAGGGGGCGTTCGTCCTTGTCTTTGGTCCAGACGGCCAGGTGGCAGGGAGCAGGAGTTGGCGGGGGCATCTCAGGAGGCTGTCCCTGGGGGACGAGAAGACTGCTGTCAACAGGTAATTGAAGAACAAACAGCTGCCATCGTTGGGAGGATGTTATTCTTGCCTTTGGCACTTTCAATAAGCCCTCGGGGATCTTTAAAACCTAAAGTTGCTGAGTGGGAGTTCGTCTCCGCAGATCCCCGGTGGGGGTGGGGAAGGGCTGAGGACCCTGAGCGCCCCATCCCATGAGCCCTGTCCCCTCTGTGGTGCAGCGCGGGCCACACGGGGGCACGGAGTCCCCGCTGGGCGCAGGGGCAGCCAGAGTCGTCTGGGCCTGTAGACACAGAAGAAAGAATGGAGAGAAGCCTGTAACGCGTCCCTGACACACTGGCCCCGGTGTCCCTCTGCAGGTGTGACGAGGAGGACCCAGGCAGGACAAGTGGAGCTGCAGGTGGACACTTGACCCCCTGACCTGTCCCGGGCCTGATGGGACCGGCATTCTTGGGCCCTTGGGTTCTGCACGTGCAGCCTCTCGTGTTGTGTTTCCCCAAACGTCAGGCCTGGGCCGACACCCAGAAACCTCCTGCTGACTAGCTGGGCGCAGAATTCCGTTTGATGGCTCATCACCCCTCGCAGCGCAGCCTCTGCTTCCACCACCGCTTGCCGTGAGGTGGGACTGGCAGCTTGGACTGCCTGAGCTTCTCCATGGTTTAGGGGGTCTCCCATCATCACCTTTGATGTGTCACCCCTCAAGGGCAGGGGCCAGCCTACTCCCTTCGCTCCCTGCCATACTGCCTGTATGTAGTGCCATGTCTGGCACACAGTAGGTGTGCAGAACTGCCTCTGGATGCATGAAGATGTGGATGAATCTCCTCAAAGGAGAGGAGCCGTCGGGTCGCTTGGCAGCAGCTGTTGCCATGTGGCCCTGGTAGCCAGCTCAGTGAGCACACGGGGAGGTGCATCTGGTCTCAGCTGCACAGAGACAGGGAAGCCTGGGGCGTCCTCCGTTCCGAGACAAGAGGACGGCTGTTCCTTCTGGGCACCCCCCCACCCCGGTGCGGGTGTCCTTCCGGGGAGCCCAGCCAGCCTGGCTGCAGTGCATGGCTGCACCTATGCGCACCCTCCCTGCCTGGACACACGTGTCTCCTTGATGTCTGGGGACACTGCCCTGCACTTGCTTCTGGTCCATGTGCTCACCTGTTCTTAGCAAGTGAGACTCGGCTTCTTCCAAAGCCGTCTGCTGCTTCTTAGGATGGACCACCTGACTGCCAGCCGGCTGTTTCTGTAGCCCCTCCTGACTGTGGAGCGATTGGGGCTTTTATCTTGGAGATGCCCCGGACCCATGCCCTCTCATCTGTCAGTGTCCCCTGGCACCGCCGACTGTTCACCCAGTCACCGCGACGGGCTCCTGCTGGTGCTCGGCGTGCCGAAAGCACCGCGACAGGTGCTGCCGCGAGATGTTCGCCCAGAGAGCTCGCACAGCACAGCCCGGCACCACCGGCCGCGGGTTGAGACCGGGAGAGGCGCCTCAGGTCCCAGGAGCGGAGCGGCGCGGCCAAGCCGTCCCAAGACGTGTGTGTCAGGCCTGGCTGTTTCCCTGCCCTGCATCTCGAGTTTCATGGCCGTGACATTTCCTTTCAAGAGGAAATCAATATTCCGCTCGGCAAATAGGCACAAATGTGGCATTCATTCTCCAAAATGTTACACCAACATTACAGGCCCCTTCTGTCCCCGGCAGGGCGAGAGGGGATGTTTAACACGTTCTGTGCAAACAGAAACCAGTGGGGGGAGGGGTGGGGAAAGGGCGGAGGAAACGAGACGCAAACATTGGATCATGGAGATGCGGAGCGGCTGCCCGAGCCTGCCACGGCCCCCGCTTCCCTGCTCAAAGGTGGCCGCGACTGAGCGGTGATGGGTGGGGTTTGCCTTGTCACCGGCCGTGGCCTCCTTCAAGGGTGAGTTTGCCTGTGACCTTCGGTTCCACCGAGATTTGCTCAACCATCACTCCACACCAAGCTCTCGACTCGACCGGATGCCGAGGACACAGGGACGGACAGGCTATCGAGCGGCCCTTCCTCTCTTCTTGTTTGGGGTCCTGCTTGCAGCACCTCCTCCTGGAGGTGGCCCTGCCCCGAGTCACCTGGTCCAGCCGAGTCGGCTCTTTTGATGTCATCAAGGACTTAGCCTTGACCCGAGACTGCCCAGCGCTTGACAAAGTCCATCCCCAGGTGCTGTGGGTTCTCGAAGGTGCTTCACCAAGGCAAATGACCCAGGAGGACCAAGGAGTCAGAGAGGGTCAGAGACTGGCTTGTGGCCACAGGGTGAGCTGGTGGCAGAACTGGAGTCAGATGCCTATCTGCCTGGCTGGGCTGATGACGTGCCCCCAGACCAGGTGGTGACACCGCAGACCAAAGCCAGGCCTCAGCAGAGTGTGCAGACCGAGTCTCGCCAATGCCGTGCACGTAAGCTTGACATGGCCACTGGTGTCCTTCAGTCTCCCAGTCTTTGGGATGACTCACGTCCCCTGAGCCAGGCCACCAATACTCACCCTTCTTTGTCCCCATTGCAGATAACAAGGGAAACAAATAGGAGCGCCTTGGTCCCTGCTGTGAGATGCCGGTGGCTTTAATCTCCCTGGTGTCCTCCCTTTGCATGTCCCTACAGAACAAAGAGTGGCCCAACTGGCCTCTCCTGCGTGGCCCTGGAGGTGATGGGTCCCCATGCTCCTGCGTGAGAGCCTTCTTCTACAGGATAACTCTGTGGCCCTCGGGGGAAGGCTCCTGCCAGCTCTGTGTGCCGAGGGGAGGACCCGAGGGCCAGCTTCAACTTGGGGTCACCCACACCTTTGTCTACCAGAGTGAGCTTGCAGTGTGGCCACATGGGCATGGCCACCAAAAGTGGACGTTCCCCACATTGATGGCAACCTGTACTGGGCCTCATTCTTGCTCCACAAGAAAGGGCTGGAGAGACAAGTGGAGACCCAGACAGGAGAGACCTGAGGCCTCGCCAGCACGGTAGCAGTGAAGGGACACCAGAGGGCAGTTGGCTGTGCCATGGGCCACGCCAACCTCAGTGCAGGACACAGGTCGTGCATTCACTTTCTGGGGAGGTCACATGGCTTCTCCGAGGCTCAGTTTCCCCATCTGGAGTCTGCATGGGGTCGGATGCCACTGTCACCACTTCCATTTGACGTAGTACTGGAAATCTGAACCATCGCAATCAGATAAGAAAAAGGAATAAAGGCATCTGAATCAGAAAGGAAGAGTAAAGCTCTCCTTATTGGCAGATGATATGACCCTATGTATAAAAAATCCCTAAGATGCCACCAAAAAAACTATTAGAACTAATAAATGAAGTCAATAAAGTAGCAGGATACAAAATTCATGAACAGAGATCTGTTGTTTCTATGCACCAATAACAAATGATCAGAAGAAGAAACTAAAACAATTCCTTTTGCGATTGCATGAAAAAGCATAAAATACCCAGGAATAAATATAACCAAAGACATGAAAGACCTATACTCTAAAAGCTATGAGAGGTTGAAAAAAGAAATTAAAGAGGGTATACATAAATGGAAGGATATACTTTGCTCATAACGGGAAGATATTATCAGCTCATAACTGATATTTTTACAATGTCCTCACAGAATAACAATGCCTCATCAAAAGACCAATGGCATTCTTCCCAGCATTAGAAGAACTAATGCTGAAGTTTACATGGAACCACAAAAGACTCTGAATAGCCAAAGAAACCTAGAACAAAAAAAAACAAAACAAAGTGGGAGGTATTAGGTGCCCCAGTTTCAAACTATACTACAAAGCTACAACAATCAAAGGAGTAGGGTACTGACATAAAAACAAATATATAGGTCAATGGAATAGATTAAAGAGCTCGTAAATAAATCCTTGCTTATACAATCAATTCATCTACAATAAAGGAGGCAGGGTTACTCAATGAGATAAAGACAGTCTCTTCTGGTTTTGAGAAAATTAGACAGATACATGCAAAAAATAAAATTGAACCATTTTCTTACACCATACAAAGAGAAACTCAAAATTAAGTAAAGACTTCAATGTAAGACCTGAAACCATACAACTCCTAGAAGAAAACAGACAGTAAACTTTTCGACATCAATCTTAGTAATATCTTTTTGGATATGACTCTTTGAGCAAGGGAAACAAAAGAAGAAACAGACAAATGAAACTACATCAAAGTAAAACAATTTTTGTCCAGCAAAAGAAACAATCAACAAAGCAAAGGCAACTTACAGAACAGGCGAAGATATTCACAAATGATACATCCTATGAGGGTTTAATATACAAGATATATGAGGAGCTCATGCAACCTAACACCAAAACACCCCCAAATAATCCAATTAAAAAATGGCCAAAGACCCTGAATAGACACTTCCCCAACAAGGACACACAGACGACCCATAGTCACAGGACAAGCTGTTCGGTGTCAGTAATCGTCAGAGGGATGCACATGAAAACCACACGGGACATCGCCTCCCAGCTGTCAGAACGGCCGTCCTCCACGAGTCAGCAAAGAACAGGTGCGGGGAGGGTGTGGGGGGAGGAGACCCAGTGCACTGCGGGCAGGACGGCGAATGGGTGCAGCCGCCGTGGAAAACAGTATGGAGATCCCTCAAAATATTAACAACAGAACTACCCGATGACCCAGCAGTTCCACTCCTGGGTCCTTATCCAAAGACATCAAAGGCGCTAATTTTAAGAGAAACGGGCGTCTCTGCGCTCATTGCAGCATTACTCACGGTGGCTGAGACGAGGCAGAGGACCGCGCTCCGCAGCTGCCTGCCCACAAATGGCCGATGAACACGCCGTGGTGTGTGCACATGACGGAGCGCTCCCCAGCGACAAAAACGAAGTCTCACCGTTCGAGACAACATGGGCCCGCCTTGAGGGTGTTGTGCTAAGTGAAATAACTCAGGCAAGAAAAGACAAGTACTGCATGATCTCACTTACATATAGAATCTAAAAAACAGAAACAGAACAAAAGAATAAACAAAACACAACAGAAACAGACCCGCAGACACAGGATAAGTTGATGTTGCCAAAGAGAAAGGGGAGGTGCTTTGGTAAAAAAATAAAAGTAATAGCACCGCCCAGTCTCACAGCCAAGTGTTCAAATCGTCTATTCATTAAAAAAAATCTATATGCTGTATCACTTATCAATGAATTGATTATATTTTTAGAAATAGAAAGTGTGTAGATGTGGACATCGAAAAACGGTTTGGTGTGTTTTGTGGGAGAAACTTAATATAATTACATGCATCTGAGTGTGAGTCTGAAACCCATGTCAAAGCAAAACACAAGAAGCTCTAATTTTTAAGTTGGTTTTTCCTATTACTTGCAGCCAAAAACATTCCTAGCAAACACAGTCTTTCTCCCAAGTTTAGGAAGAGGATGGTCTGAGGGTTGTGCCAATTCCTGAGTCCCTCTGCTGGGTGAGGACACTGACATCTGGGTCTGCAATCCCAGCGTCCCCGAGCTCCTGTCCTCCTGTGTTCAGAAAGACCACCCAGACGGTGCCCTTCCAAGCTCAAAGTTGTTGGGGCCTTAGCTTGCTGATGCCGTCAGCAAGACAGCATATTGCGGTCTGAGCAGCCAGCATTGCCCCCTGGGGGCATCCGCAGAGCACGAGAACCAGTGACCAATCAAGGTACTGATCACGCACCTAACTGACCAATCATTAACAAGGGCACGAGGTGAACACGCACTGGGGCAGCCTATCAGAGCAACTTCCCTTTTCCCGTCCCTATATAACCCCCGCCGCTTAAATAAAATTTTGCAGCTTGAACAGAATCCTTTGTCTTGCTGCCGTTCTTCGCGCCTCTTGCTCCCATCCCTATTCATCCGTTGCAGGTAGGCTCGGGACCCTCGTTGACTGCTCCGCAGGCCGGAGCACAAAGTCACCGGGCGAAAAACCGAACTGCCCACCTTCCTCTCCTCTGCCTCGCCCTCCTCAAGGCACGTATCCGCCCGGTGCTCAGGAGCAGGAGCCAGACTGACCCGGCCACTCTCCCGTCCTCTAAGCTAACTGAGCAATGTCAAGTTCTGCAGATTCCGGTCATTTCCCTCCCACTGCGCCTCTGTTCTTCCTGCCCTCTGTCCTTCGTTGCCTCTCCTTGGATCGTTCGATGTCCCCCTCTCCAGCCTGTCTCCATTTCATTAACCATTTGGGAGTGTCACTGGGGCCCTGCTCACATCATCAGAAGGTCACCGCCCTTCCCTATGGGGAAAAACTCAAACCACACCCCTGGCCTCCAGCCCCAGTCCTGTACCTTCTGCTTGGAAGGAACCAGGCACCAGGCCCTCCACTCAGTCTTGTATTTCTTGGCACTTTCTCGGCGAGAGGCTGAGCTGCCGGAAACTGATGGGGCCCCTCCCGGCTGGGACATGAACCTGGGTGTTGGGCCCAAACCTGGAGCCTGGGTCCCGTGGTCGGCCCTCCGGCCAGAACGACCGACGTGCCCGGCCTCCCGGCCTCCTCTGGCTCCTCCTTGCAGACACTGGCGGCATCTTCCTGTCCTTGCCCACCTGTGACATCTTATCGTCACTTCCATGGTGAACTCAACTTTCCATCTCTTTCCAGAATTGTCCCTGAGTGTCCCTTAGAAGCCAGCCCTGGCTGAGAGCTGGAGAAGCTGAGTGGGCTCCTACCCACGATGGGTGGGTGGGGGTGCATTCGGACACTCTCTGTGGTGCTGTTGGCAGGGACGTCCTCCTAGCACCTGGCACGATGCTCACAGAGGATCAGACCAGAACAGAGCATGATGGAAAGTGACCAGCCAGTAAATAAGGTGACACGTTGGGAGAATTGGGACTCTGGGCCTCCAGCAATGTCAGGGCCAGCTGGGTGCCTCCCTAATGAGGCGGGGGTGGCACCAATAAGCCACGGCGTCAGATAGAAGCTAAGGTGCTTTCCTGGTGGGGACACAGCAGGGGACCAGCGGCCCGGGCGGTGGGGGCCGTATTCCCACCTAGCAGCTCACCCCGGCCCTCCCCAGTGGTAGATGCTTAATCAATAAGTACTTGTCACCTCTATCTTTTCATGACACTGTTGGCCTGGCCACCTATTGTCAGTGCCAGAGGGCCTGTCAGCTTCCCGGATGGGGCCTGGCTTGTCCGGAGAGGCCTGAGGAAGCCGGGGGAGGGGAGGATGGGAACACACTTTGGTCGCTGGGATACCCGTGCGGGAAGGTGTGGCTGACAGTGGCAGGAGTCCCACACTGAGGCTGTCAAAGAGGACGCCATCCTACAGGCCTCAAACAGTTTGGGCCCTAGCCCATGAGAGGAGAGGTCGTGGGGGCAGGGGTCACCTTTCAGCCCCTGAGACCTGGAGGTGCTGTCAGCAGCCTCGCTGATTCTGCTCTGTTCACTCTGTTCCATCACAGGCCACGTAGGGGTTGTGTCCCTGGTGAGTGCTGGGCCAGGCCAGGCAGGGCAGGTGGAGGTGACAGGAACCCTCAGCACAGGAGCTGACTGCCCAGTGAGGAAGGGACAGAGGGCAGTGTTGCCGATACGATGTCACTGCAGAGGTGGCTCGGGTCCGGGGTGTGGAGTATGTGTGCCAGGGCGTAACCCAGCTTCGAGGGCGTGGGGCTTTCCTGGGACTGCCTGGACCCCTCACCATGACCCGGGGGCTTAAAACACAGCCACCGACTCTCAGAGAGCCCCGAGGCCACAGCCAGAGATCCAGGTGTGGGCAGGCTGATGTGCCCCTCAGTGGCTCTAGGCGAGGACGCTTCCCGCCTCTCCCAGTGCCGGGACACAGGAGACCCTTGGGTTCCTGGCAGCAGACGCGTCCCTCCAGTCCCAGTCTCTGTCCTCACAAGGCCGCTTCCCGCTGTCCGTGGGTCTCGGGTCTCCCTGTGCTGTTCTCTTCCAAGGACACTTGTTCCTGGATCTAAGGTCATCCTCACGCAAGATGAGCTCAATTACATCTCTTCATTCCATCTGAAATCCTCTCTCTCCTCTCTCCAAATCGGGTTGCGCCCACCGGCTCTGGGTGTGGGGGCGTGGACACACCTCTCCAGCTGCCACCATTTCACCCACTACAGTGGGCAGTGGATCCTGGGTTGCGGGGGGGCTGTTAGCTCTGGAGCTAAAGCAGAGTCAGGCAGGTGACAAAAGGAGGAAGAAGGGCCCCCCAGGCAGCAGCACTGGACACCAAGGCTGTGGGCAGGAGACTCCAGGGAAGGAGGCTGAGAGAGACACGGGGGAGGGAAGTTAGGGGCGGGAATTGGGACCAACGAGTCCTTGAACCCAGTGCCAACCTCTGGGAGGGGCTGACATCGTCCAGTCAGTGGGGAGCTAAGGGACACTGAAGGCAGATGGGGGTGAGCTAGGTTTTGTGACAGCACAAAGAGAAGGGGGCCTGGCTGTGAGGGCTCCCCCACAGAAGAAGCCAGAGAGGAGAACCCCCGCCCCTGCCTCTGGATGCCCCATGTCCTTCCTGGGGTGGGCGGGCTGTGCAGCTCCAGCCTCCAGTGCCCACCGCGTGGGCCAGCAGAGGGGACGCCCATTAAGATTCCGGGCATGTGGGGCTCTGGCGGCTCGCGGCGAGCGTGAGGGGCTAATGTCCCTCTTTAGCATGCCTGCCGCCGCTCGCTCTGCCCACTGTTGAGCTACTCATCTATAACATTTGTAGGCCTATTAGGAGGGAAATACAATTTCATAGCTACAGATAAGAGATTAGACAGATCAATTTGAAGTTTGTGAAATAGGCTGAGTGTGGTGGTGGGGTCATTTTCAAATCACGGTCGTGCTGACTTCGGGGCTGTCGGGCTATTGGATTGCATTCTGTCTTCCGGCCGCATCAGTGTGCTTTCTGGGCGCGAGGGCCAGCAGCCTGTTGACAAGTGCTTAAATCCACCGAGGGACGCCGGGGACCGGCCCTGCTGGCTCGCGGAGGCTACTCGGAGCTGTGGGGATGACGCTGTTTTTGGCCTCCTACTCCGGGCGTGCGGAGTTTTCCAGCCAGCGTGTAAAGTGGTAGGTTTTGCAGGGGGGTGTGCTAATCCAGTGAAGCGTGGTGGCTAAAGGTGTGGAATAAAATCGCCCGTGCACGCAGCCCCTGAGAGGATGCCTCTGTGTGGCAAGCCACCTCGTTAGCAGCCTGTACTGTGGCTGGGCACCCCCTCCTGAGCAGCGGTGGGGGCATCCGGCATGCAGGAAAGACTGAGTCCTGCCGGGTGGGGCTGGTGGTCCCATCTGCCTCCTGTCAGCTGGTCATGATCATCACCACCACCATCATCACCGTCACCACCATCCTCATCATCACCATCATCACCACCACCATCCTCATCATCACCATCATCAACATCACCATCATCATCATCACCAGTACCACTGCCACCGTCCTATTACAATCACCGGCACCACCGTCTTCACCGTCATCATCACCATCATCATCACCATCACCTCTTCACTATTAATCATCTAGTCCAAACTCTTCATGGTTCTGGTTAGAAAGTTTAGGCACTTAGAAATATTTCTTTTCATTTTTTCACACTAGAGAAAAGAAGGCAGGGACAGGCACCTACACACGGGACAGAGAAATCCGGAGAAGGAAAGTCCACTGAAGAAAGAGGAGACCCGGGGGTGTTCTGAGCCGGAGGTGCCCCCGGAGACGTGCCGAAAAGGACCGAGAAACAGAGCGGAAGAGTCCTGAGCCGCGAGGCCCGACGAGGTGGTGGCAGAGGAGTCCTGACCGTGAGCCCAGCGGCAGCTGCCTTCCGGCACCTTCGTAACCAGAGGCAGCTCAGGGTTCGTGGCGATGCCGTCCCATTGGTGTTGCAGACAGAGTTGCTGCAACCGTCTGCCGGAGGAGACGCCGCCGCCTCTTGTCTTCCCGGCGGATTAAACTGCTGAAAGGCCTTGTTGCTCCCGCACAATGAAACTGGCTTCCTGGCCCCGGCACTCAGAGAAGACAGAAACTCGAAAGAGATGATCAGACTGGCCAGAGCAGCTCAGCTGGTTGGTGTATTGTCCCGCAGCTGAAAGGTCGTGAGTTCGATCACTGGTCCCGGCGCCTGTGTGGGAGGCAGTCAATCGACGTTTTTCTCTCACATGGATGTTTCCCTCTCCCCCTTCCTCGCTTTCGAAAAAAAGCAATAAAGTATGTCCTTGGGTGAGGATGAAATAAATTTTTTTAAAAAGAGGGCGTGATCAGAGAGGAGGGTATGCCTAGTGTCATCCTATCCCGGGTTGGGGCACCCAGTTCAGTGACAGAAATGTCAAAAGACAGGGCGTGCCCATCGGTCAGTTACTGCACCTCAGAGCCCAGGACCGGGTCCAGAGCTCACCTGGCTGAGCTTGAGGAGAGCCGGGCTGGGCTGCTGGGAGTGAGGACGGGTAGAGAACCCTGCCACAGGGCCAGGGTGCGGGGCACTTCCAGAGTTGGAGGAGGGAGTCAAATTCCCTGGTTTTCCATGAGCTTGGTGGGGGTCATGGGCAGCGGCCCAGTCCAAGTGCCACCCGCCCTGGTGCTGTGGGGAGCTGGGGGGTGGGCGTAATAAGATTGACCAGGGGACTGGACTAGTCAGGCTAGCCCTGGTTGTGCCGCTGGAACAAACGATCCCCAATCACAGCCGCCCTGCAGTGCCGCCCCCCACTCCAATAACACTGCCCCTTTAAGGCTGCCATGGTTCCTGGCCGGCCCGGAGGAGCATCTGCGGGGAGAGATCACACACCTGGCTCCCAACCTCTGATGTGCTGGCATCACAGTTTGGCCAGGAACTGCAGAAGAAGAAGGGTTAGTTGGGTGATAACATGGGAGTTTGGACTTAAGCTGGATTGGACTCCGAGCCACCTGGAGTGAGCCTGCTCCTAGGCTCCTGGAGCACAGCTTGGGTTCGGGTCCTGAGCAAAGGCGTGCAGCCCGGTGCAAGAGCATGTGTGGCCGCCCTGTTTGCCAAGATTTCCACCCCAACATGGGCCTGCATTGGGCCCAGCACTTCGCAGGGCTTGTGAAATGTCTGCATTGGAGCGTCATGCACACTGGTGGGGACCCCGGCCGTCCTGCACAGCTGGCTGGCGGAGGCCTGGGACTGACTCCTGGGGCCACCTGAGGCCACACGAGAGCTTTCCTCCATCTCCATGGGCCCAGGCAGGTGGCATTTTGGGCCGGCATTGGCGCACAGTGGCTTTCTCCTCTGGTCCCTGGGGAATCAGCCAGCAGGGGCTCAGGGGACCCTGTGGCCCAGGAACCACGGGCCATATGGGGTGTGTGTACCTGGCTGGCCCCGAAGGGGACAGGATTCGTTCTCAGCCCCAGGGCTGTGGCTCCTGCCGCCCCGTCTGCCCACTCCCAAAGTATCCTCCACTTGGCTTTTGCAGAGTTTTCTGAGGGACTCACACCTCAAAGACTTTGCCATCAAAGCAGGCCTTGATGTGGTGTTATTTTTGACTGGATGGTAAGAGCCGAGCTCCTGGAGGCTTTACGCTTCCGCTGGCTGCCTACAGCTTCATGAAGGACAGAGCACTAGGCTCTGCTTTGGTCATAAAGCAGCTGTCAGCCAGGCTGTCCCCATTCTCGGAAGGTCGCCCGCTTGGCCTTCAGCTGTAGAGCCCTGTCCCCTGGCGGGGAGGACACGTCTGCACCACAGTTGGGCTTGCTTGCCTGGATGACTGTCCCGTAGCCACTTACACACGATGGGACGACCCTGGGCTGGGTCGTAGGGACCCCCAGACTCCAGGTCCTTCTGGGGTGGCTGGGCACTGGACAATGTCTCCAGAGCTGCCCTCTCCGGCATGGTGGCCACGAGCCACGCGGGGCTGCAGATGTGGCTCTAAATCAAGGTGGGTCTGGGCAAACGCTCCCTGGATTTCAAACACAGAAAAGGATCTGAAAGATTTCATGGACAATTTTCATATTGATTATATGTTGAAATGATCGTATTTTTGACACACTGGGTTAAATGTTATAATGTAAAGTAACATAACCATGAGAAATGCATTGTATCCCCGTTTTTTGGCCATGTTTTCCATGTGGTTGCCAGAAGGTACAGATTCGCATGTGTGGCTGCCGTTGCATTCCCAGGGGCAGCCCTGTGGTGGGGTGAGTGCATGGGCTCCAGGGACAGAGCCGGGCAGTTCTGAGCGCTAAGGGAGCAGCCTCGGACCTCGGGACTCAGCTTTGTCCTGTCCTTTCCCTCCTCCCCGGACCTGGGCCTCGGCTCGGCGAGGGGTGCTGACGGTGGCGGGCACCTGCCTGGTTTATGTTGCATCATCCTCACCACGATGCCATTGGAGGGTTCCCTCGCACCCCGTTTCACGGAGGAGGAAAGTGAGCTCAGAGCCGTCCAGCGCTGTGCCTGGGCTCCAGTTCCGGAAGCGGCCGTGGTGAGGTTGAGTCCCGGCAGGCTGGTGCCACTGCGGTGGCTGAGCTCCCCCAGTCAGTGAGAGCGAGGACAAGGTGACCCCTTGGCCAGCATGGAACAGCATCTCTGGAGGCAGAGGAACACAGGGGGCCATGGAGGCTGGCACAGCTGGGGCGACCTCTAGCGTATGTCCATCAGGTGGCTCAGGCAAGGTGGCCGACCTCCTCACACTTCTGGTGGGATGATGGGCACCTCCTGGCGTCCTTGGGGAGAGTGAGTGAGGGCGGAGGCACACGCCTGGGACCCGGTGATGGTTATCGTTGGTGGAGTTGATTCTTTAGCACAGGGAGGGCAGTGTGGAGCTTGCCTGCCACTCGCCCCACCCACTCTCCTCGCCCTGCTGATCTGCCTGCCCAGTGTCTCATGTATCCACAGCTGTGGCTGGTGTGGCACCCCCTGGGGCTCTCTCAGGGCTGGCTGGAGACATGGACCTGGCGGCAGATCCTGAGCGCCTGGCGCTTGGGTTGGAGCGGAGGGCCGACAGCTGTCCCACAGCTGCAAGTGCAGAGTCAGAGCGTCCTTCCTCACTGAGGTCGACGTGGTGGGGAGTAGCTTCGGGGGCTGATGGAGGGCGGGGGGACTGGATTGGCGACCCCACTGGGGCTGTGATGGCCACTCGCTGGGGTACTGGGGAGAGGCGTCTGGAGGTGGGGATTTGAGCGGAGACCTGCAGGAGGAGCCTGTCCTCTCAGGAGCCAGGCCAGAGCTCCTGGGACTGAGGACATGCCCTTGGCCTGGGGCCTGGACACAGATGTGCCTGGCTGCTAGGGACCCAGCCGCCCAGGTCCTGTCACGCCAGGTCCCACCTGCAGCCTGTTCCCAGAGGTTCCTGGCAGACCTGCAATGGCCCCGCTGGCCTGGATCCCTGCAGGAGGCATCCTGCAGGGGGGGCTGCTGTATGAAGAACCCCAAACCGGGCTCAAGGCAGCAGAAATGTCTTCCCTCACGGTTCTGGAGGCTAAAGTCCAATATTAAGACATCAGGGGGGCTGTGCTCCTGCCACATCTCCAGGGAAGAATCTGCCCTCGCCTCTCCTCGAGTCTGGGGCAGCCAGCCTTCCCCCCGCGCTCCTCAGCTTACGGACGCATCTCCCCAATCCCTGCCTCTGCCATCCCACCACCTCTTCCCTGGGCCTCCTTCCTCTTCTCCAACGGACACCAGTTGAATCTAGGGTTCCCTGTTCCAGAGTGACCTCATGTGAGTCGTGACCTCTGCAGACTCTCCTTCTAAGTGAGGTCACAGTCTGAGGTTCTGAGAAGGACACGGATTTGGGGGGACACCATGGACCTTGCACGCATCCTGCTGTCATGTTTCCAGAGCCTTAAGCACGCCCTGTGTTCCTGCCCCGTCTCCGAATCTGCCTGCCGGTGTACACTGCAGCCCACGGGAGCGGGGGCCCAGCTCGCCATCCCGGCGGTGGGGGACAGCTGTGGGGGACGGGGTCAGCTATGGGGGACGGGGCCCTGGCCGTGGGAAGCCGTCTTCCCAGCAAGTCGCCGCTGCCCTGGATTCAGTCATCTTTCTCTTTTCTTACCTCAGTCACTCACAACACAAAAAGTTGCCCACTGGCGCGCCACCCCAGAGCATGGCCATTCTCTAATTCTGCTGCATCCCTTCCAGAGTTGCCCGGCGCCCCTGGTGGGTCTTGGGCCCCTGCACAAACACGGCGTTGACACAGTCTGCCTCATGATTGCACTTTGCTTTGTCTCGGAGGCATGCACCGCGGTGCTGCATCTCCCTCACTGGGCCACCGCTGCTCTGACAGCCGCATCCTGTGGCATCCAGAGGCCGAACTGCGGTGACCTGGACAAGTGTCCAGCTGGGGCAGAACCCCGGCTTTACTGTTTAAACGGCGTGGTTATGAACATCTCCAGAGTTTGGCCTTTTGATTCTTATTGAATTTTTTGAGGGATTACAGCTAAAAGTAAACATTGCTTTTCTTTAAATAAATGGCCTCTCCAACAGCCTGACATTTTCCTAAGAATTTAGAACTGAAGATTAATCGTAAGATGCAGGACCTCACGGTTTGCCTGCTCGATGTCCCCCTGGCCTTTCCTCAAAATAGCCCAACCCCAGGCCGTGGGGGCTGGCCTCCCCGGGCTCTGGCTGGAGTGGACCCCACTTCGTGCCTGGGCTGAGCCAGCCAGCTTGCCCACTCCTCTGGGTCACGAGATTGGCTCAGGGGTAGGCGGGGGCCCGTCGGTGCCACCAGGGTTTCTGCAGGAGTCACTGAAGGCAGAGCATTTCTTTCCACAGCTCTCAGGATGGCAGCCTGGAGCTGTGGCAGCCACTCTCACCTGGGGCAAGAGTCTGTCTGGGGACAAATAAAATGGACGGGGGTGGAGGAGAGAGAGAGGAGAGGAAGGAGGAGATGGGGGAGGAGGGCAGGAGAGACGGGCAGGGAAGGGACGGGAGGGCGGAAGAGAGACACAGGGCTCTAAAATGCCATTTGAGCTGCTGGATGGCTCAAGTGCGCAAGCCTGGAAACACCCTCTCTTCCCTGGTCCAGTCAGAGGTGGCCGAGATTTCTTGTCACCAGAACTGCACGTTGGGGGCTGGCCATCATGTTTGCATGCTGGCTACACTGAGAATGGAGGGCGATGGCCACAGGGCATTTGCATGTGCTGCTGAAGGAGCTGGTGGGCCTCGGAGCTGGGCACACAGGGCGTGGCACCTGCTGCATCTCCACACCCACTGTGGGGTTCAAAGGGCCCTGGACGGAGAGCCCGAGGACCTGGGGCCAGCACCACATCCACCACCACCTGGCCACGCTCTAGGGTGGACCCATCTGCCCTGCTGTGTTCAGACATCGAGTTCCTCTGCCTGAGGTGCCATTTGCGGAAATGAGTGCTGACTGAAACCAAACAGCTTGGCTGTGAAAGTAGTCCTCGAGCTCAGTGGACGGATCCCGGTGTGGTCCAGCTCCTAATCCCCATGACGTCGGGTGTTCGGTCCCTCCCCACTCTCCCACTCTGATGGACACTGACTGCTGCTGAGTGTGGGTTCGGTGCAGACACTTCTGTCTGCTTCCCCCTTCGCCCCGGGGCGGGGCACCAAGAGAAGGGCAGCCTGCACGTTCTGTCTGAGCAGTGGTCCCCACACGACCAGGCAGTCCGCCGCCCCGGAGGCAGGACCGAGAGCTGGGCTCGCACACCTCAGTCACCTGGCTCCCTTCTGTGAGTGGACCTTGGTGGCTCTGGCATCTCCGCCCAGCCCCTGCTTGCATTCATTCTGTTTGGTCCTGTGTTCGGAAGGGTGGCCGACCACCCTGGCCGGGGGGCGTTGTCTTGCCCGGCACCTGCGTGGAGACCCTGGGCCACAAGCTTCCCTAGGCAGGGGCACAGCTTGGTCCATGGTGAGGGGAAGGCTTGGGAAGGCCAAGCTGAAGATGCAAAAATTGGCTTCATGACCATCGGGGCGTGTCCCCCGGGCCATCCTGGTCTGGTTGGGTCTCTGTGTCCCTGCCCCGCAGCGGGTGCGTCCCCTGCACGTGCGCCTTCGTGCCACAGCTCAGGCGAAGAGCGCAGGGAGGCGACAGGCCTCCCCCGCAGTCTCCCAGCAATGACACGGCGCAGTCGGTGTGACAGCCCGAGCCTCCTGACTCCCGCTCTCTGTGCTTCTCATTAAACCTGAGCTCAGACTGAAAAGCTTAGAGAGATTTGAAGCATCAGGCTTTACCCTCAAGTCCTTGCATTTAACTTGAAGAACCGGGGAGTCTGTTGCTCAATTTACTGCCTGAAAGCAGAACAGTTCATTAAGTATAAAGACAACAGGCTTTGGTAGGGAAGGAAAAACCCCTGTGTCATTGTTCTTTGGCTAAGCGATGAGAGAGTGCTGAGCCGTCTGTGCTGAGGAGCGACCCCGAGTGAGAATCTATTGTTTTTTGCAATTGTTTCAAACCCCACGCCCCAGAGGCTTCTGGGTACAGGTACCACAGGAACATGTGGTGCGGGACAGAGGCACTGTCATTCCTGTGAGTTAATTTTCCGAGTCCTTTTGACAAACAAAACCGAACAGGACTCAGAAGATGTTTCCCTTGAATACCAAAGAGAGATTAAATCAACACCTAAAGACTCTCAGTGCTATGGGAGCCGGGGATATTCAGTCTCGGGGAGCAGCTGCCTGAAGCCTGCAGAGACTGGAAACAGGCCCCGAGGCCATGGATGTCACAAGATTTGTTCGACGACCCAGGAGAGCACGGCAGCGTCCTGCTCAGGTGGCAGCGTACTCTCCCCGATTCTGGGCGAACAGAACCTGGAAATTATCCCCCCCCCCCAGAAATCACAGCAGCCAGGGACGAGGGAGCAACATGGTCCCAAGCACAGCACCTGTCCCCACAGCCCAGTGGAGGGGGATGACGAGACCTTCTGTCACCTCCTGCCAGAGCAGGCCGGGCCTGGCTTCAGCCTGGCGAGCGTGCGAGACGCCCGGGACCGCACAACCTCCCCAGGAGTCGACAGAATAACCACATCCCTCAGCTGCCTCGTCGGATTCTGGGCCCCGACATCATGCGGAGTCCTAACCCGACCCCTGGGAGTGGGGCCTGGTGTGGAAACGGGGTCTTTGCAGACATGAACTGGTGACCACGAGGGTGTCAGGCTGGGCCCCGAGCCGGCACGGTGGGTGTCTCCCCGATAAGAAGAGACAGGTGCAGAGAAGATGGCCGGACACCTGAGGATGCAGGTGGAGGCTGGAGTGACGCTGCTCTGGGGCAACTGGAAGCTGGAAGAGGCAGGAAGGACCCTTCTCTAGTGGCGGGTGCACCACCCTGCTGCCACCTGGATTGCCGTCACTGGCTGCGCGTTTGCAGAGGAAGGGCCTGTGTTTGAGTGTTGACTGGTGGTCATCCGGAGCTTCCCCGTGAGCCGAGTGCCTCACAAAGACCCTGCAGGACCCCAGCTTTGTACGGGAGCATCTGGAGGCACAGAGAGGGTGTGCGAGTTGCCCCAGGTTGCACAGCGGGACAGACCTGGAGTTTGGATGAAAACATGGTTTGTGGGGCTCTGGGCCTGGACTCTGCCCCTTTGTTCTGCTGGCTGCCGGGCTGAGCAGCTCCGTGCGTCAGAGGGGACACATCAAGGTCACCAGGGGCCACCGGTGAAGCTCAGGGCACTTCCCGCATGCTGTTCTTATCTGCTCTCCATTTTGCTGGAAGTTCCCCACCCAGCTTCCTGCCTAAGTTTTGGCCAAACTCCTGCCCTGAGGCCTGTTCCCAGCTGGCCGAGGATGGAGTCGGCCCAGGGATAGGTACGGTGCCCTGCAGACCAGCTGGCCGTTGGGGTTGCCTCGTGGACAGGAGGCCCTGCAGACAGGCTGCTCCTCTCCCCTTCCTGCTGATGCCCGCCTCTGCTCATCCCTATGGAAACGGTGTGCCCATCCCCCACCCCGACAGCTGCCAGGGCCCTTGCCACGTCTGTACCACCCACAGGCCCGGCAAGACCCCCCCGGGGCTCTGGGACTCATGGAAGTATCCCACTCATGCCAGCGCCCTGGCTCCCTGTCTGCTCAGTTTCAGCATTGTCTGTGTTCTCATGAAACAGGGGTGGGAGGGGCAGGCTGCAGTTCGGGCAGAGCTTCCGAGGCTGGGGCGTTTTCACTGAAGGGCTCCGTGGCGAGGATCCTTAAAGTCTGAAGGCGGCATGTGGGGCGAAGACAGATGAGGGGAGCCCAGTGGGGCGTGCAAACCTCCTTTTTCCTGGACCACCCAAGCTGGGGCTCCTTCCAGCAGTGCATGTGGGGAAGGGGCTCGGAGACCTCGGCCCGTGGCAGCACGCTGCAGGCTTCCCCCGGGAGTGTGGGGAGGCCTTGAAGGAGCAGCACAGGGGACTGAGCCTGGGCACCTGGGATCCTACTGGGTGAGCATGGTCAGCAGCAGAGAGAGGGCCACCCAGGCCATTGGTCTGGGCTCTGCCCTGGCTGGGTGACCTACTTCTCCCCGGGTGAGCTCCTCAGATCCTTCCTGCTGCTGCCCGGGGCCTCCCTGACCCGCTGCCCTAGTCCCCAGCGCTGCCCTCCGGGGGGCTGCGTCTCATCCCAGCAGCGGGTGGGAAGGCCCTCCCATGTTGCTCTGGAGGTCTCTGCTCCGATGGGGCACAGCCTTGGCCTGCGGGGGCTGGCGGTCCAAACGGGGGCACCCTTTCTGTCAGTGGGCCCTGGGACAAGGTGGGGGCTGCTCATCCTCTGGCCGGGGGCCTTCCTGGTTGACAGAACTGATCCACAGTGGCAAGTCGGCCCCTCTTCCTCCTTGGGTCTCACTGTCCCTGCTCCCAGGTCAGCCACCTATACCCAAACCTGTGACATAGCGGGGTGCACCCAAGTCAAGACTCCTCAGTCAAGGGTTTTCTCCAGACAGGGACCTGTTGGGGTCCCAGTGGCAAACCCACTGCTTCACTTAACACCCCCTCGTGCCGCCCACAGCACCCCCCAGGGGTTCGAGAGGGGCACCTCTGGAAGGTACCCTGATCCGATTACTGATGATGGAGGGACAGCTCCGAGTAATCAACACAGGTCTGGCAACGGGACTGACATTCTTTTCTCATTTGTCATCCGCTTACGGAATTAGGGGTGACCTCACATTCCGTGGGGCCTCGGGAAGACAGGGGTCCGAGGACAGAAGGAAAGAGGTTTGGAGGCAGGTGGCAGAGTTCCTGGGGGGGGGGTCACACCCAGCACCAAGGGCCATCTGCTCAGGGTGTGTCCCCCCAATGGGGAAGGAAACTCATCTCTAAGCAGTAGGCTCAGGGCCCCGAACTGCACGGCTGGAGAGGACCAAGGTGCCTTCCGGGAAAAACACCAGACCAGGTGTCACTCATGAAAATACACTGTTTGCCTTCCCACCAGCGACTTGGTTGTTCAAACTCACTTCTGCCAAGGAGTTTATGTGGTTGGGGCTCCTGGGGCCTCCGGCTTTTGTCTGCAACAGGGAAACTGAGGCACCCAGGGTGACACAGCTGTAGGGTGGAGTCTGCCTCAGGGTCACGTTGGAGGAGAGGGTGCCACCTGCATTCACAAGATGACAGCAGCCTGGAGCACGGGCCACTGGCTGGCCAGCCTGTGGATGGCAGAGGAGGAGTTACTGATGTGCATGAACAGAAACCAAGCAAACGTGCAGTGTATTGGAAAGGCATCTTCCTGAAAACCAAGGTCAGCCGTTGGAGGGAGAAAAAATAGAGCGCTAACATAGAACAGGAAGCCATACCCCTCCATGGCCCCACACCACCAGCCTCCGCAGCCAGCTTTGTGGTGTTGTACCTTGTCCCCATGGCTCCTCAGCCTCCCTCCCATCCTACCTGGCCCCCCACCCGGCCTGTGGAGCTCAGGCACCAGAGGAGGAGCCACTTCTTCCTCCCTGTCCCTTTTATTCTTAGGGAGCGTTTCTGCTGTTTTTCCCACGTCCATGTACCTTCTTTTTTTGTTAGAAGGGACTTTGCGCCCCGCTCCAGGGGGCAAAAACTGCAAAAATCTAGTGAAGGAAAATAGCAAAATGTTTCAGGCATCCCCTCACTGCCCTCAAACCAGAGATGCTTAATTCACACCCTGACGTGGCAACACCAGCCAGAGTGGGTACCGAAGGGTTAGCGTGCGGGATGTCCCCGTTTCTGGAGCACTGAAGGTCTCTCCAAGCATGGTGGGTGCAGGGGTTCCGGGAAGGGGTCGGAGGGGTGTTGGCGAGGGACGTGGTCGGGGAGGACCTGGGGGCAGCCATGGGAGGGCTGAAGATGGTATGGTAGACCTTTCTGGGCTTTATTTCCCAGCGGGTCCTCACTGGCAACTCACCCATCCGAGCCCAAATCAAAGCGTTTCACATCCACAGCAAACGCCCCAACTCTCCTTCTCCCACGAGCGAATGGAAACTTCCCGCAGCACTGAGCCCAGGTGCAGGAGATCTCCCGGCACCAGCCAAGTATGATTAAAACAGCATTTCCCCAAGCACCTTCCACCGGGCGTCTTGCTTAGATCGGAAGGGGAACCGGGCCGAGAACTGGGGAGCACAGGGAGCCAGCCGTGGCCCCGTGGGTCGACTGATGGGAAAGGAGCCGCCCCTGCAGCCCTCGGGGGGCACGGAGCTCATTTCCTGACCCAGCTCTGAGTTCCATACCACCTTCACTAATAAAAGAGGGTAAACACATTATTTTGCATGAAATGATGTTTCTTAATGAATTAATAATAGGATTACAATTTTCAACTCAGCAAACAGGGCGATGAGGAGTCTAAAACAAGGGCAAGCAGCGGCATGATAATTAGCCGGTCTCCTCGGCTCTGATTGCCGGGGAGCGAGGGCGAAGGTGGGGAGGGCGGCCCTCACTGCTGGGGAGTCCTTGGGGGAGTAGAGAAGAGGCTGCGATGGTTAACCCTTGAGTAGCTGTGGGTCCTTTCTGCAAACTGACCCCTTCCGTTCTCAGACTGGGATCGCTGGGATCTAAACACAGCTGGTCTTGCGTGGAGCTCTCAGTCTCACACGTGCACGGCCCTGTTGGGGTCAGCCTCCTCCTGCCGCCCCAACCCCCGGTCCCTGTTCCTCCCTCCGGATCCCTCCGCAGGAAAGAAGGTGGCTTTGCCCAGAGAGAAAGAGACATGGCCTCTGAGCTCAGCTGCTCACAGGTGATCTGTTCAGCACAGAGTTCCCGCTGGACCTCAGGGTGGAGGCTGGTCAGGGCAGAAAGACCCATCTGCGATGATGTGGGGGTGGCTGGCCACCGGCACCCCTAGATCTGGAGGCTGGGTGCAACCACACGGGCAATCCGTCTACCAACCATGCTGTGTCACGAGGTCCCGTAAGAGCTCTGGACACCGAGCGAAGGCGGGCTTCCCCGGTGGGCTGTGCTCCCTGCAGGTGGCCTCGTCCGCGCAGAAGTGTGATGTGTCCTGGCTCCAGGGGGCGACGGCAGTGCGCATGTGCCCTTGGAGGCCCGCTCAGATGCTGCCCTTGGGCTGATTTTCGTTTGCGCCCTTTCCTGGTGACAAGCTGTAACGATGAGTGACAGCCGTCAGTGGTGCTGGGAGCTCTCCTGGGGAACCCACGAACCCCAGGGCGGCTTTGGAAACCCCCCAGATGGAGAGCTGGCCTGAGAAATGAGGGGGTCGTGGAGGTTAGGGTGGCGGTTGGGCAGGTCGGCTAGCTCCCGGCTGTCCTTGAGCGTCTCCAGGGCTGTTTCCCATCCTCCCGGTTGGAGTTCTGGCCCCTCTCCGCCCCCTCACAGGGTCTCTGGGCTGTGTTAGCACGTGTTAAATGCAGCTGGGGTCTTTGGTTTTCATGAAGGGTGACACAAAGCACCTATTTGTAGTGCAGGGGCCCAGCGTTTGGATCTGAGGCAAGTCCTTACTCCAGACCTGCAGGGCCCACGGTGACAGCTTAGGGCCTGGAGCACAGCTGGGTTTGCTGCCGTATGGGTCTGAGGACGTGCCACAGAGCCATCGGCGATGGAGACGGACATGCTCACCTCTATGCTTCCGCAAGAACCACAGCATCTGGGACCTGCTGTGCCCCTCGCTGGGCTTCTCCTGGATGCCTGATGAGGGCGCTAAAGAGCTGCTGGGGCCCTGACTGGTGTGGCTGGGTTGGTTGTGTGTCATCCAGTGAAGCTAAACGTCCCCAGTTCAATTCCTGGTCAGGGCACATCCCTGGGTTGTGGTTTTGGTCCCCAGTCGGGGCGCATTGAAGAGGCAACCGATCGATGTTTCCCACACAGATGTTTCTCTCCCTCTCTTTGTCCCCTCCTTCCCCTCTCTCTAAAAAAGTCAGCAAATAAAATCTTTAAAAAAAAGTTACAGGGACGAGAGTCAGTCTGGGTCCCAGGAGGCAGGGGCTAACCTGCATGTTTTGTCTGCATCTTCCTCTGTGACTAGTACCGAGAGCATCCACACCAAACATCCACACCTTTGAGTGGGTTGCACTGACTCCCATAAGGTGTGGAGGATGGTACTGATCTTGGGTCCGCTCGGGAAACAGAAAGGTGAGGAGGAGAAGAGGAGCTGGAGGGAGAGGCTGAGGGGGAGGTGCGGGAGGAGGGAAAGGACAGTAGTGCCCATTCCATAAGAGCCTCTTCGGTGCAGCTGCCCCAGGGTGCTGCTAAGAATTCAGACTCTCAACTGTGCACCCACATCCCCAGGGAGAGCCCCTGGGCTCATGAATACCCTGCAGGTGGTTCTTCCAGCCACACTTCTGTGTCCACCTACTGTGTGCCCTAAGCTTAGTCAGAACGCAGGTGTGGGGCTGAGAGCCCACGTGTAAGGAGCCCCACTAGCAGGGCTGTGCACTGCCAGGCTTGCACGTGGAAGGCGCCCATCTGGACTCCGTGTCCCCGGCAGATGGGATAGTGCTGGAGCCTAGAGGTGCCTTCCTCTCAGACGGGCCTGGGTCTCCACCATCCGTGTCTGCCCCATCACCGCTCACCTTGGACTTGCTGCAGACCCTCTGAGCCGTGGGCGTGCTGGCTCGCTCACCCGTGAGGTGGGGCGGCGAGACGGTGAAGGAAAAGGATGCAGATGAAGGACTCGGCCCCATGCCCGGCTTGGGAAATCACTCCTATTTCAGAACTGGGTGCAGGAGAGAAGAGCTCTACCCTGGAAGGTCTGTTGGAGGCTGTGACAGAGGCGGACGGCTTCTGAGAGGCCGTTGGGAGCTGGCCATAAAGACAAGAACACAGCGTGGGCCAGAGAGGAGCACCACCCGGCTGCCTCCCAGGACGCGGGCGGTCCCGTCGCTTTGGGCCTGCGGGAGACCCAGGCCTGTACTTGCCAGTAACTTACGCAGGGAATTCAAATAAAGCTGCTGTCAGGAGCGTATTTCTCCCTAAATCTAGAGCGTAATAAAAAGTGGTGACTGATCTGGGTGTCAGAAGAGTAATGGAAAATTCCGCTCGCAGGAAATACAAATAGGACTTGCCGTGAGCAGCGCCATATATCCCACCAGGAGCGAAATCAGCCGGTGACCAGCTCCGTCCGTCACTTTCCGCTGACTCTCAGGGCGGCGCTGTCGGGGCCTGAGTCAGAGAGAAAATTCAGCGCCAGGGTTTTCCTTCCAGAAATCCTTCAAAACAGGGCACCCTCATTCAAGGGACGAAAAGCAATTTAGCACCCCGAAACAAAGAGAGTTTTGGTTTTCTCAGGTTGGGTGATGTGTTGATTGGTAACAATCAGAACCCGTTGTCAGTAATGAACACTCCGGGGTGACTGGCTCAGGTAAAGGGGGAAGTTTGCCTCCTGTTCCTGGGAGGTGCCAGGAGGGGGGTGGACCCCAAGGTGGGCTGGACGCCGGAGCTCCGACGACACGCATGACTTCGTCCCTTCTGTCCCTCAGCTCCTGGTCTCGGGTGCACCCGGTCCCTGCCGGCTCTCCACAGGTGGCAGGCGGGCAATGAAACAGTACATGAGCCGAGGCTCACGCAGTGCCTGCCCATAGCAGGAGCTCACGAAGCCCCGAGGCCCATCCCCTCGGTTCCCCTTCAGAGGCCTCTTCTGGGGCTTAAGGCAGTTTTAGTCCCGTTTCGTGGGTGTGGAAACCGAGGGTAGCTCCCTTAGATCCCACTTGGGGAACCCGCAGAAGGGTCACGGGGACCCAGGACTCCCAACCCTGGGCGTTTGAGAACTTGTCCCTCTCTAGTTTCACCCCGTGGAGGAGGAAGCCTCTTCCCAAAGTCTCAATGACACGGGAGTCTCTGCCTGGGCCTGCCGATGCCACGTGGCCACCCTCAGCCCACTTGCTGGGGCTGAGGGGGGTGGGACATCTCATTGGCTGGCTGTGTTTCGGGCCCACCCACTTCTATGGTGCAGCAGCAGGGACTGCCAAGTCTCTCCAAAGCAGCGCCCACTCCTCCAGGATCGCTTTCCACCGTGAGCTGCAGAAGGGATGCTGGAGTGTGGGGTGGGGGACGTTGGGGGCCCCAGAATCAGAGCCCCAGCTTTGGAGGGCAGTGGACCTGGCAGAGCCCAGCCCCTGTTTTGGTACCCCCCTCCCCCCGTTTTCTGAGAAGAAACATGTCCTTGAAACTCCTGAGACGCATGCAGGCACCCATACAGGTGCGTGGAATTTGCAGAGACCTCGACTGAATCCAAGGCTTTGGGACTTCGTGACAACGGTGTCCATTCGGCAACTGGAGAAAGTCGCGTGTGCTTGTGCGTCCCCAAGAGCCTTCTGCGCAGCCCCAGTCAGTGACATGGCTCCAGGAGATGAACGTGGAAACTGGTCCTCAGGCCCCAGCTGTCCCGAGTCTTACACGACTCGGGCTGTCCTGGGAATGAAGGAGCCAGCAGATCCAGCCGCTGGGAGCCCTTTCCAAGAGCGGCAGCTGGTTCCGGGCAGAAGATGCCTTTTTTGACTGTCGAGCAGCTTGGAGAAAAGTCCTCATATTTAATATGCATAGTCTGCTTCCCATCTCGCTTCTCATAAATTGGCGTAACATCTTGCACAGCTAAATCATTAAGGGGGAGACTGAACTCCAGAGGCCAGTTATAAATGCACAGCGATAATATAGAACTAGGTACATAAAATATAAGCTGATTGCTTCATCTATACTAATGGATTATAAACAGAGAAAATAAGGATAAGCACCAGGCACATTAGAAATTAAAATTAGGCCGCCAAGCTCTCTGGTTCAAACAAGAAACCATTCACGGGAGCCATTCTTAAGAGTCTAATCTCACATATTTTCATATCAACCCGGGGGCTTCGAGTTGGCGACGCTGCTTCCCAGGGCAGCGTGGTTTCCATCCCCGCACACCGGGCTCCACATGCGTCCCCGAACTCAGCGTTTATTGTTTACACCTTCAGGGGTTCAACCTCTCATTCTTGGGTTATTGTTGCTCAATTCCGAAGTGTCTCTTTATTGACTGCAGACAACTTTCTTTTCAACTATCCAGAACAAGTTGTTTCCAATCCACGTTTTAAGAAATCCTTCCTCTGCTGGTAAGAGTAATGTCCAGAAACACAGGCCCACGCACAGAACAAAAGGGAATTACTGTGGCCGTGGCGGCCGCTCAGAGCTGACCGGGCTGACGCCCACATGTCTTTCCTCCCGCTCGAGAGGGACACGCGCACGCACCCACGAACCTGGTCGATGCAGCCGGGTAGCTCAGCATCCGAGCCGCTGTTTCCCCTTTTTACGGGACACTGTGAATAATTCGCGCTTTTATAAAATACTCCTCAAAATGTCCCTTTAACAGTTGCATCGTATTCCACTGTACGGATTGCCGAAATGTGTGACACCTTTGGTCGGGTCTCCCCCGGAAATCACCGGGCCATGGAGACCCTCCTGCTGGGATCGGTGCGTGCGCACTCCGCCGCGTGTCAGCTCTGCCCGCGGCTCCCCCTCGGTCACCCGAGGAAGGGCAGCTACGGTGCCGGGTGCACTTCCTTTGTTCAATGGTTTTTCTCTTCTCTTCTTAGGACAGGCACCTCTGCGGAGAATTACATTTGCAGTCTCTCCATACAGATTGCCAATTTGCTTTTTACAAAGATTGTGTCCATTTACAAGCCCCCGCGGCCCGCATCACCGTAGCTGGCTTTATGGCGCACTTACTGCTCGCGGTGAGCGCCGGTGGGCCCTCTCAGCCGGGAAGCGGCCGAGACTGTTAGCGTTCTCATTTTATAGATAAGGGATCTGAGGCTCGGAGAACCGAGATTACATACTTGTAAGAGGTAAAGACAATATTCAGGCCTGAGCAATCTGACACCGCAGCCAGATCCTAACTGCTGTGCTATAAATTCTCTTTATTGAATTTTGCGCAGTTAAAACAGAGTGTCTCACTGTGGGTTTATGTCTATTCTTTTGATTACTAGTGAGAAGTACCAATTTCTTCTAAGTTTATAAGCTCCTTTAGTCTTGCTTATAAGACACATTTTGTAAGTGTAGAACCCTCCAAGGTCATAGCCAAGAGCGTTTGCTGTATGTAAGTACCCTTCAAGAGCACATACCTCAACATTCAGATTTGCGGGCCCCTCCCCCAGCAGCTTAGCACTAAGGCCGAGTTTAAGGTTAAGGTTGGGAATGTTCCGCAGTTTGAAATCTCCACGTCATCTGTCTCTGTGTTTCAAAGGGCAGCGTGAGGCCTGTCCTGGCCACAGTGCCCCCAGCCATCCCACTTGTCACTCTATGGCCTGTGAGGGGCTTTCCCCAGGACTTTCTGTGTCCACTGCTGGTCACTCACCCACACTTGCCGCCGCCCCCCGCCCTCGCCCTGCCAGCCTCTGCCTCCTCTGGGCCTCCTGCCACTGTTCTCGTAAGCCTGGTCCAGAGTTTCCCATTGCGGGAAAGTGTCCCTTGCTCACAGTCCCTTTCTCTCTCCCCCATTTATCAGAACTTCTCAGAAGGACTCCGCTCTCCCTGTTTCAGCTCCCCGGCCCCCACTCACTCCGCAGCACCCCCGAGTGGGCGGCAGAGCTGTCTCAAGTCCGAGAAGGCAGATCTCGAGCCTCATACGGCATGGGTCTCCCCGCTGGGTTTGACATGCTCGGTCTCTGCTCCCGGATCCCCCTCTGCTGTCGTGGCGCCCTCTTCCCGCTGACCCCACTCACTGACCCTCCTTTCCTTCTTTGCCTGGCTCACCACGTCTTCCAAGGTCAGTCCTGCCGGGAGCCCCGCCCCTGGGCAGCACCCCTTCTCACACTGCGCACGCTTCCTGCGGACCTCATTTACTCTGGGGGTCAGCGGCCGCCCACATCCCGAAGACGTTCAATCTGCACTCCCGGCCCGAAGGGCCCCCAGTTCCAGAGTGCTCTGCCAGCACTCTGCTTTGGTCACCCACATTCCTCATGGGTAATCCAGAGGGTCTCATTCACAAAGCCCCTCCCCGCCGTGTTCTTGACATCCACCTCGGGGGTGCTGCCGCCTGTTTCCTTCTCCAGCTGCTGAAGGGTGAGGACGTGACCTTGAGACTTCCCTTCCTGAGAGAGGCGCCGAGTGTGAGGTGTTTCCCCTCAAGTGCTCTTCAGTTCCACACTTGTGAACTTGATGTGTATCATTTCCACGGTCCTTCCGTTCAAAATACGCCGTCACTCCTCTGGTTTGTGTCTTCCTTGACCGATGGTTTACTGAGCAGCGTGTGTTCAGTTTGCCAACACTCGGGGATCTTTCTGGCGATGCCGGTTATCTGTCTCCAGTTTAACTCTGTTCGGGTCAGAGCCCACACGCCATGTGCCGAGAATCCTTTCCAACTGCAGAGTGGCTTGGCCCACGGCACTGCCTGTCTGGACACGCAGCCCTGGGAACGCACACATCCCCGCTGCTCTGGGGGGGAGTGTGTTACCGACGTCACTCATTTCCAACGAGACGGTGCCACTGCTCACGCCTGACATACCCGTGCTGTTTTCCATCAGCTGCCGAGAGACGTGTGCTGACACCCCAGCCGTAAATGTGGATTTGTGCATCTGTCTGCACGGTGTTTGCTGCGTGGATTTAGCACCTCAGTTATTAGGTGCCTAAGTATTTAGAATGTTTTGTCCTCTTGATGAATGACCCCTTTGTCGTGGGGAAATGACCTTCCTTATCTCTGCGAACAGTCTTTAAGGTGCACTCTGTCTGGTGTTAGCATAACCCCCTGCACTCTGTTTCCATTAGTGTCAGCGCAGTGAGCCTCTTTTTCATCCCTTAACCTATTTGTGCCTTCGTAGGTACGTGCGTTTCCTGTAGGTCGTGTAGTGGCGGCTCCTGCCTTTCCATCCAGTCCAGCGATTTCTGCCTTTAAACTGGGCGCATTTAGAGCATCTGCATTTTATGTGATGGATGATGTGATCGGGTTTTAAGCCATTATTTAGCTATGCATGCAGTTTTTTTCTATGCTCCCGGTTTGATCTTTGCCTTTCTATAATCAGGTTTTTGGATTCCTTTTAATCTATTTTGTTGGATTATTAGCTGTAACTGTTTGGTTTTTTATTTTAATGGCTACATTGGGCTGTACAGTGTAGTATAGCATAGCACGGTATAAACTAAAGGTTCATCACAGCCATGTCATTGCACCGCCCATGGAGCACAAACGCCCTTCCACCTTTCACTTCCACCGCCCCCCCCCCACTGGCCGCTGGCGCAGCGGCCGCTGTGCACTTCACTCGCAGCAGAGACCCCGTGGTGCACTGTTACTGTGTTTGTTTACACAGGCAGTTACGTGGCAGAGATTTAAATGAGAACATCGGACACATCCACCCGTGTCGCCCCCTCATTCCTGCACGTGGGTCGAGATTTCGGCCTGGCGTCATCACCCTTCTCTCGGGAGGACGCCCTCAGACAGTCCCATCACGCTGTTCCGCCGGCACGGGGTCCTTCCTGCTTTCAGACGTCCGGGAGGATCTTTACTCCGCGTTCACTGTTGCCGGCACACACCTGCCGGGTGGAGCGCTGCAGGCCGGCCGTGTTTCTGTCCCGGGCTTTCGAGGTGCCGCCCCCTCGCGCGGTCTCCGACAGGAAGCTGCAGGCGCCCGTGTCGTCACTGCTCTGTGCGGCAGGTGTCGCTCTCCTCCGGCTCCTTCCCAGGTGTTCTCTTTGACGCTGGTTTCGAGCAGTCTGATTACGACGTGCCTCATCGACGTCTCTGACGCGTGTGCCCGGTGGGCGAGTCCCGAGCCTCTGGGATCTGCATACACAAAGCCTGGGGTGGGGAAGGGGGGCCCAGTAGGTGAGGAGCAAAAACCACTCATCCAGTCTGGAGGAGGGGCCAGGTCAATGAGAAGAGGGATGACAGAATGTGGGCAAAGAGGGGCTGGAACCTCTGCTCCCGGTCCCCAGCTTTATGGAGATGCAGCTGGCACATGATAACCTCGTGTGAGTTCAAGGCGCAGGGCTTCGTGAGTGGATTCACATGTGCGATTGTTGCAGAATAACTCCCACCACAGCCTTGCTCGACACCCCCGTCCTCATGCGATCGCCGTTGTGTGTGTGTGTGTGTGTGTGCTGAGACCGTTTAAGATCTACTTGAAGAATCGTTCCAGTAGACAACCGGTGTGTTTAACTATACCGTGCATGAGGTCCCAGAACTAACACATCTGACAGCTGGAAGTTTGGAGTCCTGGACCGACATGCTTATCGCAGACAAGGCAGGTCATATGAGGTGGAGAAGAAACTGCCTGAAAAATCCCACAAGAAGAGCAGCATCTCTGGGGGGCATGAGACCCCTGAGGATCTGGGCGCTCCCCTCACCCATCCAGACACTCGGAGTGGGGGCGGGAAAACGCAGTGTTCCCGAGGGCAGCTGCCTCAGCGCAACTTGAAGAACGGTGCCCCCAGTGGCCGTCCTGCCGGGAGCACCCTGCCCTGATTGCTGCCCACAGGTCAGGGCAGGGTGGAGGGCAGCAGAGAAGGTGGACAAAGCTTAGGTTGCCACCTTGCGTCCTGTAGAGCAGAGCTGTGGGGCTCACACCAGGGAGGACCGCTGCCCCCCATTTGTAGGGCACCTGGCTTGTTTGTGTACCCAGCCCTCAGGCCCTGACCTGGGGCTCCTGACCTCAGTCCCCGGCCTCCTGCTCCCACAGGATGTGGGATGGAGACCCTGCTCCCTCGGTGTCTCCTCAGCCTGTGGCTTGCTGGCCCCTGGATGACAGAGGGACGGGCTTGGCTCATCTGCAGCAGGAAGGGTTGCAACTGTGTGAACAGCGCTGGGTGGGCTTGGGCTTGAGAGGCCCCAGAGCCCCCGGCAGAGCTCCTTCTGGTGCACCACACTGCCTCCCCAAATGGCTCCTCCTTATGTCCTAATTGTAGGAGGGCTTCAACTTCCTGCCCCTTTTAATGGGAAGCTGCGGGGCCTGGATGGGGACCATCGGGGGTCCAGGCCGCGGTGCCTGCCGCCTGTCCAATCTCTGGCATAGACCCTCTGCTGGCTTCTGTCGGGTCCTTTCTCCCGTGGCCACAGCCACGACTTTGCCTCCCCACCCCCGTGCTGAGTGACGAGGGGAGCGGCTCGCCCCCTCCTTGTGCTGGGCCACAACCCACAGGCTTCTCTGCATCAACAGTGGTTGAGTGTCCAACTTCTGGAGAGTCAGCATAGCAGGGGCCAGCACAGTGTGGCACACCCTGCCACGGTGACCCTTCCCGCGGGACCCCAGGCCAGGCGGCTTCCCCTGCGGGGGAGTGTGAACAGGGCAGGCACCCAGGGGCTCCATGTCCAGCCTTGAGACCTGGTGTGGGGCAAAGTCGGGCACTTGGGGAGCTAAGAGTGTGGCCCCCGATTGTCCTGTACTTAAGCACGGGCCAGCAGCAGAGATCAATTCAGAGCTCTGACACAGACTTCTTAATTGGGGGGGGGGACAGAAAACAGGCAACGCACGCAGAGAGGGGCCTCCCCACGAGGAGGGAGACCTGTACCTCATGTCAGTCAGGGTCTCTGAGGGGCGGCAGAGGTGCCTGGGACCCACGCCGAGGCTCCCTCTCTCCTCTCCTTCTTGGCCGTCCTGGATCAGGCGGCTCCCCAAATGCTGTCCCCGCACCAGCTGGGGTAGGCCTCGGGCGAGTCACAGGATAGGGGGACACCTCCATTTCAGGTTCATCTCTGCAGCAGAAGAGCTCTCACCGTCCCGCTCCCTCGGACGCCACACTTCTTGCCAGAAGTCGGACCATGCTCACCCCTCCCCAGGGGCTGGAACACGGGCGGGCAGGAGCGAAGAGAGGTGGTGTGTCCCTCTGCTTGTCCTACGTGACCCCGGCAGGGCCCTCCCCATCTGGAGGAGTCACTGTCTTCCTCTTTCTCCTTCTAAGTGTAAGTTCTGCTGACTCCTGGTTTTAGAACAACCGTCCCCAAAGTCACAGTCCATTAGTCCCTCTTAGAAATTATTTTTGTTCCCCAAACAGTTCCCAGAAAGGATCTGGAGTGAGAAAGAGCTTTGAAAACGCATAATGAATGTGAGCTTCGTAGGGCTGTGTTCCAGCCGTGCACCGGCCTCGTCCACCCACCGAGGGGCCCACTCAGTCTCATCGGGGCCCTGTTCCCCACTCACCTCCTCCCTGTCCCGCTCTCCTCGCTGACCATTAACCATCCGAGTGCCCGGGAGCTGGGTCTCTTTCTGGTACTGCATAACATGACTTAAAAAAATTATAAAAGTCTTGAGAGCTACTTGTGGGAGGGAAAAAAATTGGAAGTCCCTTAGAATATTTTAAAAAGGGAACAAAACCCACACTGGTGTCCCCACCAGGCACCATCAGCCTATTAGTCTGACAATGGGGTTCTGTTTCTTCACTCGCCATTTCTGTGCAGTGGGGGCTGCACTGCGCATCAGCCCTCATTCCTTCCTTGCAGCAGCTGGAAGGCTTTCTGTGCCGCTCAAACAAAAACAGATGCTTTTCTTTAATAACGTCCGCCCACCAGGCTCTGCCCTGACTCAGGCGATGGAAAGTCCCGGGGCCCCAGGGCCTCTACAGCCAAGGAGGCGAGAAGGGGGACCTGAATTTCGATGCGGGGAGGGACATCGATGCGCTGGGGGACACCCCACTCTGCCCCACAGACGACCGCTGCCTGGGGCCTGGGCCACGCTGCCCTCTGGCTTTCTCCCTGCGGGGCTCAGGTCATGGTCCCTGCCACCAGGCCACACAGCGGAGGCTGCGTGCCTCCGAGGCTCCTTCCAGAAAAGCTCCTCTGTCCCAGGAGAGTCGCCCCTCTGCCATCAGTGCATCGAGTCTCGAGGGGCAGGGACAGAGCATTCAGCTGCACCGTGCTCCCAGTTTGCACTGTAGACCAGAACAGAAGACAGGGGCTGATTCGGATGCCAGCCGCTCAGCACAGCGGGCTCTCTGCCCACTCCCAGCCCACCCTTCCCCGTTTGCATGCGCGTCTCTTCATTAAGCCATGGGGTTTTATCGTCTGTGCCTGGGTCTCTCCTTTTGCTTTAAAATTTTTTAGAAAGGTTTTATTTATTTATGTTTAGAGAGAGGGGAAGGGAGGGAGAAAGAGAGGGAGAGAACTGTCAATGTGCGGTTGCCTCTTGAGCACCCCCTACTGGGGATCTGGCTCGCAACCTAGGCCTGTGCCCTGACTGGGAATCGAACCGATGACCCTTTGGTTTGCAGGCCAGCACTCAATCCTCAGAGCCACCCCAGCCAGGGTTCTCCTTTTGCTTTGCAGAAACCACAGCCCTTGCCAGGGTCCTCAGCCCCATGGAATAGAAATCAGACACATTCTTCTTCTTCTGGAGAGCAAGTATCACTTTCACTCACTAACCCACCTCGTCGATTTGGCTGCGTTCCACGGAGGTGTGCCGAAAGGCTCCATGAGGTCTGCCCCTCCTTGGTCGAGTGTGCCTTCTTTGTGGACGGGTAAGTGAGGGTATCGACAGCAAAGGGAATGGGGCTGAGCCCGGAATCCTTCCTTCAGCACCGGGGTGCATGCTTCAGAACGGCATCTCTGGGGTACCTGTGTCGACTGCCCACCCGTGGGGCGGTAGTGACGGTGACCTACAGTCTTGCCTCTCCTTTTCCACAGCACCTCAGCCTCCTCTTAACCCACCTGTCACCAGGTACCGAGGGAATGGAAGCTCCTCGGGGCAGCAGACAAGTCATGGGAGGCGTTTCCAAATCCAAGGATGGAGGTTACACAGACCGTTGTGTCCTTGTCTCCGTTCTCATGGACAAGGCAGCATCGACCCTGGGCAGGGCCGGGCCAGGCCAGGCTGGACTTTGGGGCACAGAGACCTGGGCTGCTCACCCTGGAGTCCAGCAGGAGGTGGCTGTCTTTGGGTGTCTTACCCTCGTGCCACCCTGATGTGGAACCCCAGTTTTAATGTGTAACCGTCATGGGGCTTGCTGCAGTCCTGCCCTCTGGGTACAGACATCAACTACGCATTAGCTGCCCGCTGCAGGCCAGCCCTGGGACAGCGTCCTAGGTGCCATTTAGCACCTGAGAGACGGGCTGGGGAAGGATGCAGCAACTCACAGGAGAAGCGAGCCTGCCCATCACAGCCATCTGTGCCCTGAAAGGGGCGAGGCAGTCATTCCTTTGCTGAGAAGGGTTTGTAATGTCCAAACACATTGACAGTAATGGCAACGTTAATAGCATCGCTAATGTTATGGCGAGAGTGCTAGCAATGCGCTTATTACCTGTCTGCATTTGCGTTAGCAGGAACGTTGCTGTCACTACCAGGGGTGACGGCCACGGTGGCGTCCCGGTTGTGGTGCAGGGGAGCCCGCCACCCCCTGTGTGCCTTCCTTGGTCTGAGCTCTTACCCTCAGCGCCAATGGGCTGCATGGCACTGGACAAGTGATTTAGTGTCCATGTCTCCACGGACCCCACTCCACAGGTGTGCGGAACATGCTCCTCGGATGAGGTGGGAGTGAGCGCTCACCAACAGAGGGTGTGCCTGCCCCGTGCCGAGTCTGCGGTGACTGTTACAGGGACCCCGCCCCTTCTGTCTGCAGCACAACCACAGGACCTTGGGGACATGCAGGGAGACCTGTGTGCCGGCCGCTCTTGCTCCTGGGCTGTTTAGCGGGTCTGAGGCTTGATTTTATGCATCCACTTGACCAGGCCACGAGGGACCCAGATATCCAGGTGACCCAACATCATTCTGGGGGTTTCTGTGAGTGTTTTTGGATGAGATGGACAGGTGACCCCCAGGTGAGTGAAGTGGAGGGTCCTCCCTGACTCGGGTGGCCTCCTGCAGTCGCTCGAGGGGCTGAAGGGAAAGAGAAGGTGGGGGAAGGGTGCGTTTTCTCCCTGCCTGACTGTTGAGTTGGGACTTCGGTCTTCCATCCTTGGTGCTTCTGCTGCCAGGACTTCAGACTCAAGTTGAGTGATGCCAGCTGTCCTGGGTCTCCAGCTCACAGACGGCAGTTCAAGGGACATGTTAGCCACACTGAAGGATGAGCCAAGTCCTCATAATACCCTCCTTCTATCATATACAAACACAGAGACACAGAAACACATGTGCGTACACAATACATGGGAACACGCATTTCTCTCTCCCTCCCATGTGCCCTGTGGGCTCTGTGTCTCCGAGCCACTGATGGATAGAGCGGGTCTGGGGGGCTCACTTGCATCCATGGGCCTGAGCAAGTCTCCTGACATCCCCACCCTCCCCATGGGAACAGCAGGCTGGCCTGGCAATGACAGCAACCTGGAGCCAGCCAGGCTGATGGCTGAAGTGCTGGCATAGCTTGGATACTATGCTTGCATACTATGGGCCAAAGCCCGCCACATGGCCACACCCAGGGCAGGAGAGGTGCCCACCCTCTGTGGGAGGACGCTGCCGTTCAGGTGCGGGTGTGGAGTTGTGTGAACGCCATCTCCCAGGGCCAGTCCTGGAGCTCAGGCCTCTGTCTCACCTAGTTCTCTCAGTCCTGCTCAGACGGTGTGGCCCCTGAGTGCAGGGGGCTGAGCACAGGCTTGTCTGAGCAGACACTGGAAGCTCCGGACATCCTTGCGGGTGACGCTTGGTCAAATCTTTTATGTGGAGCTGGGGCCTTAAGACCCGAAACAAGGCTGAAACTTCTGCGCTGGCATTGTTCCTCACCTGCTGGGGTGGCCAGGAGGGGCGGTGGCAGTGTGGGGGGCAGGGCGTCATTCTGGAGACGTCTTATCTAAATCCTCCTCACAGAGGTTTGGGGAGAGGTGACAATGAGACATAAGCCTCTTAGAAGTATTGTGGAGACTGTCCTGATCTCTTACGGCGTGTTTAGCCAGGTGTGGCCCAGGCAGGGGGCCCAGCAGGCCACCCTTATCTGCGCTCACCAGACTCGCTCCAGGCTGCCCCCATGCGGGTCACGTGGAGGTGGCCCAGGGACTCGCGGTGCTGTGGGCACTGGCAGTGCCCGGACTGCTGAGTGCGCGGATGGAACCTCGCTGGTGACCCGGACAGGTCTCCTCCGTGGCTTTCCTCCTTGAAAGACCACCCAGGACCACCTGATTACCATTCTGGAAGGAAAGCCGGCCACCGTGGGCTCCTGGTCACCGATGTCCCATGAAGAGTATTGTCTGCCCACCCCCAGTTCTCCAGGAAACACTGATCCTGGGGTCTCCAGGATCAGTGGTGTGACTTTGCTGCAGCCCCCTGGGGATCCCTGCCAGGCAAGTTACCGGTCACTCAAGAAAGAGGTGCTGTGGAGGGTCTTTGTTTCTCGAGCCTTTGCGGGGGGCTCAGGGAGGCAGCTGCTGCAGAGCACTGGGCGTGGCTGGAAGGGGGGGTGGCTGAGTGGGAACGAGAGACCTGAGTCTCTTTAGGCCAAAAGTGTCAGCTCCTGGTTGGTGCGTCCAGGCTGGGTTAGGCTGTCAGGTGGTTGTTGACCTACAGGTCCCTCTGGCACCCAGCTCCAGGGTGAGCTCCCCAAGGCCAAGAATGGGGTGCTGTCCCTATGTGTCTCCAAGCTCATATTTCTGGCTGAGAAGAGGTCTCAGGAAATTCAGGGAGAGCAAGAGGGAGCGAGAGAGGGAAGGACGCAAGCACTTTGGGGGTTCCCCAAACTTCAGAAATCGACGGGCTGCCCCCAAGATGGTCATCGCCCCCCACCTCTGAGTCATTATTTAGTTCAAAAGCTCCATTAAGAGACTTTCAAATCAATCCATCTGGGGAGAGAAAAGGGGTTCTGTGATAAAACTGACCAGCCCAATAATCAAAGGCAGCCTCGTCGGAGGGCGATCTGATCACAAATCCCTAAGTGGGCAGGTCGAGAGGGGTCGTCACCCCAGGCAGGTCGCTTCTTCAATAAAACATCTTCTACGTCTGCCTCACACAAGTCCGGCCTGTTGCTGGTGCGCGTGCAGGTGCGTGCACCTCTGGCACGCCGGAGGGGTCCTCGAGGCCAGAATCCCCCTCGTCATGAGGCCCCCGCACAGCAGCACAGAATCCCGATTCCCCTGTGACCCGATCCCGCCGGCTCCGCCCCGCCTCTGGGAACCCCCCTTCGGTTCTGCGGTTCTGCGTGCGGAGAAGCGGCAGGACCGCCACCCTCTGGAGCTCCTAAGGCCCCGCCTCCCAGCCCTGCCTTCAGCGGGGCGGGGCACCAGTGCGCGCTCTAACCACTCCTCGTCTGCGTGGACGTTTCTCACGTGGACACGCATTTCACTTCGAGCAGTGACCTCATCGCGTCCTTGGTCTGCTGTCCCACCCCCACAGAATTTCCCAGCATGCTTTGGAACAAACGCCCAGCGTGTAGATCCCGAAGCCCCAGACCACACCGCCACCCCCAGGAATAGCTGTTCTTCCCCGGCCCTCCCTCTCTCCCTTCCCTCTTTCCCTGTTTTCTTTTTCACTCATTTTTTATTCATCTGTGTTTCTGAACTGGCACAGCCCAGAGTCCCTCCCGCCACGGTCGCGGCTTCTCAGGGAGCAAGGACAACTGTGAAAGCAGAAGAACACAGCCGCCGTGCTGCTTAGAAGTGATTTCAGAAACGCGGCGACCCCACGCAGCCGGAGGCGCCCGGGCCAGATGCTGCAGAAACCGAGCTCATTTCTGCGGTGTCTCCCTGGGTCCAGGTCTGTGCAGATGACAGAAGCGGTCTCGTCAGGGTGCGGAAGGACAGGCTCCTGAAATCTGTCCCCCTGGTGTTGTAAGTTCGTTGTGACATTTATGGAAGCACACATTTCCTTCCTGCACTGTCTCAGCTTGTCTGAGCCAAGGGGGACGTTTGGTTCTTGAAGATTCCAAGTTTCCCAGCTTTTATAAACTAGGAAAGCATGCGGATCCTGTGATGTGGCATCTGATGAGCTGGGGGGACTGTGAGGGAGGTGGGCAGGGGGAGCACCTGCATGCAGGTGTCTGGGCATCGGGATGGGGGGAGACGTCCACCTGCTCCTTCCTGCCACTGAGCGTGGCCGTGTGAGCGATAAGCTTCTACAGCCTCAACTCATGCTGGCTCGGAGGTCAGTGAGGAACTGTGGGGGCCGGGGGGTTGAGACAGCCCCCCGCAGGGTGGGGCCATTGCACACACCAGGGCTGGACCCCGGGCTCTTGGCTACTTGCCCAGTCATGCCCCTCTGAACCTTTTCAAGGGTCGTATTTTCTCCTCTGAATTTTGGAGTACATGTGACTGCAGCCACAAAACCACCGTGCCTTCTCCTGTTACTTCAGCTCACTCTCCGGGGACAGTCCTGGCCAGGACCCTCCCTTCTGCTGAGTGGGACGCTGTCCTCCCCATTGCCAACAAGGACCCGAGGCTGCCATGAGATAGGCCATCCACACGATGGGGTGCTGTTACATCGTAATTAAAACGAATCAATTATACATTTCTCGAAACTCTAATTAAGAATTCTTTGAAGGGCATCTCATCTGTTTTAACCACGCTTAAGGCATCGGCACAAATGAGAAAGTCTATGAAAATGCAGCGGAGTGTCACCAATTGCATTGGATTCTCAGCTGAACGGATTTTGATCAGCGGTGGTGTTACAGAACCCGTGCGGAAGAGGCTGATCTCGCACTTCGTTTATGGGCTCTGAGACCCAGCCACCCTCCAGTTCGAATGAGAGGAGAAAATTCTCTCCGGACCAGCAAGCAGAGCCCCAGAGAAGGGAGCTGCTGCTCGAACAAATGTTCACAGACCGGCGGTGCAGAGCTGCCTTCGGTTCCAGCTTTGTCACCGAGAAGCCTGATGTGGCGCCTGGGGCCACCTGCACATGGAACGGTGAGTGTTTTCTGCAAATGTTTAGAAGAAGCAGAGCGCAGACGGCAATGCGCTCTGACGGCACAGCTGGATGGAGCTTCCAGAGGCGGGCACACCTGTGCACGCAGCACAATGCCCAGGCCGTGGAGCGTGAAAGCACCGGAGGTCCCCCGTGTCCCCTCCCAGCCATCACCACCCCACGTCTTACCAGCTCATTCCCATAATGATCCATTTGTTTTGCCTATTTTTTTTTAAACTTCCTATAAAGATAACCATGAAGTATGTACCAGTTTCCGCCTGGCTTTTTTGATTTAACAGCCCATCTGGGAGATTAATCCACGTCATTCCACGTACAACAGGCTTTGTTTTCGCTGCTGCGGAAACAGGCTACGATGTATCTATTCACCTCACGGTCGGAGGGTTATGGAATTGTTTCCGTTTGGGGACCATTAGGAACAGCGCTGCCAGGAACATTCTTCTGGACTCGTTCTGGTGAAAGTGTGCACACATTTGCAGACCGGGAGCTTGGGGCCTTCTCCAGCCACATCTCATTTCTGAGGGGTCCCCCTGCCCCCCATCTCACAGTTTTGTATCCTCATCCTCTGACGAAGACGTCCCAGAACTGGAGCCTGGGCTCGCATGCAAGCTGCTCCTTGCAAATGCCCAGTTAGAGCTTCTGCCCCAACATCTGTCGTCGCAACTTCAAGGGCCACCAGACCCTGAGTTGTCCTGATCCCAGCCTGCACCCTGTTCCTCCAGTCCTCCAGCCCGTTCTCCTGGCTGCGCCTCTGTCCCAGCAGCTATTGCTGCCCGACAACCAACCCCAAGCTAGCTCATCACCATAAAAGCACAACTCATGGGTTCTGCAGGTCGGCAGTTGGGACAGGGCACTGTGGGGACAGCCGGTTCCAGGGACCTCTGCCAGGGAGACCTCAGGTGGGGGTGACTCACCAGCTGGAGCCAGACTCATCAGCGATCACGCATCTGTTGTCTGGTTAGGACGATGCCCCCTGGTGGGGGCAGCTGCCCAGACCCTGCCCGTGGCCATGCCCGTGGGGCTCAGTGTGGTCGGACTTCTTCACAGCCACGCAAGGCTCCCCGTCATGCTCCGGTGACTGCGGAAAGGAGGCATCCCCGTTCAGGGCCCGGCTGGGTGTTGCCCAGCATCCCTCTGCCATGTCCTGTTCGGCCAGGTGGCCACATGCTGGCCACGTGCTGGGACAGGAATTAGTCTCTGCCTCTTGGAGTGGGGGAGGGGTGCAGGGACACATCATGGAACACCGGGAAAGAGTACTGTGATGAGGCTGTTCCAGAGAAGGCAGCCTGCCACCTGCCGTATTCAAAATGTGTCCAGAGCGCTGCCCCTTCGCCTGCCTCCAGGGCGACCCACCTGGTTCCGGGCACCGTGGGGTCCCTGTGTTAGAGTGAAGGGTGGTAGTATTCTCTCTCGGCGGCACTGCGGCCGATTTGGGTGATCCCGGCCGTGCTGACACCGATGGCAGCCACGATAAGAGCAGCGAAGCCAGTCCACACGCCAGGCCACTAGCTCTATCATCAACCCCTTTCATCTTCCCGCCAGCAAAGGAAGCCGCGTCCCCTTTCGGAGGTGAGGCGTTTGAGGTGGAGGGAGCTCCGTGAGCTGGCTATGGCTCCCTGGCCCCAAAGGAGCCGTGCCGCCTGCTGAGTCGGCTTTCTGAGCAGGGGTGTTTCGGGTGTAAGACGCCCAGGCCGGACTCAAGTTGCTTGGAGCTCACTGTGAAAGCACTGATGGGCCCCTGTGTATTGCTCAGACAGTCTAGGTCACAGTGCAGCAGCCAACACCGCCAAACCCAGGACCTGCTGTGGCCAAGGTCTGTGTCCCTTCACACACAGACTGCTGGGGGTCCAGGCGAGTCTTCCTGCTCCCACCGGGTCCCTGTCAGGGAGCAGTTGGCTGCAGCGGCCGCGGGAAGGGGAGGGAGGTTCAGGGAACATGCACCTGCCTGTGGGCACTCCCCTCCCGGCCCCCTGGACCACAGCCAGCGTCCTGCAGTGGGGCCAAGTGGGCATGGCTGGGGACCCAGAGAGGACAAGCGGGCGGACGCCCTTATGTAAAAAGCCCCAGTGGCTGGATTTATCCGATGGACTGGGAGCCAGTGGGCCCTGTGGAGGGAGGCCTGGCATTGGCCAGGCCCCCCGGAGGTGGCCATCAGCTCTGGGCAGGCTCCCCTGGCCCAGGACGCCGTGCTACAGAAGGTCACCGGGAGCCGGTGGCTGCACCGTTGTGCCTCTGCCAGACGGATTGTCTCATTTTGCCGGGCCTGCACCGCTGGAATGTGGAGTGCAGTTTACCGCCCGGCGCCCAATCGATCACGGAGTCCTGCAGTTTGAAGATCATAGCTTCTCATTTGCTGCTTCCAGTTCAACTTGTCATGGCGCATCTCGGGGGAGACACTGCTCGGCTGTAGGACGCCATCCCACTTCCTCTCCATGGCAACCAATAGGGGAGGCTGGCAACCCCGCCCGGGGCCACCCTCCCGCCGGATGCAGGCTGCCACCCAAGCCCACCCGCCCTGCACTGAGCGGCGGTGGGGGCGGCTTCATTAGTGCCTCCTGCTGCTCAGCCACAGCTCATCACCACGGTTGACGGGTGGCAAGACATTTGTCACCGGCGGGGCAGATGGGCATGGCTGTCACTTTTCGACAAAGCCCACTTGCCCCTCTGGGGTGATAAGATTCAATCTACAGACTGTTTATTGGGAGCCTGTTAGTGCTGACTTCGGGGCCCGCTCATGAGTTTTATTAATCAGGCTGCCTTTCCCAGCCAGCTCCCGCGCACGGAGGAAGATGGATGGTGTCGCAGAGGCCGGTCACCTGGCAGGAAGTGCACCCCGCTCTGTGCTGGGAGAGCCGGGCACCTCCTGAGAGGGGTGCATCTGCAGGGAGGTGGGCAGGGAGCTCCCACCACGCGCTTTGCCGTGGCAGCTGCGGGAACAAGCGATGAGACATGTGGCGCTGCCCAGCCGTCCGGTGTGCGCTGTCCACACTCGATTACTGGTCACCTGCAGAGCTCAGTCAAGATAGCACACTAACTGTCAGTGCCCCAGGATTGTGGCCAGAGCACAGGCATGCACTCGGTCACAGTGGGATAAAGGAGGGGCCCATGAGGGCCGTCTCCGGGCTCTGTCCCTCTCTCTGCAGCCTCGTCCCCTCCCTGGAGCAGACACCCCCCCCCAGGTCCCCGGGAGTCCCTGCCTGTGCCAAGCCCATGGACACCTTCTGGTCCGGAACCCCCTTAGCCAGCTAAGCGCTCCACTAAGCAGTCTGGCACGCCCTTAGAGTGGGAAGACCGGCGTTCATTTCACTTGATTCAGTGAAGCTCATTGTTTCAGCGAAAGGCTCCCAGCACTGTTGAAGTTCACGTTGTGTTCTGACTCAGCCGAGAACAGAAATGTTGGGGCGGAGGCCCTTGGCTGTCTGCGCCGCCCGATCCATTATTAATCACTGTAAATCTGGAATGATCTCTACAAACATATTTCGTTCCCTACAAATATATTTGCGGAAACTTTCTCTAATAAATCCTGTGTCAGACGGACTGTTGTCTCTCTTCCCACAGCATCTCCCAGATGAAATATTTAAACAATATACGAGCAATAATAAAAATCGCTCGCTGCCGTCGCTTTTGTTTTAGGAAAACAGGCTCCAATAGGTAGCAGATTTATTGCTCACAGAGGGCTCCTTTTGGGGCTGTGTTTTTTCTCCCCTCCGGTGGATTATTTTCTAGCTTTAAAAATCGCTGGAGAACTCCACGTTTGTCCCTGACTTCAAGCAGGAAGGGCAAGGCATCACTCTTCCTAATGAGGAAGGAGGTAACGCAAACTAAGAAAGCAAAACAGCAGTCCTTGCTAATTGGGCTCCACCGTTCCCTCCTAGTGCCCGGTCTCCGGTGAGGAGATGGAAACGCAGCCACAAGCTTTCTTCCCAGACTTCTCCCCTAATGGGGCTCCCTGCTCTGGGGGCGCTGGCGCCACTCTTGGCCTACATGTCCTTCCTCTGCTGTGATGAGCTATCGGTGGGGCTGAAGGGACCGGGATAACACGGTGGTGCTGTCCGAGGATGGTCATTGGCACCAGTTCGACAAGGTCAACAGCAATCCCCAGTTTGGGGTGCGGGGAAGAAGGAAACTACTCTGCTGTGGCCCGCTGTGGCCCACCCTGTCCCGCTCTGTCTGCTCTGCCCCACCCCGCTCCATCCTGGTCTAGAGAACAGCTTCGATGTTTCAGCTCCAGCTGGGGAAACAGTCTTCTCATCTAGGTGGAAAGGGAATGAGTCTTCCCAGAGTTAGAGGGAGGCTGGCTTATGTAGAGAGAAGTCCCTGCCCCGGTCTGTGATTGGTTCATCCTCATGCAAATGGTGGCTCCAAATCTTCACCATTTGATTGGTCCAAAAGGCACTGTCCTGATTGGTCAGAATGGGCCTGCTCTGATCGCTGGGTGAAGAAGCTGATGGTTTTCAGCTGCGACGGGGTGGGACTGTCTCAGTCTTAGTGGTTGAAATATGGTGGAAGGATATCCTTTGGAAGGGCTGGCGGGCAGTTCAATGAGGGGGCCGAGCAGTTCAGGGCAGGCGTCTCCCTAAAGCACAGCCAGTGTGCGGGGCCCTGTTTAGAAATGGCTGCTAGGCTCTGGTTTTGACCTTGAGCCAGTTAGCCACCAGGGGCCCTTCTTGGTAGTTTTTTTCACCCTCTCAGGGTCAACAGCGCAAACAAGGATGAGGAGGGACATTTTCCTAAAGTTTTTTTTGCCAGGGAAATCAAATTTCCTGATTTGTCCAGAAAGTCTATTTCCTGGAATATTTTCTCTGAATTACCCAAAGACAAGGCAATTTCCTAGGTTGTACCGATCTTCAGCGAGCAGGCTCCCACAGAGAATGCCACAGTGGGCGGGTGGCACAGGGACCTGCATTGCCACGAGGGCAGGACATGCAGGGGGAACGTGGAAACAGCAAAACCCTGCTCCCAGGGACCTGGGGCAGGGGTGGGAGAAGGGGGTGGAGGAAGAAGAGGCCACATAGGATGTCAGTGCATTCCACAGCAGGAAGTCACATGGCTGTGGAAGTGCTCCCCAGGGTGGGTGTCGTGAGCTGACTCCTCTGTGAGGTCAACCAGATGGACGATGACCGTGAATCTTGCACTTGGGCATTGGAAGAAAATCAGCTTCAGGAGAGAGTTTGGGGCCCCTGGCAGTCTCTGTTAGGAGTATAGGATGGGGCGGTCATTGGTTATGCAAATGAGGGTCTCTGCTGAGAACCTTACAGGGGACATCTGTGTCCAGAATTGTTCTTGGCAGAAGTTCAAGCGCATCGGAGAATCAGCCGATGGCACGTGTCTCTGCATGGGACTCTCACCCAGGAGTGTTTCTTACGGGGTTGCTGTTCTGAAAAACTCCATACCAGCCAGGCTGCCCGGGGGAGGGTGTGCTCTTTGAACTAACTTCCGTCAGGGGAGTACTTGCCCTTTTATTGATCGTCCTGCCAAGTTCAGACTGTCCTCTGTTGTTATTGCTTTTTGAAGGGCCAGGCATCCCTCCTGCACACCTGCCCACTGCGGGTTTAGACTGAAGAACCAGGGAGGGACACGGGGGTGTTCTCAGGGGACCCCCAAAGTGCGGTGCCGCAGGTTTTGTGGAGGGCAGGGGAAGCTGGGGGACGCACCTGGCCACATCTGCAGAGGCGGTGGCTGTGGACACCTGGTAGGGCCTGGGACCAACCTAGACGTGTGGTAGGACCACCTGAAGAGCCAGGTGGGAGGCTGGGGACAGGGCTCAGAGAAGACTGGGGACGGGTCAGAGACCCCAGGTTCCAACAGAGGCGAAGTTTCCAGAGCAGGGCTGGTGGCAGGTGCTCGGGGGCGACCCCCCTGGCTGAGGCCTCGGGAAGGCTCGGCCCAATCCACCGAAGACGGGGCAGGGGTGAACTTGGCTCAGAAGCCAACAAAATGGGACCAAATGGCACCCTGAAGAAGAGGCTGTGTGGAGCCTGGGACACAAGGGCTTCCAATGTCCCCCTGTCACCAATGTGAAGGGAAGTGAGGCTGAGGCAGAGTTGTATTTTGTCAGTAAATTAAGATGCTGAGGTCTCTGGGGAAGGACACTGAGATGACACACCTTCTCGTTTGTCCCCTCAGAGGAACTGGGGCGGGACTTGGAGGGGGACTTTGTGGAACCACCTGCTGGGCCCCTGGGACTCGGAGTTCTGGCTCACCCACACCCCACTTCTGCGGTCTCAGGGTCTCAGGTGGGCCCCCACCTCCTTCCCTGTGGACCCTGAAGTGCCTGGATTTATCAGGGTGGGGGTGATGGGGAAGGGACAGTCAGAGCCCTGAGGAGGGCACCCCTGTCTAGGAGGGCGGCACCCAGTGGGGAGGGGCCTGCGGGTGGTGGGAGGTATGTTCCCTGGAATTGGCAATAAGGGCACGTGGCCTACAGATAATTTAAAAACAATAAAGAAACCTAGTCCCTCTGTGCTTTGAGTTGTCACCAGGTGCTGATGATGATGCTTTACAATGGCAGTGACAAAGTACTCAGCCCTAAGTCCCTGGGTCCAGGGACAACCCATTCTGGGCACCGTGCCTTCTTTTGCCCGCTGTCACCCACGGCAGACCACGGGCTCCCAATCTGCTTGCAGGTGGGGCCACCCTTCGCCCTCAAGGAGAAAGTCCAGGCTCCCTGTGGTCCCCAAGGTTCTGGGTCCCCGCACATCCTGCCCGGGACACTGTTGGGGACTGTCCTCAGCTGTCATCCCTCCATAGCCGTGTTCTCTGTGCACGAAGCCCCCTGCCTTGGGCAGCCTGAGGGCTCTGCGTGGGCACCAGCCGGCAACGGTCGGGCTCCAATGCAGGTTAATGGCCCACGGCTGCCTGTGTGATTATTTCTAATAGGCTGATTTGGGAAATAAGCTATTAATCGCTGTCACATACTGAGCTGGCATCATCTAGTGCGGCAGGGAGCCTGGCGTCTGCTGCTTGGTAAGCTCTGGAATGTTCCGGAGGAAAGGCTTGAAAGTGGATGTTCGTTTCGTGGTTTCTGCAAACCGGTGGGCCCTGCCTCCTGCACCCCCTCTCCCTCCACATTGGTGTCCTGCTTGCCTCCCTCTGGGTCATCCCAGGGCCCCAGCCAGGGGTCTGTAAGGGGTTTCAGAGTCAGGCGGAGCCGGGCTTAAGTTCTGGTTAGATCCCTTGTTACTGGGAGGGTCTTGCATGTGTTACTGCTTTCTCGGTGCCTCAGTGTCCTGCCCGTGGAACGGGGCTGGTCTCCCTCTGCCTCAGGAGTTGTTAAGGGGTATTTGTGGGTATGTCCAGGACCTCACTGGTGTGCCCCCTGCCCCAGGCTTCTCCCCTACATCCTTTCCAAGCTTGCCCTGGCCTTCCTCCTCCTCCCCCTCCACCATGACACAGTGGGGGCATTTGTCCCAAGACGAAAGGCTCACTCCCGGGAAGGGTTGCCTCTTGCTCCCTCTTTTCCTCCTCCTTCTGCTTATCACGACACGAAGAGGCCGATCCAGGGCCTCTCTGTCCTTGGAAGATGCTCTCAGGTTCTGCGTCCACATGGATGTGTGTTGGGGGGTCTGAGGCCTGAGACTGTGTGCCTTGGTGATGAGGCCGCCGGACAGGGCCAGGCCCATGGGGGCAAGCAACGCATGTCCAGCTGAGCAACGGAGCCAGAGACAGGACCGTGGCCAGTGGTAGAGAAGCAAGTGTGAGAGTTCAGGGAAGTGGACCGAAGTCCTGGAGGCCGGGAGAGCAGGCTGGTCTGGGGAACTGGGCTGGCCTAGAGTATGTGACACCTGAGACTCAGTTAGGGGGCCCCTGAGCCCACAGCACAGACTGTTCATTCTGTCTCCTCTTCGTACTATTGTGTGTGAGGGTTCGCAATGCTGGAATTGTACGTCTGTGCATCCATTCATTTATCATCCATCTATCCGTCCACCCTTCCTTCCATCCATCCATGTATCCATCCATCCATCCATCCATTCACCCATCCATCCATCCATCCATCCATCCATCCATCCATCCATCCATCCATCCATCCATCCACTTATTCATTCATGTGTCCATTTATCTATCTGTTCATTAATGCATCCATTCACCTGTCTACCCGCCCACCCACCCAGCTAGCCAGCTTCAGCAGTTCCATGTTGGGGCCCCACTCCGTGTCGAGCACGAGGCACTGTCACCGGGCAGAGGTAAGTAGAACACCTTCTGGTTCTCACCACAGAGGCAGAGCTAATGGTTCACAGTGGTAAGTGCCACAAGCTCCCAGAGGAGGGAAACCACCAGCCCTCTTGGAGGAGCTGTGAGTGGTCCCCAGAGCTGAACATGGGGGGCCTGTGCAAACTTATCCAGCAGAGAAGTGCCAGAGAGGAACTTGGGACAGAGCCCAGAAGGTGACCCAGGGGCCTGGGCTGTGGACAGTGCCATGGGGATCCGGAGGAGGAGCCCTGTCCCCACTGAGTCAGGGGAGCACATGGGGCCGGTGGGAAGGGTGTGACACAGTGCTCCGGGTCAGCTGGGGCCACTGAAGCCACCGAGCAAGAGGAGTGACCCTGTTGTCCCAGAGTGTGAGACAGCGAGTGCCGGTCATTGCCCCATGCTGTCTGCCCATCCTGTGGGTGTCCACCCACCCCACGGACACCCACCCCTCTGCATCTCCACTCATCTCTGTCTATCCATCTGCCCTGTGGGTGTCCCCTTTCCATCTGATGGGTATCCGTGGACCCTCTGAGATGTACCCATTCTTTGGGTATCCGTTTGTCCTCCTCTATCCATTCATCTTATGTCGTCCGACTGTGCGACGACACCCACTGACCCTGTGGCTATCTATTCACCCCACAGCCAACTGTTCACTCTGTGGGTGCCCATCTATCCTGTGGATACCACTCAACCTATGATAGCCATCCATGCTATGAACCTCCATCCATCCATCCATCCTGTGTCTGTCCATCTGTCTGTGTCTGTCCATCCATCCTATGGTTACCTATTTACCCCGAGGCCAGCTAGCCATTCCGTGGGTATCCATGCCCCCAGTGCAATCACGCGACCCATGACATCCATCCATCCCATGGCTCTCCGGCCACCCTCCAGATGCCCCTCCGTCCTGTGTATATCTGTCCACCTTATGCTGTCCATCCGCCCATGGATTTCCATCCATCCTCTGATGGTCACTCACCCTATGGCTCTCTCTCCATCCACACGTGGTGGACCAAAGGTAGAGGCAGAAGACAGGATGACTGAGACAGCTCCGCTCACTGGAGGCTGGTGTTCTGCAAGGTGGACCTGAAAAACACGGGGCCCGTGGCCGACTTTATGCCCGGGGACCCGGCACATCCTCCTGAAGGAGCCGTTTAGCCATGCAGGGGTCGGCAGCAGGCCGGGGCCTCTCGCAGGGGCCGACGGGGTTAGGAAAGGCGTCTTATCTGTGTGTTCGGGAGAAGCCCACAAGACAGTCACCATTTTGACCTCCACTTCACAGAGTCCGGGCAAGGTGAGGGAAACGCCCAGCGTCATGCAGCTGGCCAGAGCTGCAGCTGGAACCCAGGGCCAGCCCCAGGGGCCACCTCGAGCCTGCTCTGCCTCTCTGGACCCCAGCTGCCTTTGCACAGACGTGGTCGGCCTCAGCTCCCGGCTTCCATCCGTGCAGAGGTCTCTGGCACAGACGACACGCGTGCCCACAGCAGACAGTTGGCCTGGCTTCATCCCGGCTCCCCGCCTCTCAGACACCCACCCCTCTCTGAGCTGGAAACAATTTCCGTGGGCACCATGCTTGGTGACGGAGCTCCTAGCTCCTCTGGGAGGCTGAGGAGAGAAGGAGAAACGAAGATGGAGGGCAGGCCGTGAGCCCAGGGCGGTTGAGGTACAGCTGTGCCCCAGCTGGGGCCTCGGACGCCGGTGGTGCCGCTGTTCCCGGAGCCAGGGTCGTGTCCGCCACCCCTCTGCTAGGCACTGGCACGCGGTGGGAGCTGTGATTGAGCCTAATCAGGCATTCGTGACAGGAGAGGGAAGGTGCTGGCATTTGGCAAGTGGCATGCTGTGTGTGTGTTCAACTAGGAACCCACACAAACATTCCCGGTTCTCAGGAAGGCGGTGGGCTGCGTGTTTCCTGTGGCTCCCCCACCCCACCAGGTGCTGCAGCTATGAAGTTCCCACATGGCCCTGTGGAGATGGGTCACCATCAGGTGGGGCGTGGCCTCTGAGGCTGATGTCCAGGTGAGGGCCTGGGGATTGCAAGGGAGGGGGTGGAGGGCCACCCCTCCCCAACCAGGTCCCCCCTGCTCGCCTGCTCAGGGACATTGCCATGGAAACTCTCCCCAGCATCAGGCAGCGGTCCTTGACCTGTTCACTCCACCGTTCCTGCCACACACAGACCTGCTCTGCCTTCTCCCTAATGAGACCACCCACCCCATGATCAAGCATGTGCACTCTAGCTCCGCCCCCTTCTCTGCCCCCCTAGGCCATGGAATTCTTCTGGAGCTGCTCCCGCATGTCCAAAAAGGCTTCTCTGAAACAATCTCCCACCAGTACTCCTTTGGGGCCCCACGCCGATGGCATGGTGCTGCTCCTGATGGCCAGGGAGAGAGGGTTGATTTCATGTGTCAAGTAGCCTGGCCACGGCACCCAGGTGTGTGGTCCACTGTTGTTTCTGGGCGTGAGGACAAGAATAGCATTTGAGTCGGTGGCCTCATGAGCTGGTGGCACTCCCGGTGCTGGTGGCCTTGCCCCATCCACGGAGGGGCTGGGCGGGCCAGCAGAGGAGAATGGGGAGGCCACCTTTCTGGCCTGATGGTGGGAGCTGGGACACCAGTTTTCTGCCCTCAGACTGAGACTCGGGTGGTCAGCCTCCCACCTCCCCAGGCCTTGGGACTGGCACGGCCCTGGGCCTCTAGCTCTCCTGGGAGGGTCTCAGGTCCTGGGACTTCAGACCCTCTCTGAGCACCTGAGCCAGTTGCTCATGCTTGTCTGCACCCACCTATGTACCTACTTACCTGCCATCTATCTGTGTGTTACCTCTCCCTATGTGCGTATCTATCTATCACCCATGTATCTCCCTATCCGTGACCTCTATGTATCTGTCATCTATTTATGTATTACCTCTCTATCCACCCACCCATCCACCCATCCATCCATCATCTACCTGGTACCTCCTTCCATCTACCCATCCCTCTATCTATCATCTGTCTATCTATTCCCTCTGTCCATCCATCCACACATCTATCTGCCATCTCTCTCTCTATTATCTCTCTCTTTCTCTTTGTCCATCCACCCATCCACCTGGCTCTCACTGGTTCTGTCCCTGGTCTTGGGGTGAGGATGCCCGGGAAGAGGGTCCCCAGCCAAGAGGCCAGCAGGTGCAAGGGGCCTGGGGGGAGAACACCAGGCTCCCCTGGGTGGGGCACCCTAAGAACAGAGGATGGAGGAGAAGTGGTTGAGGAGGAATGGGGGGCAGGGCAAGCAGGGCCTTGTGGGTCCTTAAGACTTTGTCTTTGGCTGAGTGCAGTGAGAAGCTTCTGGAAGGCTTTGGGCAGAGAGGTGGCGTGCCCGTCCTCACGTTCCTGCTGCTCTGAACTGCAGAGCCCCATGCCTGGGCCTCTCTCCCAGCACTCACCACCCAGCCCCTGTGAATTATCCGTGCTTGTCTAGTAGCTCCCCTGACAGTGTGTGGGCTCCAGGGGAGGGATTTATGTCCGATCCACTTCATACACAAGCCGGGGCCAGGTGTGTGCGGGGGCCGGCTCGTGGCACAGGGGACACTGTGGTGGGTACAAGCATGGGGCAGCACGGAGGATGCTTTATGCGCACCTCCCACCCTCCAGTGGTTCTGTCTCGTTGCGTTCTGGAGCGCTCAAGTTCGGGGTGATAAGAATCCTGACGTCACAGTCCCTGAGGGTCGGCATTCCTCCTGGAGAGCAGTGGCATCTTTGCAGCCCACCAGGACCGTAATCAGACCAGTTACTGGCTGGCTTTGGAGACATGCAGCCTGGAGTGAGGAATTGCTGGCTACCCTTAAGGCCAAGTTCAATGTGAGAAGGCTTCAGACCTGCTGGAATCCAAGATGCAGGTTTGTGTAATTACCTGGCAGGCTGTGCACAGAAGCATGTGGGTGGCTTGGCAGTTAAGGGAAACTGAGTCAGGCACCAAACGTTGTCTGTGCTCTCAAAAGAGATTCAAGTCTATGTTCATCAGCTAATCAACCCACCCACCGACACCCACACCCACACACGGACCCGCACGCACGCACACCGGGCCTCCCTGGACAAACCACGCTGGGAAGGCAGGAGGAAGGCCTGACTGCAGGAAAATGAGACGTTAGGATTTTCCAGAACACTGGCTGCAATATTGACAAAGCTGAATGGGCTCAGAATGTTCCAGCGTCTCAGGCTGGTGGCACTCCGGTACAACTTGGTGCCTCTTTGAGCCTTTTCTTGTAAAGCTGATTAAAATATAAATTGGCTATCTCCTCTCGTGGCATTTTCTGGGCACTCGCTTAATGCTCAGGAGAGGGAACGAGGCCCTTTGGGCTGCGTTTAAATTAATGCTTTAATGGCATACTCCCGACAATGCCCGGCCTCTCGGCTCGAACGCTTTGTTGGAACGCAGGCCTTGGTGGATGAGGCAGCCAGTTCGTGTGAGTCCGTCTGCAGGGAGAGGGGCCGGCTGGGGCCGGAGTCAGGGGCTTGGGCTCCTGGGGCCTGGAGGGAAGCCTCCGGGGTCCCTCGGAGGCCAGGAATCAGAGAGAACCAAGTGGTTCCCCAGGGTCTGAAGGAGAGCAGCGCTTTTGTGGAAAATACTGGTTTTCCTGTGTCTGCCAGGCTGGCTCTGTTGGTTTGGGAAGTAGGGGGCCCAGTTCTGCCCTGGGAGAGCCCAGGCACATTGACGGATGTAGCCTTCCGGGGTGGGACACTGTGGAAAGGGAGAGGGGACTGAGGGCCACTGTCAGGAATGGTGGGGCCACCAGGGTCTGCACAGTAATGCTGGGACTTCTCAGAAGGTTTTAGTTAGTGCAGCCACTTGGTCCAGGACCCTGGCTCACGTTCTGACTCAGTCATGCCTCTTACCAATGGGAAATCGAGGCAGAAGGTTAAACAGTGTGGCCCAGACCTACACCAGCTCTGAGGACTGGGGTCCAGGCCCCCATTCCTGGACACAGCACTGTCGGGAAGCCGGACTCCTCTCTGTGAACAACCTCAGGACTGCCCAGCTCTGTGTGTGCTCCACAACGGGGGGCCGTTTGCATCCTGGAACTTGGTGCCTGAGTGAGCATTGGGGCAGCAGAGAGATCGTGAGGTGCCAGGGCTCCTGGTCGGTGTGGTGCACAGCCCATTCGGGTGGCGGTTTCTCCCTCCTCTCAGAACAGCACCAGGGGGCTCCCCCTGACTCAAGGGGCAGTGTGCTAGGGGCACTTCCAGCATGTCCTTCTCCCCAGCTGGCTCTGTAAACCAGGAAGTGGGATGGCCAGGGAGAGCCCACCCACCCACCCCAAACCTTAACATTCCCACATGTGTCCCCTCAAGACCGGGGCCCCCGCCTACGGTGATGCATTTGGCTCCTTCCCAGAGGCAGAGGGACTGCCGAGGCCCTGTAGGGGGCTTCCAGGTGAGCAGGAGAGCTGGAGTAGCCTTAGCTGGGGTAGCGCCCCTACCCAGGAAGTAGCTCTCTGTTCAGAATGTCCCCACCGGCCTTCTGCTCAAACCCCTCAGCACGTCACTCCTCTGGACCTGGTGGGCTGTCAGTTCTGTAGGACATTGTCCCCACCTCTTCCCAGTCCTCGGCCATACTGTCAGATGCAAGGTGACCTCAGGCTCCCTGCTCAGTGCCCTGCAGTCCCCAGCTGGCTCCCAGCATGCCTTTCATCACACCATTCTCCAGGTTCCTGCTTACCTGTCTTTCCTTCCCAGAAGCCCGAGAGGCCCCTCTGGTCGCCGGGTCCCTAGGGCCCAGGGGAGGGGTGCTTGTACAGAGGACATGCTGGGTTGTGTCCTATCGGATGAAGCACTTGCCACATCGAGTCCCAGCCGGCCTGTATGCTGTGGCGGCCAGCCACTCTGGGGCCTGGTTATCTGGATGAAATTGCTAAGAACGCCCACTCCTGTCAGAGGCTCTCTGCTCTATGTTTCAAAGAGACCGATGAAACCACAGCAAGAAGAACCAGACAGGAAGGAGCTGGAATGTCAGGCCGCCGGATCCCCCCACCCAGCCTCCCTGTTGGCGTCACCCCCAGACACATCAGGGGGTGCAGTGGGGCGCCGGGGCATGCAGGTCTTTTCTGCAGTTTGGTACAAGGTGTCGGCCTCCAATCTTGTTGAAGAAGTGCCTCAGAGCAAAGTGACAGTGACAAAGGAGGCAGGTGTGACACAGAAAGGGGCCGATAGTGAGATGCCCCCATCCCGTCTGACAGGATGTGACAGGGGGACGGAGTGTTGACAAGACTTGGCACGCACGCCTCCCAGATCATCCTCCCTGGGGCACACGCTTAGCTCAGGGGACAGATGAAATCGACGCCTCGCAACTCCCGTGTGAGTCGCCGCATGCATGAACGCCTCTTCGCCAGCTGCCTGGGTTCTGTCACCGGGGGACGTGTTTTCCTGCACAGCACCAGCGACAAACAGACCGCCTATGGCCAAGGGGGCCTGGCCAGGGATCTGAACGCAGGGAAGCAGCGACTGAGCTTCTAACGGAAGGATCGGTGTGGACGTTCAGTGTCCTGGCTGACCCACGCGGCCCTGGCACACCTGGGAGGGTGGCCCAGGTGTCTCGGGTGCTTCGATCTGAGCACGTCTACCTGGGTCAGGGGAGTCCACCGGGGCTCTTGGTGGCTGTTGACCTGGGCTGATGACCTGCCCCGAAGGAGAAACATCTGAGGGCGTCTGTGAAACCTGGGTGGGACCTCAGCAGTTTGTGCTTCTGGCTTGTGTTTAAATTTTGTGAGCCCCCAAACGGGAAGAGCTGGCTCTGCTCATGATACATGTGTGGCATGGCACCCACCAGTGCTTCCTTGGGAGTATTTCACAGGTCCATGGTAAGGGCTTCCTGTCTGCTGGATGGCCGGCGGCTCGCTTGAGATTTCAGAGACGGGTCTCATTTCCTGCCAACCTGTAAGTGTCAGCAGGACACTGGACACGTGGAGCTCTGTGCCTCCCCCTGGACCGCACGGGTCCCTGCCAGGGCTGAGGTGCAGAGCTCCTGAGTGCATTTTCTGGCCGTGGGCCCCTGGGGTCCACTGTGCTCCCTATTGGACGTAGTAATGGAACACCTGCTGAGCTCTGCACCCCTCATACCAGATCCACGTGAGGGCTGCTTTGTTTCTGCCGACCCCCCAGCCCCCAAAACACACACATATCCCAGGGCTGGGGTCCAAGAAGCACCCATGCCCTCAGGAAGCATCTCCGATGCACCATTGACAGCCTCTTGGGATGTTTCTCAGTGAAAAGTAATGACACTAGTGATAACAACAGCTGTCGAGCCTGCAACAGCAAATGCTGGAAGGAAACTAAACCCTCATCAGGATGCGCAGACTCTGCTCGTGATGGGCCAGTTGCTGCCAGCGGGATCTTGGCCTGCAGGCCCCGTCTTGGCTTTCAAAGTCGTCGAGAGACCCTTGTGAGACGGTGGCGAGTGGTCAGGCCATGGGAAGCGTTGCCTTTGGCTTTGGTTTTATTGTTCACTCAGTGAGAAAGCCCACACCCTCACCCACCTGATGCACCAAGACGTCCGAATGGAACCCCAAAGTCTGCCTGCTGCTGAGAAGTCTTGGAAGGTGTTCATGCATGTGCCCGCATGTGAATGCACACACACGCACATGCACACACATGTGGGACTCTCCAGGCGGGCCTCGGGACCCCTGCTGAGTGCTGCCAGTTCCCGGCGGGCCGGGTGGACCGTCTCCTGACCCCCAGAGCGCTGCAGGCTGACTCTTTCCCGGTGCGCATCCTTGCAGGAGCCTCTGCCCCAGCAGGGGAAGGTGCAGGGGCGAGGTTGCCTGGAAGCGAGAGCTCATTGTTTAGTCCCCGTTCTTCCACGTTGCTGTCTGAAAGAAGCAAGTTCTAAATGAATAGCATTTCGGGTCGAATTAAGGGCAGCGAGGAGGAGGGCTCAGCAAGCATTGCCTATTAGATAAAAGTGGAGTGATTTTCCCCGAGTAACTTCAATATGTCTCAAATGCGATCCCATTACGCTCCGTAAGGACGCGAGTGCGCATCCGCCTTCGGATTTGTATTTTAACCACTGAAACTAATGACACAGAATCGCTTTGTCAGCAAGAACGGGAGGCTGCACTCATGCCTGTCTATTCAGTGGATGCTTCAGGAAGGCGTGCACCAGCAGCCAATTAAACCCTTCCAACGGACGGCAGGCGATGGTTGGAGAGCTGTAAGGGTCTGAAAACGCTGCTTTTAACACTTGTAAATGGTCAGGAATTTTTGACAATATAATTGTCGTTCCATAAATATGAATGCTCCCTGTATAGAAATCAATTTCCACCCTGCAACAAAGCCTCAAGTCTAAGGATCTCGTGCCAGGGGTGGTTCGAGTCCCCAGAGTCCCACGGCCGGCCACTCTGGGTCTCGCCTGCAGGGAATCTGGGTGGAGGACGCTTATCCACAGAAGCGAAGGTCTCCGAGGGGGAGGCATTGCCAAGCCAGGCAGGGCTCATTCTCTCCCTCCTCATCCTCAATTCAGCACACACTGATTCAGGACCTACTGTGTGCTTGGGCGGTGGTAGAATTGAACAGTTCAGAGTGCAGGTTCTTGGGGGTCAGCTCTCCTGTGTGAAAAAAAAAAGCCACACAGAAACATACTCCATGCTGTGTGACTCCATAAATGCAGAAGGTTCTAGAAAATGCAAATTTCTACATCAGCCAGAGTGTCAGTGGTTGCCTGGGGCGGGAGTGTGGCTGGGAGGGGCCAGACGGAGGGATCCGAGGGGAGTAAGGGAACTCCGGGGACACAGATGTCCTCGTTGCCTTATGGCTTCACGGAAATACATGCATATTCATGTATGTGTCTGTCTGCATCTACACACACATTACACGCGTCTAGACGTGTCAGAACTTCTCCAACTGTGCGCTCGAAGCACGCCCGGCCCATTTTGTGGTGGTGACACTCCAGTGAGGTTTTCAGAAAAAGGGACGTTCTGGGGAAACCAGCTTTCCCACTCAGGGTTCCTCCTGTCCCTCCATCACAGTGACTTCACTCAGGGCTGGCTGGTCCGGCCGCTCCATTCTCGGGCCTCGGACTGACAGACCTGTTCCTGGCGTGGGACCGCCCGATCCACCTCTCCTGGCCTCTGAGCTGCTCTGGCCCTTGCCTCCGTCTGCAGGGGCCCTGGGCTCTGCGGACTCACATCCTGAGCCAGAGCTGTCCCTCTGCACCCCAGAGGCCTGCTTGTCTGCACCCTGTCTTGTCTGCTTCTTAGAGTTTCAGCGGAGTCCCCCAGTGGCGCCTTCCATCCTCACGCAGTCGTGTCTGTTTCTCCTGGACACTGGCCCCCTCCTCTCTCTATCCTCCAAGCTGTCATGGAGTTCTGTTCCGCTAGCCCTGCCATCACGACATACAGCGTCCCCCTTGTCCGCTGGGACACATTTTGAGACCCCAGTGGATGGTGGAAACCGCAGATAATAGCGAACCCTATATATACGGTGTTTTGTCCCATACATACCCATGATTAAGTTTAATTTAATTGAGTAAGAGACTAAGAACAAAAACTAATAATGAAACAGAATGATTCTAACAACATACTATAATAATGCAGGTCATGGGAACAGCTTTGGGCAGTGGCCCAAAAGTACATGGAGTTCAATAAGGGTCAGCTGAACTTGGCACTACAGTGCCGCGACCCTCAGTCTGACCCCTGGACCCGCCACCAAGTGACTGACGGTAGGGGAGAGAGGATGGCGTGGAGGACCCTGGACAAGGCGCCATTCATGCCCCAGGCTGCATGGAGCGGGGCTGCGTGGGAATCCACCATGCAGATGGCTGACAGGTGAATGCTTACGAATTATTTATTTGGGAATTCCCAATTTGATGTCTTTGGACCACAGTGCACCACAGGTAACTGAAACCATGGGTGAGGGGCAGGGATGTGGACGTGGGGACTGCTCTCCCCAGCATCTAAAACCCATCTCCCGTCCCTTGTCCGTGGGCCTGTCCCCGTCCTCGCCCACGTGCGTCGCTGTGGTGCCTTCCGAGGGCTCCTCCCCTCCCTCCACGCTCGTCTCCTACAGTCTGGTCTCAGCACGGCTCGTGCTGGGGCCTGTCACAGACAGATGCCCCCTCTTCCCTCCTGCCCCTGTGGCCCCACGCACTCCCATCCTCCCACCCCACCCCAGTAACCCTGGGACCCCACGCCCGCCCCTCATCACCCTGCCCCACGCCACGGCCTCGCTCCTTGGCTCTCCTCCCTCCCTGTTCCCTCTGCTGGAGACTTCTTCCTCTGGGCAGTCTCGGCGTTGCTCTGGCCTTCCTCCGTCACTTCTCATCTTGCTCTCGGAAACCGCCCCTCTGCCCTCCCCTGGCCGTGCCTGACCCCTCCTGCGTCTGTGTCCCTGTGGAGCCCCTCACCATCTCACATGCTGACATGACTTGTGTGTGTCTGTGTTGCCCACAACACTTGGACTCCACAGCTGGGCGGACGGAGGCCTGTGGGCCTCGCCCATGTGCTCCAAGGCCCGGAATGGACCTGTCGTTTAGTGGATGGGACCTGAGTGATGCAGGAATATACGTCAGGTACTGAAAAGCAGCTGTGATGTCTGCTGACACGGAGGAGGGCTCGGGCAGACAGTCCCGTGGAGCTGGACGCAGGGGGTGTCCCAGCTCCCGAGGGAGGCGGCCGGGGGCAGAGGTAATGCCTGAACCAGCAAACGAAAGGTCTGGACTGTGAGCAGCCTTGGGAGCCTTGGAGGGGCAGCAGCCGGAAACAGGGTGACGGAGGGCAGGGGATGCCACCTGTTCCTGCCCCAGAGACCTGGCAGTCCTCCCACCTGCTTCTCAGTGCGTCTCCGCCAAGACTTCCAGCAAGTGCAAGGTGGGCAAACCCAGGAAGGGGAGCACCACCATGCAGACAGCAACACAGGGACCCTCCCTGTTGGCACCGGCTGCCGCTGCCAGAGCACGAGTGGGGGTCGCTCCGTCCTGGAAAGCCGGGCTCCCACGGGCGATGCCAGGGGGTGGCCCTCTGGCCCAAGTCACTTGGGTGTCTGATGAGACATGTTTGCCCAGACACGGCTGGACCCCACAGGCGGAGGAGCTCTCCAGGGGGCAGGGTATTTTATCTGGAGAGAAAGATTCCACAGAGGCACAGACTTCTGAAACCCCAGCGAGAAGCCTCAGCCCACGAGTTAGTGAGCCCGTGGCTCACACACCAGCAAAGAAACACCACACAGCCATCCAGGCCGAGACTCAGGCTGACCGCAGCGGGCCGCCTCCCACGGGGCTGCAGGGAGCTCCTGAGCTGGGGGTCAGCGCCTCGCTCCTTGCTCTGTCCACTCCCCCGCCCCATCCATTCATCCTTTCTGAGTTTCTTTGTGATCACCGGCCCCATTAGAGCTTGGCCTCGGAGGGCAATTTGCCGCCCTATGAAGGGCCCGGCATCATGTCCATTAGCTGCTCCTGCCGGGCGCGGGAAGGAGGTGAAAGAGTTGTGGGATGACGGTTTGGCGATCTTCTTGGCTGGAGGCAGGGCTTCGAGGAGGCATTAAACTAATGCTGGTCATTTCCGCCCCAGGGTGTGAGGGGCCACTCGCTGATGGCCTGGGTGGGCAAGGTCCGCACTCGGGGTCAGCAGTGGCCCCGTGAACTCCTCCCTCCCTCCCAGCAGAGGCTGAAGATGGTCCCAAAGGTCTGTCTTCCTCCAAAATCCATGGTCCTGGGCAGCGGGGGGACTCCATGTGGTACTCAGTGGGGGGTGGGGGTCAGGTAAGAAAGAGAAGTCACTCCTAATGACGGGTGTGGGGTACACAGCGGCTGGCCCCCGACATGCTAGGATGCTGGGCAGGCCGTGGGCTGGAACCCCAAACACTGCCCCTTTTCTTATGTTCGCTTAGGACTTTTCTTTCTCTCTGCAAACTTTGAAAAGAGGTTAGGTTATCGCTGGGGTAATAATCAGTGCACCTTTCATCCCGTTTCCCTCGGGTCACAGAAGTGCATGGAGGAATCAAGTTCTCTAACAGAGTGGGAGCCGGCCCACGGCCCTCGGGGTTGACGACAGAGGGCCATGCTGGACACGCCTCCCGGTTTTCTGTCACGCTGACCCTGGGGAGAGCTTTTGTATTAAATTAAATTATCCTGAAGGGAAGTCTTTCTCCAGTGCTCAGCTCTGGCAGAAGAAATCACAGTGAACAGACGGAAATAAAAGCCTGGAGCGGCCCTCGGAATCTAGAGAGATGGCTGGGGAGGACCGTGAGCAGGGGTACCCTCACACCCTGGCCTCCACGACTTCACCGGGGTGTTTTCTCCTGGTTTCCCCATTTGTGAGTGATACCCAGAATGCAATGCAATGAAACCCCGATCTTTGATGCAAAATAGGCCCTAAAGGTGTCAGCAAGAATAGCGTGTTTTTTAAACCGTCATTGAAGATGATGCGTAGTTCAGGGAGCTCGTAAAAGATGACCAAACTCGAGTCCCTCTACAAAGTCAAGGGCACTGGGGTTCCTGCTGGTGTGTGCAAAGCGGTAACACCCAGACGTGCATTCTGGAGGGACCGTCTCGGGAGGGACGGGCCTGGAACGTGTGGTGAAACACCTCGGGCATCACACGTGCCTTTCCCGAGATCACGGAGAGTGTGTGGGACCAGGGTGCCAGGCCGCCGGTGCCTCAAAGGATGGGGACCCCGCAGTGATGCATGCACCCCCTCCAGGGCCTGCCTGTCACGTGGGTTCGATGGCTGGGGGACAGTTTTCCACCGAGGGGCAGGAGCAATATGGCGTGGCAGGGGTGAACGTTCTGGGCGTGAGGGGTCCAGGTTGTCTGGGCCCCGCTGCTCGTGAGCTGGAGGCTAGGGGCAAGTTGCTGTCTTCTGTGGGCCTCTATCCCTCCTGCCCCTCAAGGGACGGGATGGCAGCAGTGGTTTCCACTTTGACAAATGACTGACTTGAGTCATTCGATGATGTTCCACGTGGAACCACGTGCTACCCAGGGCCCGTCTGCCCCTGTCCTCGGTCCCACAGGCTGTGTTCGCCCGAGTCGCTGGGCACGGCTGGTCAAGGAACATGGGGAGACAGGCAGGCAGAGCGGGGGAGGTGAGGGGAAGGGCTTGGGGCCAGGCCCAGGCACCAGCAGCAGCGTGCTGTGGCCACGGATAGAGGCGGAGGTGATGGTGGGGCAAGGGAGCCTTCGGGGACTGCGGCCCCGCCAGGGGGCACGGGCAGAGGGGCATCAGGAAGAACTGACAGTTGTGGAGGGGACAGTCGTACAGGGCGCTGTCCTCGAGGGGTCCTCAGATGGGAGTGTGGTGTCTCCCAGGCTCCCCCAGGCCTTTGGGGCGGCGTCTGCATGGCATCGAACTCCCCAGGGCGCCCCGGCTATGGGAACACTCATGGAGCAGGATCTGGGTGCACATGTGCGTTCCAGAGCCGTGAGGAGACGACAAGGGGCAGGTCCCCACTGAAAACCCGCTGTGATGACGGACAGACTGACAAACCAGCATGGACGCTCCAGGGGGTGTGGATGTGACCCTGGTGCCCTGCGCAGAGCAGGCCCCTATGGGACGGGCGCTGACCTCTGAGAGAGCCAGGTCGTCGGAAGGGAAGCGTGACGGGGGCTGCCCGGGGCTCTCGGACGGGACTCCGCTGTGCAGGAACAAGTCTGGGCAGGGTAGGGTTTTCCGGGCAGGGGTGGACCAGAGTCATTTATCTATAGACGGAGCTGGGAGAGGAGGACGTGGGCTGTCGGCGATGGGTGTGAACACGTTGGTACATTTGCAGCCGCCTCTGAAAGGCCTCTGAGTGTGAACCCCGAGAGCTCCCTCCTCGAAGCTCGGGGTCACACCAGACCGCTTCCCGTCTGGAGGGACCCCAGGGATCCGGTGTCCTCCATGAAGCGGGGGTGGTTACCCAGAGGCCCCAGGAAGGTGCCTTTGCCCCCAGCCCTGGCTTTTCCCTCTGGCCGTCCTCCTGGCCTTGGAAAATGTCTCCCCGTCTCCTGAGACCTGGGTCCATGATGGAGAGGGGGCGCCTCCTGGGCCCCACGAGCTTTGGGAACTCCACATGTGATCACTGCGGCCAGCTCAGAGCGCCTCTCCGAGCAGATGCCTCCCCAGCCCCGTGGAGCGGATGGGGAGGACGGCGTGGGCCAAGGGGGCTGGCTTGGAGGGGACGGTGCACGGCGGTCCCCTGAGGCCTGGGCAGCAACCTCTGGCTGAAAGCCAATGAGGCAGAATGAATGACAAAGGCAATCTTTGCATAAATAGTACTTCAAGCTGGAATGATGAATTGGCTTACAGAAGCAAAGTCCAGAAAATTACATCCCAGGTAGAGATAGAAATATGTGCAGCCAGGCAGACGGGGAGGGGCTGGAGCTGCAGGAGGGAGACAGTTGGGACCGAGAGCAGCATGTGTGTGTGTGTGTGTATGACCGGGGATCAGACAGCCCAGGGGACAGGCCCCCTGTCCCCTGTCCTGGGGCTGGGACGGATCTGCCGTGGGGCTGAGACAGCCGAGAGAAAGGGCCAGAGCGGAAGAGGAAGCAAGTCAGCCACTTCCACTCAGGACTCGTGCTGAGGGCAGGGTGGCCGAGCTGGGCTGCGGCTCTGAGCAGCAGGAGGTGTGACAGTCTGGTGGCCCGAATCGCACCTGGCACAGCAGACAGGTGGCCCTGGGGTGGGGCTGCCCCTGCCTGGGAGACGGTGCCAGGGGTTCAGGGGGTCGACTTGTCCCCGCCACCTTCCTGGGAGCGTTTTCTCCATGCACACCAACCCCTCTAGGCTGTGACAGGTAAGAGACCCCGGCCCACAGCCAGGGTCACGTTGAACACAACAGCAGGGAGCAAAGGTCGTTATTACCATTCCCGGTTTTTACAACGTTGACTTCCAGGTCTGCCTTCCTGCTGGAGAAAGTCAGTGGTGCAGTCCAGCCCCTCCTTCAGCGTCTCCCAAGGCTGCAGCCACCAGGCTCGACCGCGTGCGCACCCTCTGACTGGCCGGTGCTCAGCCTCTGGGCATCTCTGCCCCACTGACCAGCGGTGTTGTTTTTGGAAAATCGCCATGTGCAGAGGTCTGTCAGCTCGATTTAATGGCAGCTGAAGACTCCTGGATGCCCAAGCTCCTGGCAGAATGTTCTGGAGTACGATGCTGGGCATTATCCCAGGACTACTTATCACAGATGGATCAGCCAAGCTCAGGACCTAACCAGGAGCCTGGCCACCCGGTGCTACGTCCAGCAGGAGTGGTCTGGGAGCATGGGGGGAAGGAGAATTGATGAGGGCAGTGGCCCTTGCAGAGGGAACGAGAAAATGGTACCCACCCTCAGAGGAAGCAGCCCAGAGCAGAGTGTCTGGGCGGAGCAGACAGGAGGGGCGTCCCAGCCGCCTGGCCCTGCTGGATTCTGGGCCTGAGCCCGCAGGCTCAGACTCCTACCTGCACGCCGGGCTCTGAGCCTTAGGGGCTTGCAGGGGTGGCAGCCGCATGAGGCCGTGTCAGCCACGCCAGCTCTGACTGAGCTCCCAGATGAAGTCTGACACTTGAATCACCCTGGACGATGCCACGAGGGGCAGAGGGACATCTGACTGTGCTCCATCTACCAACAGGACGGTGAGAAATGACACATGCCGTACGGCTTACTGTTTAAGTCTCGGTGCCTTGGGCTGGCTTGTCACACAGCAGGAGGTGACCGGGATGCCTGGGTGGAGAGGCCGCTGGCACCCAAAGGGGGACCCACAGGAGGAGGGGTGAGCCGAGACTGAGCCACAGCACTGTGTCCCGAGTGGGGGGCTTCACTCGGAGAGAAGGCATGACGTCCCTTCTCTCTCCCCACTGACAACGCCGCCAGCGAGCTGCGTGGTGGTTACATAATTCCTTTTGTGTGGAACAGAAACAACCCTCGTGTGAAGTGGCCAATTGAGTTATTTATGGCAATTTCACAGCTACTTTGCATAGCTCTGCAGTCGACGCAGCTGATCATTCCTCAATCAGCTGCTAACACGGGCAAGGAAAAAATAAAATCAATCAGCGCAGATCAGGAACCGCAAATAGACAGAGCCGGGCTGAGGCCCTGGTGGGGCTGGCGCGGTCGTGGCTGTGCGGGCGAGGCCAGCGGTGGACCTCAGACGGCCACGTCGGGACCCTTCTCCCCAGGCGCCGCGTCGCTGGCCTGGCTCTTCTCACCGGCATTTCTGTAAACACAGGAGCACTGACCAGTGATGATGCCCAGGGTGTATTGTCTCCAGTTTATTCAGAAGACACTTAAGTGGACACCGTTTCTGACCTGTCTCGGAGTTTGGACCTCGGCGCACACCGTGGACAATGACACGGCTCCGTTCACAGCACACCATCATTGTGGTCCCCTGCCTACGGTCCCCTGCCAGGCACCTCTCCTGTTTCCCTGTGGTGCTGACCTCCTCTCAGACGCACACCCACCCAGTGGGCACAGATGCTAGTGGGTTTCACATCTGTCCTCTGTCCATGAGTGCCCATAACAAGTGTGTTCTGCACAGTCACCTCTCAGAGCGCTCCCGTGGCTGACCCCTCCCCAGCCACCCCACGTCAGCACCCAGGAAACCGAGTACACACAGCCGACATCCCGAGGGGGCCTTCGTGCGGCCGGGCCATCCCGTCCCTGTTCCACCTAAGCCCCCGCCTTCCTGAAGGAGCGTCTCACACCTTCCCCTGGCTCCTCGAGCCCCCAACTCCCCCGATATTCTCCCCTGCCCCCCACCCGATGATGACCTCCTTCCCAGGTCCTGGACAAGCCAGAAACCCCAGGAGCAAACCCCGTGGGCTGCTGCCCTCTAGTCCACCACCTCACCTGCGTGGGCCGACCCCTGGCCTTCCTGGATGCATGGCCGAGTCGGCTCCTCCCTCACCGTGTGCCGGCTCCCGGCCCCGACCCCCGCTGTCTCCAGGACGTTGGCCAACAACCTGCACTCTGCCCGGTCCTCCTCGGTGTTTCCATGGATATCAGCACAGGCAGTGGTGTCTCCATCATTGTTGGAGACATCTTTATCTCCTGCGCATGCTCACAAGCCCCCTGAGGCTTCGAATGACAACACCAGGGGAAAGATTTGCAGATAGTGTCCCCCTGCGATGCTGTACGGCTCCCATTTTTTTCTGTGATAAAATGCACAATTAGTGTGATTTCTTTGGGTAATCTTCTTCTCAAGTGGATTTTGAGATTTTCACATGTGGATTTCATGGAATACTGCTTGGGATTTACTGTGCTTACTGAGTCTGATAATTAAACATTTAAATGTATTCTGTATAATTTTTAGCCATCCTCATGTTGAGTATCTTTTTCTTCACCTAAAAATTGTTTTTCTCCTGCTGGAACTCTTAATAAATGTTTGACATTTTCACTGCCTCCTCTGTTTAGATCTTTGAATTTCTCATTACTTCAGATCTATTTTTCCAAGTTCACCAACTGTCTTAAGTGAGGGCTCTTTTTTTGAAACTAGTTTATTAAATTTAAACTCCAGGTATTTTAATTTACACTTATTTGGTTCTTTTTCTAATTGGTCTGGGTGCTTTGATGATTCCTTTTGTTTTTTCATGTTTCCAAAGCCTTATTTCAAGGTGAAGGCGTGGACATTCCGGTGCCCATGTGGCCGTCCTCCCAGGAGGGGACTCCGTGGGCCTGGTCGTGCCACGTGCAGTCCCTGCCGACCGTGACCGGTGCCCGGCGGTGGTGGGTTTATCTGTGTGTGTCCTGCAGGTTCCAGTTGTGAGCTCGTGTGGGGTGGGTCTTGAACCTCGGAAACTCCCAGGAGCCTGGGTGGAGATGCATTTGTGTGTACTTCTGCCGTGCACCCCGAGGCCCTCCAACCCAGGCTGCCCCCCCAGAAAATGTCCATGGCATGCCCCACACGGCAGACACTGTATATTTATGTCTTTCTTCCAAAGATGAAGAGAGGGAGGCAGAGGGAACTTCTGCGACCTGGCAGGGCTGGGACTGAACCTGGGCGGCCCTGATGCCAGCTCTGTGCTGCCCACCCCTCCCCCAGAACACCTTTACCCTCCACGGCGGGTGCAAACTCACTCCACAGAGCCCTCTAAGGGCACTGCTTTGCTTTGTGCCCGTCTGGGCCCATTCTAGCTGCTGTGACAAAAATGCTGCTCGTTGGGTGGCTTCAATAATAGACATTTACTCCACACAGTTCTGGCGTCTGGAAGTCCAAGGTCAAGGTGCTGGCAGGTGGGTGTCTGGCGAGGACCCTCGTCCTGGCCAACTTCTCGCCCATCCGTGTCCTGCTGCGGTGGAAGGGATGAGGGGGCGCTTGGGGGTCTCCGCTGGAAGGGCACTCACCCGATTCCTGAGGCTCCACCTCCTGACCTTGTCACCTCCCAGAGGCGCCCCCTTCCTAGTACCAACCTACTGCAGGGGGCTAGGTCTGAACGCCTGAATTTGGGGGACACCGTGGTGCCTCCCGGGCCCCAGGCACGTGTGTTTTCTCCTCTCCTGCTCCCCTCACTGCGGCTGCGGGTCTTGCAGGGCCCAGCTTTCTGCCCGGTCTCAGCTTGACACAGCCATCTCCAGGGACCGAGGTCTTGCTGTCTGTGCACATGCAGCTGTGAGAGCCATGGGCGTAGGTCCCCGGCTCGGGGACCGGCCTGAGAGCAGCCACCACGCCACCCTCACCACCCACGCCGGTTTGAACTCCCTTTTCCTTGTCGGCCTCTAATGATTTCCCAGATTTTCCCGTGAACTCAGCTTTTGATTTTAAGTGATGTTTGTTGCAGTGTATCCAACATTGCCAGGTGCTTTTTAGTGGGAGAGCTTTTAAGACCTTGCAGGTGACTCTATTGCCAGAAACAGAAATTTTTCTTTTTCTTTATTTTGGTATGTATGCTATCCATACATCAGAATCGGACGGCATCTGGCTTTGATCAGCGAGCATGAGCTCACAGCAGCCTGCGCGGCCAGGGTTCTGGAGGGTGCTCTCCACCTGCGTGTACGTGGCAGCTGGCCTGCGTGCCGAGTGTCAGAGTTACACCGAGTCCTCGTGCTCTGGGGCAGCACCGCGCTCGACGGGGACTGGAGGCACAGCAGCAATATTTTCAATCTTCTCTTTCATCTTGGAGGGTTACCTGCTTTGTCCCTTTGAAAGGTGTTAGAATCTTCTGCTTCCTTTGAGGATCGTTAAATTCACTCCCATGTATCTAGGTGGAATTTATGTTTTTACCTTGCTCTGTGTTTTTCATCTGCCAGCCGGGACCTCGGTGGGTCCTGTCCAGATGAGCATGTCTTTTCCTCATCTGTGAAATTCTTGATCTTTTCTCATTTTTATAAAAATGCCTTTCTCTCTCTGAGGCGGGGGGGACAGGGCGGCTGTCACGTGAATGTCCGCATTGGGCCATGTCCTGCACCCTCTCAGCTCCCCTGAGTGGGGTTCCCGCCTGCCCTCCCACCTGGTCTCTGCAGCACCTGGCGCGCCCTGGATTGCCCGTCGCCCCAGCCTGCCATCTCAAACTCCATCATTTCAGACGTACCTTTTCTGGTTCTTTTCCTGAAGTGCTTCAGACTGTTTCATATTTTTAGTGCCCCAGTGACTATGCTGAGGACACTGGTTAAAATTCCATCTTCACTCTTGTTCCATCTGACCCACTCAGCCTGTTTCATCAGGTACAGACTGTCTGTCGTGAAACAGCACTGAGCCTCTCAGGAATGTCCCGTTTTCCCAGTAGATCTCTGGGCCGCTCTGGCTGAAGGGTGCCTCTGCCCAGTGCGGGTGGTATCCTTGGCCCTCGCTTGGGAGAGCTTTGTGCTTCTCCAGTGCTGGGGGATTCGTAGGAGTCACACCCACTCTGGAGTTGCACCCTGGGCTCACCCACCACCCTGTTTCGCAAGGCTTGTCTGCGTGTGTCCCTGTCTCTCTGCCCAGGCGCTGTCTTAGCTGGGCAGTGACCCCCGGGTTTGCACTTGTCCAGCTAAGAGGGTGGGAAGAGGGAGGAGAGCAAAGGAGGCTGGGGATGCGCCCTCAGTGGGCAGGGCTCCAGCACTGCCCCGGGGCCAGTGGGCTGTCTCCTGGGACACGCTGGGGTGGAGAAGGCTCTGCTGCTTTCTGCAGGGTGGGCCGTGGTGGGGAGCAGAGTGCAGAGGACTCCGGGGGGACGTGAGCAACAGGAGCAGCAGCCAGCGTCCTGGGACTCTGGGGCAAGGGGCGCAGTCGGTCAGCAGCCCCTGGGTCTCCCAGGCACTGTGGGTGTGCACCACAGCGACACTGGGCAGTGGTGCAGGGGTTGGGACGCAGGTTCTGACACAGGTGAAGAGACAGGCTGGACACCGTTCACATCAGGGGATAAGGTACAGGCAGCTCCCACTCAGCTTGAGGCGGGCACGCACGCATCCACCTGTGCCACTGGGATGAGCTGATGGGGGCCGCACACACCAGTGCTGCTTAGACCCAATGTGCAGACACCCGGGGAGTGTTGTGTCATTGACATGCAGCTCTGACTCCCCGGTCTGGGTGCAGTCATGCCTCCACGTCCCCCGGGAGCCCCAGGTGGTGCCCATGTTGCTGGCCAGGGTCTGTGCGCCACGAGAGGGGTTGTTAGGATGGGTGATGGTCCCTCCATGGGTCCAGCAGGGGTCAGTCCGCACCCCATGATTATCTCCCCCAGGAGGTGGGGCAGGAGGTGTTGCCAGGGGGCAGTTGGCATCTCTGATCTAGCCCTTTGATCATTTCTCACAGTTAAATACTGTTTGGAAACTGTTTTTCATCCTGTAAATTTGCCCTGTGGTGTTAGACCATCTTCCATCCACTTCATGATGCAATTAACCTTTACTTATTGATTGATAATTCATCCATTAATAAGGTATAATTCATTCACTCATAATCTTATTAGCGCAATCAATCTCTATCCCTGTGCCTGACAAACACTTATTTAGTGCCTTCTCAATGCTGGGTGCTGTTACAGCGCAGAGAACACAGCAGGAAACAAAACAGACACTCCTGCCCATTTTTGTGGGAGGAAGGGGCAATGAGAGGATGGTGGGATGCAGGAATGGGGGGCATGTGCATGAACCGTGCAGCAAATGCATAGGCAATGCAGAGAGGAAAGAGAGGAAATAACCCGTGTGTGAGTGGTGGGAAGGGGTCGGGGTGCCAGAGGCCGAGGGGCGATCGGGGACAGTCTGACTTTGTCACCTTCACGTTGAAACAGAGACCCAAGCAGAGGGCAGGCTCCAGGACCCAACTGCAGGACCCTGGGAGTGTCTGGCCACCACCAGGGACCCATGTCACTGGGGCATAGTGACGACAGGGGAAGTAGCAGGAGGTATGGTCACAGCAGTGGTGAGGACAGACAGTAGGGGACCTTGATGGACAGGAAAGAAATTTCTCTTCAGAAGTGGGACAGGATCGAGTGGTTTGGGGCAGAGGAGTCCCGTGAGATTATTTGCATTTTGAAGAGCTCCCCCAAGCTTCTCTGTGGGCGGGTGGGGGGTAGGAACAGAGGGCAGAGAGCCCTGACCCGGCTGGCAGTAGTGCTGGCATGGAGACAGGGTCCGAAGGCGAGGGCAGCTGTGCAGGTGGTGAGGACCGGTGGGAGTTTGCAGAGGCAGAGCCTGCAGTGCCTCCCCACGGGTGAATGTGGGGGGCAAGTGCAGAGGAGTTGTGTTGGGAACGGCCCCGAGGTTTGGGGTCCAGACAGGGAAAGACCGGCATTTCTGAGCTGTCGGAAGGATAGGCTGGAGGCTGAGGCGCCCACTGGACACGGACGTGGAGGTGTTGGTGGACATGCTCGTCGGGAGTTCTGCTCAGAGGTCCGGGGGCGACCTGTGTGTGGGAGCCACCAGCACAGAGCAGGAATGGAAGCCGCAGGGCTGGGCGGGGCCGCCCAGAGGAGGGTGCGGCCTGAGAAGAGACGGGTCCGAGAAGGGAGCTGGGTGCCACGACGTCCACGGCACACAAAGCGGATGCAGAAGAAACACCAGCCATAAGTAAATGTTTGGCCACTCGATATAGTTCCTTTGGTGACCCTGACGGAACTAATCCTTTGGTTTATTTACAATGGCTCATAGAGCTGAACTGCTGTACCCTGCCTCTGCCTATAGGTGGTGCCATTTGACAAAGCAAAATAGTCAATAGGCCTGTATTTTAGACATCAAGCTTGAGCTTCTGCCATAGACAGCAAGTTAAGATTCAGCATCAATGATTCTGTAAATTTCAGGTTCTGCATATTCAATTTACTTAAAGTAGCACGCAGGCAAACACACGGTTGACTTAAAATGGGCCAGCTTTGCATGAAAGTCCTTAATATATGCTCACACACACGTGCAGACACGGAAATAGCACCATTTGTTTTGTTACAGCAGATATTCTGAATATGAAATTAAACTTCACACCGTGGGTTTTGGAGCAGACTCTTGAGATGATTCCTTTGCTCTGTTCCCCACTCGGTCTTTGGGCCTGTCTCTGGAACTGGCACCCTGGATTCTCAAGGACAAGGTGCAAGTCTGTGGGAGGGCCCCCCAATCCTCTTACCTCTCAACACCCAGTGCTGAAAAGATATACGTCTGTCGCTTGGCAGGGCAACCAGGAGTGGCAAAGACTCCGGTGCTGAAGTTCCACTCATTAACAAGTTGTTAAATAATTAATAGGTTTGTGTTTAATTGCTTCTGTGTATATAATCTTGCTTTTTCTGAAAACCATCATTAATCTTCAGTTAGTTCCACTCAAAGTAACAAGGCCTAATGCTTCCAGTTGGAAGAAATGAATATTTATGAACACTTGCTGTATCTGAAGCTACAGGAAAAATAAGATTAATTCATCTCCTAATGTTTAAAAAGGTCGGGGGGAGGGAAGCTTGTCTGTTTCGGCCTCTGACAGTACGTTTATTTGGCGTATTTAGGTCTCTGACCTCCGCTAATTTCTCTCTGCTTAAATTTTATTTTAAGTGTAAATTCTGTCCTTAAAAAATCCATTTTTCTAACAACTGCACTGAGGACAGAACTCCGCCCATCTGCGGAGTTCTCTGCTAGCGCGGGCTCCGGCAAGGACGCCAGTGGGGAGGGAACACCTGTCCCCTGGGCGCAGGTGAGGGTCTAAGACTGGGAGAGGAGCGTGCGACCACGGACGAGGAGCCCTGTCTCAAGTTTCGAGCACCTGCAGCTCAGACGGGCCGGGCCACCCCCCGACGCAGTCCCCCTGTGGCTGCCCACCCCTGACCCGGCACCCAGTGGCCAGAAGACCTGGGTGGGGTGTGGGTTGGTGATTACCAGCCCTCAAAACCAAACCAAGCTCTCTCTCCCTTTCCAGGGAGGTTTTAAAATGATGTAGGTTTATGGATAATTTCCTTCTTTTTAGCTTGGTGCTTTCCAAATTGTTTATCATCACCAGGTGAGCATGATATGGAAACAGTCACTCGCTGCGGCTCTCACGGAAGAGACAAGTCCGAGGCGATTTGGCCATGGGGTTTGCTGGTGTTTTCCCCGCCTCGATTCTGCGGTGGGAGGAGAGCAAGGGAACGCCCTGTGTGCAGGTCACCAGCGGACGGCTTGGTTTTTCACATTTCTGATGGCACGAAAGGGTGCTGTGCGGCACGTGGTTGCCCTGGACTCGGACTTTGCACGCCATCGAGTTTCGAAGGCCCTCCGGGATGCGAGTGGGAAGCTCACCCCCTCCGCCGGCGAGTCGCAGAGACCGCTTCTCGCGGCATCTCACGCACAGGCGCACCCGCGTGGCCGGGAAGCTGTCGGCATGCGCGTCCCAGAGGGCGCCCTAGTCCGCTGCGGGGACGCGCTGCGCCGCACCGTGCCTTCCACGGACTTCGGTTGTGCCCAGGTTTCTGGCTCCTGGGCGCCTATGCGGGCATTTTCAGAGGCGTTTACCCAGGGCTCTATTGCCCGGTTCTCACATACCGGCAGGTCGAACTTCACGAGGTCATGCCACATTGTTTCCACCGCGGCCGGACAAATGTCCCCTCCCCCTGCTGCACAAACCTGTCAGCCACGGCCAATCCCAGGGGGTGTGTGATGGGGGAGGGTCTGTCACTGCAACTCCGCTGCTTTCTAATTGGGCCAATTTCTTCCCTTGTTTGGGGGGCCCTGTTTCCGCTTCTGTGAAGTGACAGGTCGAGAGTGGTGCCCATTCTGCCCTTGGTTCCTTTCTCTCCAGAAGTCTATTTAAGAGGTTTCCTTATAGATTCTCGATGCTAAAAGCTTTTCTGTCATACGTGTGACAATGTCTTCTCTGGGGTTTTAGCTTTCTTTATAATGAGTTTTGGTAACAAGTTTTTAATGGCAATGTGGCCGGAATTATCAATCTTTTGAAAACATCATTTTTTTTAGTTCCATTTAATAGCTCCTTCCCATCTCAAGGTGAGAAAGATATTCTTCTACATTTTCTTTTAAACATTTTAGAGTTCTGCTTTATACTCTGAAGCTGGAAACCCATTTTCAATGAATTCTTTTGTATATTGTGAGGAACAAAACCTCTTCCCTTTTCAAAAAACACGGATAGCCATTTGTACCAGGACCATTTATGGCGGAGTTCCTCCTTGTCGGCGGCTCTGCACTGTCTCCTCTTCCTGTGCGTGCGGGGCTTGTTCTGGGCTCCCCAGACTTGATGTCCAGCCCATTTACCACCCGCCCTGGCGGCCCCACCCTCGCCCACCCAGGGCTGCTTTACAGGATGCGCTGACGGCTGCTGGTGCGGGCTCTCCCCTCCAGCCCTCACTTCACCGTTCTTCTGGGCCCTTTGCATATGCACATGCATTTCAGAGCCAGTCCCTCAAGTCCCACAGACCCCCTGTTAGGACGGGGGCTGCAAACACATTGCCTCTGTACGTCATTTTAGGGGAGATTGTTGTATCTCTGAGGCGGAGTTTTCCTGCTGTGAACATGGGCGCGTCGCATCCCCCAAACAAGAAGCTATTGTGAAATAACAGAGCAGAACTGCAGAGGCTTCTCAATGAGATTTACAAAGGAAACGCTCCCCAAGCTGCCCAGGCAGCAGATTGCGGTGGCCCGGACTGGGTCCCTGATTTGGAGGACACAGCGAGGCCACCCCCCGTCACAGGGGAGCAAGAATGTGGAGAGAGACACGGATACTGTCCAAGAAATAAGATAATCGCCTAATAACAGGTGGTGAGAGGAAAGAGAAGAAAAGTAAGTGATTAAAAATGATGGAAGAAAAGGACCCAACGCCAGGAAAGACTGGAATCTCACAGAACCATTGAAAGTTAGGCGATCACAGTGTGAACGTGTGTAGTCCTAAATGCAGCTAAAATTTCCAAATCCCTGTTTAAAAAAAGCTGGCCCTAAAAATGTATCAAAGGAAGATGAGCTATTTTCCAAACAGCAAGATTAAGCCAGCATAACTTACCATTTTTCAACATAAAATCTTAGAAAGCAGTGAGGCAGTATCTCCAAACGTCTCAGGAAGAAGGATTTGAGCCTAACGTGGTGGACTGAGTGGAACAGCGAAGGCAGCGGGCAAAGCAACCTCCCAAACACGCCGCGTTTTAACAGACTGCGTCCCCTAGCGCGTGTCCTGAAAAGACAGCCTTCCGCCTGGCACCCTGGCCAAGTGCTCTCGGGCTCTGGGGTGGGGGGCATGCCGTCCAGGGCACAGAGAGGTGCAGAGGAGAGAAATTAAATGTAAGATGAGTCAAAACCTTTAGAACCCTGCCAACATTGTCTTTAAAAGCCATCATTACGCAAGGACTGAAAAGAGTCATCCCGAGAAAGGCATGAAAACTCTGGAACTCAATTTGGACAAGCTGTGCAAACACCTGGACTGCCTAGTGGGGGGCAGGGGGTGCAGACAGGCCCATGCCGGTCTCGTCTGCACGGGAAGGCGGCCACCCCACGCGGCGAGCTCGGGAAATTTACGAAGGAGGGGGGGACAGCGTCTGTGTGTGCGCCTGGCAAACCTTTTAATAGGTTTTCAGAAACAGGTGCAGGTACGCCAGGCCTTTGGAAAAAAAAAAAAGTGGGACACAAGAAAAGAAGTTCATACGGTGAAATTCAAGAGGGGGAAAGAGGAGAGTTCGAGACACCAGGTGGCAGGAAGAGTGACGATGCCATCTCCGTGGTTGTCAAGGAGCCACAGTTTGGGTTAAACCGGAGGGAAAGCGCCGTGACACAGGGAATCCCAGAGCACGCCTGAACGCGACAGCACAGCTGAACCGGAAACAAGCGAACGGGGCCGTTTCTGGGCCCCAAGGATGACAGAGAAGTTCGAGGCGTGATCCTGAGGGATCGAAGGGCAACTGAGTGACATGCAGGCACAGGAGCGCCCACCAGCCGGGCACCAAGGGCTCACCCTCCGCTCACCAGGAATCCGTGAGTTCGATTGCTTTATGGCCATTTTGCAGATGGAGAAGTGGAGGCTCAGAACAGATTAACAATTTGCTAAGGATGATGAAAAGGCAGAGAAAAATTGGAATATATGGACAGTTCTTGGGTATTCTAGACAGAAAACTCCAGGCCTCAAGTTCAAGGGCTAGTGAAAGTTCCAGCTTGTGTCAGGAGGGACTTTTGTGCACAAACGACATGGTTGTAGTACAGCGGGTTCTTTGTTTCCAAAGATAGCGAGCTCTCCCGCCCAGAGCTGTCTGGGAATGTGGGACAAATGACCGCTTGCTCGGCAGGTGCCGGGTGGCCAGCATGAGGCCCGTTGTCCGGGCGTCTGTACCCTGTCATCAGGGGCTGGTCTTGCCCCTGGGGGGCCTGTGTCACCAGAGACAGAGCCAGGCTCCGTGGTCCATGCAGCGGACAGAGAGGAGAGGAGAGGAGAGGGGAGGGGAGGAGGGAGAGCACCCCTGGGAGTTCACAGGCAAGCGGCCCCGCCCGCTCCGCTCCACCACAGGCAGGTAGACAGGGGAA